>JAJHZJ010000024.1:7999947-8462447 GCA_023548195.1 Bettongia penicillata ogilbyi
GTTCACACAGCTTGGAAGTGTCTAAGGTCATATTTGAACTCAGATCCTTCTGACTTCAGGTCCAGGGTGCTTTTTCCATGGCACCACCCAGCTGCCTCATTGAGAATCTGCTTTGGAAATAACATTTTATGAGTCCTCCAGAAATCAACAAAGACATGGGAAATTGTCACAGCCATAGTTTTCTACTTAGAATCTGCATAATCCTTGTTCTCCTTACTGAAATGCACTACAGGTAGAAGCCTGAACACCCTGGATCCCTACCTCTATCCTCCAGTGGGTTGTCAAGACTGAAAAAAAGAACCCAAAAAAGGAACTGTAACCATTCGAGAGATTCTGAAGAGTCTCTGATGACTCCAGGAACCCCATGAAAAGCAAAAGGGGAAGAATTATGTAACTGTAAAGTATTTCACCTTAGAAGCAAATACACATTCACAGTCACAGAATTTCATAGTTGAAAGGAAGCTCATTGGGCATTTACTCTAAATAATACCTGAAGGAGGATTCCCTCTCCAATATACCTGACAAGTGCTCAATGAGCATTTTCTTGAATCCTGCCAATAAGGAGAAACCTCTTACTTCTTAAGGAAGACTGATCACCTCTTGGATAGCTCTAATGCTCCAGAAGATTTTATTCATTTCTAGCAAAATTTCATCTTCAAATTCATTTCAAATAAATAAGCTAAAATAAAATTTTCCCTGACATGAAGTCTTTCTATCTTTCTTGTCTTTCTATCTTTAACATTTTGCTCCAAGTTTTGGTCTTTAAAGCCAAATGGAACACATGCAATCCTTTTTGAAGACCAAGGGATGGTCCTTCAAACAACTGAAGACAGTTATGTCCTCTCCCCTATCTTCTTTTATAGTTTAAACGCCCCTAGTTGCTTCAGTCATTTCTCATGGGGTGGAATTGGTCAAAGGAATTTTTTTCTCTTTGTTTCTTTATTTACAATAACTGAGCAATCATACAACTGCCTGTTTTGTCTTTCATGATTAATCAATCAGTCAATCGCTAACACTTAAAACCTTTTCCAAGGCTCAGCAGGTTGTCAAGACTTTCATGGTAAAAAAAAAAACAAAAACAAAAACAAACCAATGAGAGAGAGAGAGAGAGAGAGAGAGAGAGAGAGAGAGAGAGAGAGAGAGGGAGAGAGAGAGAGCAAAGACACTGGTTTGCTTTCCCCTGTAGAGCCTGGAGTAGCAGATAGAGAACTAGATCTACACAGTCACAAAGACCTATTTTAATTCCTGCCTCAGACATTTACTAGCTGTGTGACCTGGGGTAAATCATTTAATCTCTCTGTGCCTCAGTTTCCTCATAAGCAAAACAAAAGGACCGGACTCAATGGCCTTCAAGCTCTCTTCTAGTTGTAAATCTAAGATCATACAATCTACCAGTTTTAAGGTTTAAGCTTAGGGAATGTATCAGTGGGAAAGAATACACAGAAACATCTTTTCTGATAAAGAATATGATAAATAATTTTCTCAGATGTTTGGCTCTCTGGTACAGAGTCTAAAGTTGCCAACTTTAACTCACTGAAGTACAAGAAATCCACTTTGAGGTCAGACAGATTAGAGGGATGGCCAGAGGTCAGAAGCAGACAAGAGGTTGCTCACAGTTTTAAGTGAGTAGGATCATTTTCTGGCTGAAGGAAGAAAGACAAATAATAGGTTGTTCAGTAAACTCTCAGTGGATAGAAAGAGTAACTTGTGCAAGGTTGTCTACACAAAGTAGAACAGGATTGTGTCTGAGTCACTTTTAAAATGCTTTTTCATGAGGATGATGATGGTACACAGAAGGGGGATGCTATTTTACTCTGTGTAAAAGATTTTAAACTGCCTTTGTTTGGAGGTTCAGTAGAGTAAGGATTGGGGTAGGCAATTTGGGCAGCTATCCAGGACACAATTTTTGAAGAAGATCATAATATCATGGAGCTATATCTGGAGGGGACTTTAGAGACCATCAAGTCCAATTCTCTTATTTTACAGAGGGAGAAACTGAGGCAGCGGGAGATTAGGTGCCTTGCCTAGGTCACATAGCTAGGAAGTGACTGAGGCAGGATTTGAACTCAGATATTCCTAATCCCATTGGTACAGCTAGGTGGCACAGTGGATAGAATGTAGTAGACTCATCTTCCTGGGTTCAAATTCAGCCTCAGACACTTACTAGCTTTGTGTGACCCTGGGCAAGTCAATTAACCCTGTTTGCTTCAGTTTCCTCATTGATAAAATGAGCTGAAGAAGAAAATGGCTAACCACTCTAGTATCTATTCTAAGAAAACTTCAAATGAGTCATGAAGAGTCACACACTGAAAAATGACAACCACAATAAAACAACAAATTCTTAACTGCAAGCCAGCATCTATCTAGTGTAGCATATGATGTGCAGTCAGGGATGCTTGTTCATATACTTAGATGTTAAACAGAGGCACAGAAACATTAAGAACCCAAGAATATGTAACTAAACAGTAGCAGAGCCACCATCTAAGCATCCTGACATCCAGTCCTTCATCTGAAAAAAGAAACATCTTTTTATGACTTCCTTTTGCCTTTACATTGGTCATTCCGTTATATTTATTTATGTATTTATTATGTAATACATACAATATATATTTATATTTATTATACTTACATTTACACTTTGCAAATTTGCCTTTGAAAGCTGTTTGTCCATGTCATTTGACACTCATTTATTGGTGAATGGTTTCTAGTGTTATTATTTATGTTAATTTCTTACACGTTTTGGATATCAGATTTTTATTGGAGATATTTAATGTAAATATTTTTCCTGATCTAAAGTTACTCTTTTAATTCTGTCTTCATTGATTTTATTCATGTTAAGAGCTTTTAAATTTTTATGTAATTAAAATTATCTAACCCCTTTTCTCCCCACTGAGCTTACATCATGTCCATTAGACAAACATATCCCTAAAGGCAGGGGGCAGGATAGATGGTCGATCGTACTGTTCACATGGGTGTATGTGTGTGTGGAGAGGGTGTCTATCTCTTTTCACAACGTTTGTGTGTAGGTGAAGTCTGGTTTAAATGAAGATCAAAGGCAATCTTGAGAGAGAAAACAAGAAACGCGATGTCACTAAAAGAGACAATGTGCCACCTGAGGGACAGTCAAAGAAAAAGAGGAGGAGGAGGTTTCTCAGTAAGCAAGTCCCAGTTGCCTCCTGTATCAGTATCTGCAGGAAATCTTTTACCCAAGTTGTGTCTATAGAGACAACCAGGGTGGGCTGAGAAACAATGTTTTGCAAGATTTCTTCCTCTGTTTTTGGTAAATAAATTATCAGAATTCTGGAATTTCATATTCTAGCAACTAATGAAAATGAGGACAATTTAGTTTAAATATATTGAGATTTTACATAAAGCAAACATTATGCAGCTAGGTGGTGCAGTGGATGAAGTGCTTGGTCTGGAGTCAGGAAGACTTAAGTTCAAATCCAACCTCAGACATTCACCAACTGTGTGACCCTGGGCAAGCCATTTAACCTTCTTTGCCTCAGTTTCTCTCATGTACAGAATGAGCAGAAAAAGGAAATAGCAAGTCACTCCAGTATCTTTGCCAAGAAAATCCCAAATGGGGTTACGAAGAATCACACATGACTCAACTATAACAACAAAAGATTATTTTTGTGAATTTTTAAAGATATTTGTGAATATATAAGAGAAGCTAAGGGTCAGGGAGAAGGACTTGGTCCAGTTCACCCAAGTGGAAAGAGAAAAACTGCAATTCAGTTCAAAAGTATTCAGAACCTGCCTGATACTTAACAGCTATGTTGCCATGGGAAAATCACAGAAGCTATCTGAGCCTCTGTTTTCTCAGCTATGAAATGAGTACAAAAATAACCTCAGGTAATAATCTACCTCCCTGGTCTATAAAGGTCAAATGAGATAATGTTTGCAAGTACTTTGCCAATCTTAAAGCGGTGGTACAATGGATAGAGAACCAGTGTAGGAGTCAGGAGGACCTGAGTTCAAATCTCACCTCAGACACTTGACACTCACTAGCTGTGTGACCTTGGGCTAGTCACTTAACCCTAATTGCCTCATCCTGGATCATCTCCAGTCATACTGATGAATATCTGGTCACTGGATCCAGATAGCTCTGGAGGAGAAGTGAGGCTGGTGACCCGCACAGCCCTCCCTCACTCAAAACAAAGTCAAGCGCAAGTCATGTCATCATTTCTCTGATGGCGTAGTCTTCTTGGTCAAAGAAAGGTGAACACAAACACAGCTTAAAAAAAATGTTAGTTGTTTATAATAGTGACAGTCTTCAATCAGCCCCATAGAAGCCTGCTGAACTAATAGTTTTTCTGAAGAGGAAATAGACACTGGGAAGGATTTATCATGGAAGCCTTAGCCTGAAAATTAAAAAAAATAATAAAGAAGAAAACTATACTGTCTTCTCCAAGGCCAGAGACTTCTAACAATCCAGGTGACACCAATGACCTCTTCTCACTTCACTGGTTGAAAAAAAAGCAACCAAAACATCTCCATGAGAGAATCACCCCATAAACATTTAGTGCTTCTGGCATATCCACCATTTGGTACCAGGATTACTGGAGAGTTTGACGCCAGTGACAGAGGATACAATCAAGAAAGTAAAGAAATAAATGTGCGTGTTATTTCCATAAATAAGGACAGTCATGACCACATAACATTTGCCCTCTCTTGCCCTCCCTTTCCAATTATTCCCCGCCAAGTCAACTGACTCAGTGGCTCTCTCTTGGCCCCCTCCCATTGTTTTTCTATCTTTTCTTTAAAATTGGAACAAATGCATCAGAGCTCTTTTATAATGTTATTTTTCTGCCTGGCTTGAACAATGTTGTGATGCTGTCTTGCACCTACTCCCACTAAGATCAGCCCAGAACTTAAATTATAGAGCAAACGTAAGCTTTGAAGAAAATTTTTTTTATTTAGTCTGTATTCCCCTGTTTCATCTACACAGCCATCGAGCACAATCTGCATCATTATCTGCCACACCATCTTTCTTTAAAAAAGGGGGGGGAGATAAAAAGTAAGACATCTGTGTTATAACATTAATATATTCAAAGGTTTTTACTTTCATCTTGTTGGCATTAATACTGTGTAAATGCAGTGTAAGTATAACTTAGAACATCACTGAGTTCCCCCAAGAAGAGCATACTTAGTGGAATAAAGGGAAAAGTGGGGAAATGGGGAGAGAGCCAGCTTGGAGCTGGGCATTATGGAAAAAGCTGACTTTTATTCATAAACAGAGTCCTTTTTTGCCACTACTCTTCCATACCTCTGTGTCTAATTGCGAGCACAATTTTTAAGGCACTGAGGCAAGCCTCTAGCAGTGTGCTGAAGGTGTGTGTTTGTGCTGGTATGCCCTCTGGCTCTGCTGCCAGCCTATTCCCTTAGATCAGAGCCAGAAGGCAGACTGTTTTCGAATACCGATCACCTCACCCGGACCTAATCCTTTGAGTTCTCTTTGGCATCTATCCCTTCTGCCAGTTTTCTCTTCTGTTCCTCTTTTCTTCTGAAGTTGACAACAAAGACATCCTCAGGGTCCTCCTTGATGTAAGACCACTCTTGATGTTATTACAGTGTGGTTTTTTTTGTACCCTAAAGTTGTGCTACTTTGCTATTCAGCTAGCACAATATTTGCACACCAGAAGATAAAGAAAAATGTGAATATGTTACACAGAGTGAGAGTTTCTTTTTAATTTGTACCCCTCAGTATTTTATGTTTTTTGATGTAAACCTTTTTCTCTCCCTGTCATTCATCTACATACCTGATCAAGAACCCGGAGGTATCTCTTTATAGGCCGGGTGACTCCGCTACCTTAAATTGGCCTGGCCTGCCACTTTTAATTTTTAAGATGCGGAGGTACAGAACAGGGATGAATATGGAATGTCTATGAAGCACAAAACTTTTGAACGGTTCCTGTCCTCTGTGATAGTGAGTTTTAAAAGGGAAATCTCCAAAGAGCTAATTAGTAGACAAGTAGAGCTCAGCCTGAACAAAGCTGAAAAGATAGCAGAGAACTAAAAGGACGTGGCCACGACTGACGAAAATCAAAGCCCTGACAGAGAGCTGGCAGTAACCTTGGGCTGCTAACTGACAGGGATGATAAAAAAAAAAATTTAAAAAACAACCCTCTGAACCCAGCATAGAGTGACAGGCCCATTTCAGACTCTCTAAAGAGCACCCGAGTCTCTGACCAAACAGGAGGCAGGAGGTGAATCTACTACAGGGCAGTATCAGAGACAGACTTCTCCCTCTTGACCCACCTCCATCAGATCTGGGATGGCTTCCATCTTTCTTCACGGTGGAGGAGGTACGGTGGGGATGTGAAAGTTTTCAAAAGTTGTTTGAAAGTCCTGGGCCAGTGGTTAACTTCAGGGCTTAAGGATAGTCTGAGCCTAAAGGTTAGGGAAAGGAGGAGCTTCCATAACTTAGAGGGAAATTTGGAATTATACAAAGAGCAGGTGACTAAAATAGCTCTACTTTTTGGTCTGGGAGTCCCGCTGCTGGGAGGATGTGGCTGTGGTTTGATGGGAGATGATCCAGGAGGTGACTTTACACAGCCCTCCCTCACCCAAATCAAAGTCAATTATAAGTCATGTCATTATCTCCCTGATGTCATGGTCCTCTTTAAGAAGGAAGGACAAACCACCTCCCTCCATATACATCACAATATTAATAACAGCCCTTTTTGTGGCAGCTAAGAATTGGAAACCAAAGATATGCCCCTATTCTGGGGAAAGGTTAAATGGTTTGTTTTACACTGAGGTAACAGAATGTTAGAGAATGATTAAAAAATGAGTGTGATGAGTTCAAAAAATCCTGAGAAGACTCATAGGAACTGATACAAAGTGAAGAAAGAAGAACCTGAAACAGAATTGGCACAATATCACACAATAGCATAAGTGGAAACAAAAACAACAAATCAATTGAAACAGAATTCTCTGAAATTATAATAAGCAAATTTGGCTGCAAAATAAAGGAGGCTATGAAAATGCACCTTCCCCCTTCTCTGCAGAGGTGGAGAACTATGGGTTTAGAGTATTGCTTATACCATAAGATTTGGATGATATGTTGGTTAAGTTGGGTTTTTTTCCTCCTCAAGGATCTAACTGAGAGAGGGTAGTTTATAAAGGGATTGATTGAGAAATACCAGTTGTTGTGTTTTTAAGAAAACAAAGAATCTTGTTATGGGTTATTGTACTAGATGTGCTCTAAAATTTCTTGCAACCCTGATATTTTATGATTTGGGGAAGAAGAGAAGGGATAAAGAAAACCACTGAAAATGGAGGAAGCCTAGGCTGTAAGATATTTGAATAGCACTCTAATTAATAATGAAAAAAATAAGTAAAATGGATAACACTTGAAAAAAAATTAAAACATCCAAAAGGGAAAGGAGAGGCAGGAAGTGAGAGAATACGCATTGAAATAATATCCTTATCAGAAGAAGAATGGGACTGAGGAAGGAGGATAGGGATGAGAGAAAGGCTACGTTTTAAAAGTATTAGAAGGGAAAGGAACTATGAAGATGATAAAAAGAAAATGCTGGATTTTCACTAAGAAAAAGTTTTTGTTTTGTGTTTTTGCATTGCCTGTGCTAAGTTCCTGGAGGTAGTCAAAGTCATAGATAAAAGAAGTGATCACCAGTGAGATACAGGAAGAGAGATAATAAAGCTTAATACAAATGAGGGCTTGCTTTTAGGCTGATACTTGTTATATTATGTTGTGACCTCCCACCATCACCCACCCCAACACTTTGTTTTTTAAGCTTGAGTCTCTCTATCTCACTTAGGTTAAAAATACAGTAGCTACTCAGAGTTCAACTCTGACCCTGATCAGCACAGAGATTTTGATCAATTCTGTCTCCAAACTCCTTAGACAATATGGCAGCCCTCTGCTCCTGGTGGCTCACCATATTGGTGATGAACTGAATGCAGACATGCAATCAGCTTCGCCTACTGCAGCTTGGGACTCTTAACTTCCAGTCAACCTCCTGTCTCTCCAGGGACAGGTATTATAGTGTGGCCACCATGCCTGACCCATCATGTCTTTGCAAGGAATGCAGTGATTCTTTTTGGAGGAAAAAGAAAAAGTTATCTTTCTAATAGTGCTCCAAGAGCAACAGAAGAAAAAAAAACTTGAAAGAATCCAGGAAACAACATTCTGCTTTGAAATCAAAATACTAAAAGCAGGCCATTTAGAGTCTATCTCATTATCTCTAAATAAACTCTTAGAACAAGAGGAATCTTTCTGGCCTTAATATTTATTCCTTTCTGAAATCAGAAAAATCCAAGTCCTCGGTGATATTTTCAAGGCTGGAAGAAATGGTTCATGATTGTGTCTCTCAGGGATATTATTTCATCTGGAAAACAAGTCAAAAGACCAGCTGGATATTTTGGATAAATGAATTTTGGAAATTTCTATTTTTGAAAGAGAGACACATACCTATATACTAAGTTCAAGAAACAAGGCAAATTTTATTTATCTGGATTCTCCTGTTCTGTCTTTTTAATGTAGCATCAAAGATTTAGAGTTGGGGAGACCTTAGAGATCACTCAATCTGAACTCCTCATTTTCCACTAGAAGAAAATTAAGGCACATCAAGATTGAGTGACTTGCCCAGAGTCAGACAACTAGCAAGTAAATACTAGTATTTGAACTCAGATCTTCCTGACTCCAAGTCTAGCATTCAGCTTACTATACTAGGTTATCTTTAATCAACAGATATTTGTCAAACATTTACAAAGTGCAGTAAATTGCAGTAGACAATGATGATACTAAGATAAAGCAACTTGGATTCTCTGCCTTCAAAGAGGTTACAACACAGTAGTAGGGTTAATACAATTTCCTGGGTAACTATACTACAAGTTATGATATGATAATGTGATAGATATACAGGACAGGTCAGAACAGAGTAGATAATTCAAGAAGTGGGGCATTTTCAGTCCTTTTACTCTGTTTCATGAAAGAAAATGTTGTAGGAACCTTGTTTTTTTTTTTTTAAATTGACAATAAAATCTACTTGCATATTCCAAAGGAATATGAAAAAGACATGTTGCATTCATTCTGGTTGCATTTTTGAAAAGTAATTCTAATAAAATATTTCATCTCTATTTTGTAACTTCTTTCACAATATGAACAATAGACCAATTCTTTCCCTTTTCCCTTAAATCAATGCATTTGTGGGCACCAAAAGAACAATATTTGCAATTAATGAAAATGACATTCAAATGAAGAGCTTGATAAGTTATATACTCAATATAAAATCACAAGAAAAATCATAAAAAGAGGAAGATTAAAACACTTATGTGGCATTGGTTGTAAACTACCTTCATGTTTGAAACTGAAGAACAAACTTTTTCATTATTTTGATTTGAATTTTTCTCTTAGAAATTTTAACCCATTCACTCCCTCCCAAATTATAGATATCCATGTATAAGGACAGATATAGCTCCTTTTCTCCTCTGTTCCTTTTTCCTCTCTCTCTCTAGGTGAAGATGAGATTTAAAAAAAGAAAGATTCTCAGAAAGTAATTTAAGTGAAGGATTATCTTGAAGGCTATGTGGAAATATTAATCTGTTGATGCATCTCTGCTTCAAATGGAGATTTGCACCCCATGGGTCTCTTACTCACTGTTACAATTATGTAGACACAAGTTGTGCTGTATTTCTTCACTGTACTTTTTTTTTTTACTCCTAACTTATCTGTGGCAACCTTACTCTCCAGTTTTCACTTGTTCCCAAGATCCAACTCTGACCAGTAGAAAAGGTTCCATTAAAAAATTATCTCATCTTACTTATCTTATTGTCTCTTAATGTTTACTAAATGCGTCCATAAAGTGAAGTGAAGACTCTGGAAGTAGGAAAAAGAGCCGAAATGAATACATAGAGTAAAAGTACTAAAGCACTTTATTTTCCATTAGCGGAAACAAATTATACAAATGTGTGTAAAAGCAACCAAAAATGTATCCAGAGGTCCTCTTCTATATAAGGCGCGATTTTATAGATACAAATTTATGTATAGCAAATGAATTGTTCCAAAAGATTGTGGGCCTCTTATTTGAATTTCATGATAGAGCTGGAACACTCTACATTTGCAATGAAAAATAACAGAAAATAGTACTGGTGCATTGCTACTAATCAAACAAAACTTTAAAAGTAAAACTCTAAGAAATAGCATTTTTTAAAAACTCTGAAATTGTGGTGCTTAAAAAAAACAGGCTTAATAATACAGATTCACAACCCCCCTCCAATATCCCTTAATGCTCTGCCTTTCCTCTGTGGATTTTCTTCAGTTTCTTCTTTGTAAATCTCATTGATACACAGCTGTTTTCATTTTTGTCTCCAATTAGATGGTAAGCTTCTTGAGGACAAGGACTCTCTTGTTTCTTTTCTTTTTTCTTTTCTTTCTTTTTCTTTTCTTTCCTTTTGTTATTCTTTGAGTTTAGCATCCTGTCTAAAACATTGAAGATGTTTAGTATTTACTTGCTGAATACCTGACTCTTATAAGGAAGAATTACTTAACTTCGCCAATTTTTCTGGGGTAAGGACTTATTTTTTCCTTTGTTTTCTCTTGAGTGGTTAGAGTCGTTAGCCTTCCTCACTGGAGTTTCCACTGTATTTTTTTAAGCCTAATTGGGGAACCCAGACCTGAATATTAGCAGACCACTACGCATAATCCTATCTGGACAAGGCTGGGAACAGGATTTGCCTGTGTTGTGTAATCAATATGAAACTTTTGAAGGAATTAGGGAGCTAGGATGACTAGAATCTAAGGATATAATCCTAAACAGGTATTAAATTAGGTGCTATTAAAAACAGGTGCTAAATTAGTAACCAAAATGTCAGACTAATACAGCTACCTCAGATTGTTGATGTTCTCTCAATTTTCTTACATAGCACAAATAAATTTTTACTTGTTAAAAACGCATCAATGCTGGTACCGTTATCATTACTTGTCATGCTTTTGATTCATAATTTGGCCCACAACTGGGAGAGAGAGAGAGCACACACACACACACACACACACACACACACACACACACACACACGGAGGGAGGTGTGAGGTAGAGTCTAGGTGTTTGCAGGGCCATAGTTCTAGTCTACAATACCTTTTCCACCACTTTTATGAAGCAGTTTGGAATTTCAAATGCGTAGAGATTGTGCTCCATTCCTCAAAGTGCTGTTTACGTATGCTTTCTTAGTAAATTAACTTTCAGTCACTGGAAAGGTAAGCAGGCTATTTTAGAAATCAGTCAGCTGGTAGGTTAATTATTTAGAAACTTTCAGACCAGCTCAGAGAAGACCTGGGTGTAACTTTTCAGCTATCTCTTTAACTCAATCTAGTTGAGGGGTGATAAAAATGGGTGAAAGCATATCTCTTTGGCCAACTCAGTTGATCTCCTCCTCCCTCTCCCACTTCTTAGGAAGATCAATTTTGATGGCAGAAAGCTGCTTAGTTACCTTGGGGTTTACTGGTGAGATTTCTTTCTGAAAGACCAGACTTTTAACCCATTTCACTCTGGAGTGCTGATTGGACAATAGTGGTGCCCAAACACCACTTAATGTCTATGTTTTGGGCCCTCCTTGCTCAAAGTGAAGGTAAATAGTAACTGTTTCTCTTTTGGCCAGCAACCTTGAGGGTCTTCCCCTCCCAATCTGATTTATATATTTTTTAATTAAAGTGGCCATTCCTTGACTCACTTCTTAAAAGAGCTCTAGTCATTGAATGGGCGTTAACTCATTCAAAATGAGAACCTGAAAAGGCCTTATCCTAAAAGGGTCAGGGTCTCCCACTGCATCCTGGACCATCTCTAGTCATCCTAATGAATATCTGGTCACTGGATCCAGATGGCTCTGGAGGAGAAAGTGAGGCTGGTGACTTTGAACAGCCATCCCTCCCTCAAATCAACATCAACTACAAATCATGTCCTCATTTCCATGAAGTCATGGTCCTCTTGGAGAACGAAGGACAAAAACAACCTGTGAGCAGTCCTGGCTGTTTGAACAGGGGCCCAACCAGTTGGGTAGCTCAGCTCATCCTCCTCCTCTCCCTCTCTCTCTCCATCTTCTTATCCTTGGGAAGGTAAATTTTGATGACTGTGGTTTATGCATTGTTCTCTGACTTTGTCCTTGAACCCACTGGATTATACCCATTGGATAATATGACTTGGAGGTAGATGTACACAAGTCTAGTCACTGGGCCTGGAGTCAAGAAGACCTGACTTGTACATAATAGATCTGCAGCTTCTTATGCAATCATCTTTTTTTTTTTATTCTACTATGTTATGGAAATCCTTGTGTTATTACATAAATAAAAAAACAAAATTTTAAAAATGAGAAAAAAGAAAAGAAAATTTAATTTCCTCCCACAAAGAATACCTGAGTTCAAATCTAGCCTCAAACACTTACTAGTGTTTTTGGTCCGAGACAAGTCACTGGACCTCTTTTTACCTCAGTTTCCTTGATCCCAAAATGCATATCATAATAGCACCTTCCTCCCAGAGTTATTGTGAGGATAAAATGAGCTACTATTTGCAAAGTGCTTAGTATATAGAAGATGATTAATTAATGGTTATTTCCTTCTTGCCTTGAAAACTGTAAAATTTTTACTCTATTCTATAAATAAGGCATTCATTTGTTATCATTTTGCAATTTTTACATTATCTTCCCATGTCTTTTTCCTTCGTTTCATCTGTAAAGTGTAGGCTTCAATGGCATGCTAATCCTCAAGGATAAAATTTTTAAAAAATAGGTGCCATAATGTCCTTTGGAATATATAAGCCTCGTTCACCTTGCCTAAGTCTTCACACTTCCCTGAGCACCTAAGTAAATTCAGGGAAAGGACTTGGGCTTTGGGCAGAATAAAGGCAACTGTAGTCTCTAAGGTTCTATATCAAATATATACATATATATATATGTATATATAATATTTAAATCCAGAATGGTGAGCCAGGAACATTATACTTTGAATTTATGTTTTAGCACCTTTCATCTCCAAGAACTTCATGAATATTTATTGATTAATATTACTAATGCTATTTTACAAGGGCCAAGTGTGAGGGGAGGAGGGAGTTAAGAAATGATAAAGAGAGAGGTGGGGAGAGTGGGGAGAAAGAGAGAAAAAGAGAGAGAGAAAAAAAGAGAGACAGAGAGAGGAAGAGAGAGAAAGGAGAGAGAAAGGAGAGGGGGGGGAGGAAAGGTGATTTGCTAAAGGAATGGAATCCTAGGTCTCATAACTCCTTTTTAATCCACTAGGTCTACCCTGCTAAAAGTTCCTCACTGCAATCTCTTGGTAGACATATCTACAGCATAATATAGAACTGGTATCATAGGTTAATAAATTTATAGTTGGAAAGGATCTTAAATAGAGTCAAGTTCAATGCCCTTATTAGATAAATAAGGAAACTGATGCCTAGAAAATCAAGGAACTTCCCCAAAGTCACAAGGAAAGGATGCAGCAGGATTTAAATCTTATTCTTTCGACTCCGAATTCAGCATCTAACCAGTTATAGCTGGTTAGAATACAGGCTATGACATTCGCTAAACACAGGAGCTTGGGATTTAAGAGCCAGTGTGGTTTAGTAGTAATGGACTGGGAGAAGAGGAAGGAGCAAGGGCACTAGATTTGGAATTTGAGACTCTGAGTTCAAATCCCTGCTACTTACTTGGCAAGTCTCTTAGTCTCTCTAGATCTCTAGACCAGAGGAGGGTGGACATCATCATATCATTTCTCAAAACTGCCTGGATATAAAATTGATCCATAAAAAACATAAGAGCAGCCTTTTTACAGATGTTACCACACCAAACAGTAGTAATCTTCAAAATACATGCAGTGAAAACCTTCCTAATTAGAGACTCAATGGAAGAAGTCCAAACCTTGGGAACGAGATGAGACACTCACTATCCCAGGTACCATGTCTGCTACTGGAGTTGTCCCAAAGATTCTGCCAATGAGCCTAGAAAAGATAAGATTACATCCCCACACAATTTCAAAATTCAGTTAGAAAAATGAATCATTTCATCCACTGGGGAAGCAGTCTACAGAATATTAAGTATATTTTCAAAAATAGCAAGATAATGATTTGCCCCAGCTCTCTTTCAAATATGTTCAAATATGAACTCCTTTGAAAGAAAGAATGAGATTAATAGAAATGATTTTAATAGTATTTGTAATAACAAATATTTATAATTTCCAAACTATGTGGAAATGAAAAGATTTTAAAATATAGAGATTTAGAAGAAATTAAAACCATGTGGGAACAGAATAAAGTCTACATCTTCCCTGTTGTCCTATCTGCTACTGTTTAGTCATTTCAGTAGGGTCCAACCCTTTATGACCTCATTTGTGGTTTTCTTGACAAAGATACTAGAGCCATTCCCTTCTCCAGCTCATTTTACAGATGAGGAAACTGAGGCAAAGAGGATTAAGTGACTTGCCCAGGGTCACACAGTAAGTGTCTAAGGCTGGATTTGAACTCAGGAGGATGAAATCTTCCTGACTCCAGGCCTGGTACTCTATCCACTGCACAACCTAGCTCCCCATCTGCTACTGAACTTGTCACAAAATTGTTTTCAGTGGGTCTACAAAAGACATGGGACCTTTGTTATTCAATTAGACAGTTATCCAAATTATACAAAGCTGTCATTTATACGATTGTACAAATTCAATTATACAAAGCAGTCATTTTTCTTCACCCTGAACAGTAGTTTCCTGAACATTAAACATAAAAGAGCTATAATAGTAGGATAATGGCTACTCCTAGAACTGTTTTTTTTTTTATTTAAACTCCTTTGACTACAAGGTAAGAAGAATGGGAACAGTAATAACACTAACTCATATTTATATAACACTTTAAGGTTTGGAAAGAGCTTTGCAACCTTGTATAGGAGGTCCTATTATTATTCCCATTTTACAGATGAGTCAACAGAGGCTGAGAGAGGTTAAGTGACTTGCCTAGGGTCATATAGCTAGTTAGTGTCTGAAGTCCTAACTTCACATTCAGCTCTATCCAGTGTGCCACGCAGTTGTCTAACCAGCTGTACAAATGGCATCTTCAAAGGAAAAGCGGTGGGATGATTGGACTATGCCTAAAGTTCAGAAGTCCTTAAAGAGATGGCCAAAATAAAGTTCTTCTGTCTCTGACTCCAAAAGATTCATAATGGTGGTGGGAGGAGCCAGAAGCATACAGCTGCCTCTTCGTTATCATTAACCTAAGTAAAGTCAATCAGATAAGTTTAGTGTCTATATGTTTTAGCCAAGATGGGCTAAAAACTGGACAATCATCGGGCATAATTGATACCTAACGTGCAGCAACTGCTACCTTCAGCAATGCCTGTAAATTCTAGACTGAGTGTACCCATTTAGGAGTTTTACTCCAACAATTATTTAATCAGATCTGTGATATATATGTCCAGTGACATAATATATTAACACTAAAGAGGGAACTGTAGAAAGGTATGGTCCATTCAACATCATCTTTTATAAGTAATTACATTTCAAGGCATTAAGCTGTAGTATTCATTATTTTCTTGTAACCCATATTTAATCTTAAATATTCTTTAGGATCATCAAAGATTCAGAGCTAGAAGAAATTCTTGTAACTTTGCAGGGAAAGGCAGGTTAGTTTGTGAGCTGGTCTCTAATTCTAAGCTTTAGCCTAAAATGGCACCAATACTTTTGGGACACCCTATTTAAATGTAAGTTACAATTTTAATTATTATTACACCTACATGTTGTGCAGTAAAAGGCATAAATTTTTCAATACTCCTACAACCTCATGCAAATATATAATGTAATGAGATTTTATAGATGGCATGAAGTGGAGAAAGAAAAGAGAACTCATTTCATATAGGACTTTAAAGTTTATAAAGCACCTTTATTAGAATCATCAAGGTAGATAGGTAATTAAGAACATCATAATCCTACTTTTCCAGATGAGGGTACTAAGGATTGGTAGTTAAAATGAATTGCCTTCTGCTACATAGGTATCTAGAGTCAGAGGTGGGATTTGAACTCAGGTCTTCTAACTCCAAAACCAGTTCTTTCAATTCTATTCAAAAAATCCAACACATATGCCCCTTCCCTTGCTATTTCACCAGCTTTTTGAACATTAATAATAATAGCTTCAATAATAACAGCAGATGCTTTGAGTGGGCATCAGAACCCTGAATAATCAAAAGTCAGTATTTTAAGTATTCTGGTTATTGCACCATGTAAGATGCCTCAAGTCCCAGGTCTTCAACAATCTTTAATCCACCTGCCTTGGGTTCTGGAGGTGTATGGGTAGACACAATTTCATCATCTTCCCTCATGCTCTGAGACAGACACCTGAGAAACACTCCTGTCTGAAATCACCTATGCTGAGTCTACATGGCCTGAACGGAAATAGAAAAATCAAAATTTGCTGTAGAGCTAGTCTAGGTTATGCAGATAATTTAAGCTACATGATCCCAGTCTTGGTTGCTTCATCTTTATTCTGCATCTGTTTTGTTAAGTAAGAAATTTCACGAGGACAGCAGCCATGTCCTCTTTGCGTTCCCCATAGCACCTGGCACACAGACACTAAATAAAGATTAGGTGGAAGACTGAATATTGAACAAAGAAGTGAATGAATGAATTGACTAGACTGGACTGATCACTATCATGTCTATTACAAATGACTGTAGCAATCACTGACACTTCTCTGAATCACCAAACATAGTTATTGTCTATCGGAAATTGTCCCTTCTGTAAAGTCACCCATAGTGTCTTTTCATGCAAAGCTACTCTATCCACAGCTGTCTCCTCCAAATTTAAATCCATTTGTTTAAAGACTTTATTCAATATTAAACACACCTGAATTAAAATTTCAATTCATTTTTCTTTGCTATTTCTCCTCTTCCCTCCCGCCCTGGCTACTTACAGATCTTGTGAAGAGAAAACAGAATTTGTTGATGGAAGAGAAATGCTTTGAGAAATACTGAGATGCGGAGAGCCTGTGGAAGGGAAAGCCTACTTATTGAACACCTGTCATCCTTGGTACCACCATCTATATATGTGACTGACTTTTACCCTGACCCATTTTCCTGTCCATTTATCCTGTCAGAAGGAGACAGGGGCTGTTTGGGAAATAGAGCCACATAGATATAAGATAGTCATTAGAGTTTCATTTTTATTTTCTTCTATTTCTCTCTTTATGAAACTCTTCTTGCTCCTTTGTCCTCCATGAATTAATTTCATTGAGTACAAGGCTGGGACTCAGGCATTTTGTAAAAATTCCAGAACAAACAAGCACTTGGTAGAATTTCTATAATAGAATGAGGAAAAATGATGATGTGATAGATAATTTAAAAGAAACGGTGACACCGAATGAGGTGGCAATTTTTTTTTGTTATATTTCACATGTTCTGAGTATAGAGAGATTTAGAACCAGAAACGATGTCAGATTATCTAGGACAAACACCCCATTTTACAAATTAGGAAAATAAAGTTTGATGACTTCCCCAAGGTGAGTCATAAGATTCAGAGGTCAAATTTGAGTACAGAACCTCTGACTGGAGCTTTCTTTTGATAATAGTCTCTTGATCAGGTGAAAGCAGATTTAGTGAACATTCCTCACTACATGTCTTTCTGTTGTCTTTCGAGTCAATAGAAAGAGATGTGTTGTCCTGGTCAGGTCACTTCACTTGCATCTGCCTCAGTTGTTTCCAAAATGGGGATAATAATAGAAGCTACCTCCCAAATGAGGATCAAATGAGATATTAACCTGGAGGAAGTAGCTCTTTGATAAAAGCATAGAAATGTAATATTGGAGCCATCTATCCTGAGCAGAAGATGTGATTTTATTATTAAGAATGAATGAATGGATGGATGAATGAATTTTTAAAAACTCATATATTTGTTATGGGCAAAGCACTAAACTAAGTGCTGGAGATGCAAATAGAAAAGTAGGACTTTTTTTTGTAAGAAGTTCATAATCTAACAGGGTTATTAAGAAATTAATTAGTCTAAAATTTCAAGCTACTAGAAACTATTTCAGGCAACTCAACGAAAGAGAAAGATAAGATTATTGCTATCCCTTTCAAATTGTGACTTTCCCTATCATGGTTTTCATTTAAATGGGAATTTGGGGGAAGTTTTGCAGAAGCCAAAGATGACGCACAAAGGCCAGCAGAGGACACAGAAAAAGTTTAGAAACTCAGAAATGCATAAAATATATGTATTGTATAGTATTATATAATATCAACATATATTTATCTGATCAATATATATTATCTATAATTCAGGCTTCTCTGGTACAAAAGGAGGGTGAAAAATTTTACACGAATTTTCCAGATTGTGGGGGTGCTATACCCGTAAACTCATGATGTGAAAGGAATAACTATAATTGAAAGAACAACAGTAGCTGCCAAAGGAGGCAGAGCACGGAAATCTTTAGAAAAGCGTTGAACAAGATATGGTTGAAAACCTAAGATAAAGGGAGATAATGTTGGGCTTCCAGATAAGGAAAAGTCCTTTCCAGATGTTCAAAGGAGGGAGGAGAAGATGGCACTTTACTAGGTCATGATCAGTGAATAAAAATGTGAAATCTCCAAAATAAGAAAGCTAGGCCATTAAAAAAAAACCTGAACTATGAGAATTAACAAAAACAACTTGATTCAACAGTGAGTTTTGCTTTGAGAGCTGAGGAAACAGATACTGGGGAGAAGGGGATGTGGCAGTCTGGCCAGCCACAAGTCTAGCAATGGAACTCATATAACCCATGTCAGTTTTGGAGATTCATATCCAAACTTTCATTCATGTTCACAAGCTACGTCCCTGAAGCATTGATACTATGTCCCCTTCAGGGTTCTAAAGACACCTCTGGCATTCTGGGAATGTCTTTCTACAAAGGCTCAAGTACTGAGTCAGTCAATTAATCAATATTTATCTACATGATAACAAATAATTATGTATTATATTTATTTCTATATTTATTTATGTAATATATATATATATATATATATATATATATATATAATTATACTCCTCTGTGTGGTGAGGGGGATACAAAAAAAAGCAAAAGACAATCCCTGATCTCAAGGACCTTACAATTCAATGGGGGAAGGCAATTCAGGTGTGTTCTTCTCAACATCAATTGTCAGTTACAGTTAGTATCTTTCCTCCATCATTAATTGACCCAGTGATTAGCACCCCAACTATTTAGAACAATTAACATCTACAAAAAGGATATTTAATAAGAGATGGAGGTGATATAATAGTATATACAATAGTATAAACAAATCCCTCTTCCCAAGCCAGAGCTGTACTCCCCTCTGTAACAACACAGTTCTTAGGCAAAATGGATTCAAAATTAAATCAGTTGCTTGCCAATTACTCCCCCCCACCAAGTTCACTTCCAGTAATGGTGTAGCCGCTTCTGGACAAGTCACTCCTTCTTGACTGACATCAATCCACCTGCTATGCTGATGTTAAGCAGGTGGCTCCTCCCCAGGCTTTGCTGCTGGCAGACTCCATTATTGACATTCAACCTTTTTGAAGCTCACAAGATTGTAACCATCTCAAGTAGTCTTTCAACTAAGATTGACATAACAGGGAAAGAAGCACCAGCAGCACCAAGCACTCATGTTGGACAGATGCCTGGATGGGGAATAAAGGTCCGAGACTTCTCTCCCTACCCAAAGGGTTATAGGCTGTCTTCTTCCCCTTGATCACTATCGGGAAAAAATAAAGAGAGACCAAGTTATTCCTGTGGAAAATTTCTGCATGTGTTCTCCTTTCTGGCTTAGCAGCCAGTTGCATGTATCATTTCTTTACCACAAAGTAAGAAGACAGTCATAGAATACCTCCAAATGATCCAGACTGTAATCAACACTGAATCAGACCAGCACAGTGTGCATGCTCACAAGGTCTGGGCTCTCAAAGGTTGGTCCCTCTTCGTTAGAAATAAGTTAATATCAGGGACTACAAAGTGGTTCAGTAAGTAGAGTATGGGTCCTGGAATCAGGAGGACCTGAATTCAACTTTAAATTCAACCTTAGACACTTACTAGCTGTGTGACCCTGGGCAAGTCACTTAACCCTGACAAGGAAGGAAGGAAGGAAGGAAGGAAAGAAGGAAGGAAGGAAGGAAGGAAGGAAGCAGGGAGGGAGGGAGGGAGGGAAAGAAGGAAGGAAGGAAGGAAGGAAGGAAGGAAGGAAGGAAGGAAGGAAGGAAGGAAGAAGGAAGGAAGGAAGGAGGAAGGAAGGAAGGAGGAAGGAAGGAAGGAGGAAGGAAGGAGGAAGGAAGGAAGGAAGGAGGAAGAAGGAAGGAGGAAGGAAGGAAGGAAGGAAGGAGGAAGGAAGGAGAAAGGAAGGAAGGAAGGAAGGAAGGAAGGAAGGAAGGAAGGAAGGAAGGAAGGAAGGAAGGAGGAAGGAAGGAAGGAAGGAAGAAGGAAGGAAGGAAGGAGGAAGAAGGAAGGAGGAAGAAGGAAGGAGGAAGGAGGAAGGAAGGAAGGAAGGAAGGAAGGAAGGAGGAAGGAAGGAAGGAAGGAGGAAGAAGGAAGGAGGAAGGAGGAAGGAAGGAAGGAGGAAGGAGGAAGGAAGGAAGGAGGAAGGAAGGAGAAAGGAAGGAAGGAAGGAAGGAAGGAAGGAAGGAAGGAAGGAAGGAAGGAAGGAAGGAAGGAGGAAGGAAGGAAGGAAGGAAGAAGGAAGGAAGGAAGGAGGAAGAAGGAAGGAGGAAGAAGGAAGGAGGAAGGAGGAAGGAAGGAAGGAAGGAAGGAAGGAAGGAGGAAGGAAGGAAGGAAGGAGGAAGAAGGAAGGAGGAAGGAGGAAGGAAGGAAGGAAGGAAGGAAGGAAGGAAGGAAGGAAGGAAGGAAGGAAGGAAGGAGGGAAGGAAGGAGGAAGGAAGGAAGGAGCAAGGAAGGAAGGAGGAAGGAAGGAGGAAGGAAGGAGGAAGGAAGGAAGGAAGGAAGGAAGGAAGGAAGGAAGGAAGGAAGGAAGGAAGGAAGGAAGGCCTCTCTCCTCTTCTCTCCTCTCCTCTCCTGTACAAAGGGAGGACCAGTTCTTCCTGACTCCAAGTTCTGTTTTCACTCCATTGTGCCAAGTAGTTTCAATGAGTTTCAAATGAGATACTGACTATAAAGCAATTTACAGAGTTTAAAGTGTACTTGTTGTTACGTTTTCTCTGGGCTATGTTGACCAGAGTTCCTGCTTGCCCTAGACAATATTTATATTAACACAGCCAAGTCCTGATTAGTGTGAACAAAGAATCCCCTACAGTGCTCACAGCATTTGAGTTTACACTGCTTATTTCCAATGGGTTGGAATGATTTACTATATTTTACTTATTATAGCTTCAAATACTGTGAATTCAAATACATGCAACGACTGTAGTGGGTGGGGGTGTCTTTATTTGCACTAATCAGTCCTTAGCTGTTCCTTAAATCTCTAATACATATGGTAAAACAGTCTCTTGGAAAAGTTTTATCTTGGACCATTATAAATGTCAAATTTAGGTAGTCAACAAGGTCCTGTGAAAGCCTTTATCTTGAACTCTATAAACAAGCCAATCTCAAGCTATCTTCTTAGAATCCCAAAATTAAATTGTTGAGACAGAGTAACAACGTCCTTACAAGGTTGCTGTTCTCACTTGTAAAATTCAAGTCCCTGAACAATCACTGAATGTGTCAGCAGAAATGATGCAGTACCTTATCATGGCACATGCTGGGTTCCT
Organism: Bettongia penicillata ogilbyi; assembly: GCA_023548195.1. Taxonomy (NCBI): domain Eukaryota; kingdom Metazoa; phylum Chordata; class Mammalia; order Diprotodontia; family Potoroidae; genus Bettongia; species Bettongia penicillata. The sequence continues at coordinate 8,021,639 of JAJHZJ010000024.1, forward strand.
GTCAACAGTTCACTTCTTTTGAGCACTCTCTATTTTTCTTGTTTCAAAATAAGAGAAAAGTGTGAAACCCAAGGATCTGACTGACTGATATCAGACTCTAATACCCCCCAAAGCAGCTACAGCTAAGCCAAGAGGTTGTTTCCAAAGTAGAGGAGTATTTGATTACTTACCAGTACTTTGACTGCTTGTGGTGTTCCTGAAAATAAGCTTCAACATAACAGTGTTTTATTGCTACAAAACTACTTTTGGCAAATCTACCCTAGAAATTACCATAGCAAACAACTATGGGAATTCAAAAGGAAAAAAAATAACTAACAGGAATTCTTAGGGCAGATAGAAGTGAAACCTGGGTCTTCCAGATTCCAGGTTCAGCTCTTTCCATCATATACATCATGCTGTTTCTGCTCCTTCTTGCTATAATATTTTGCAAAAATCGAACATTTTGGTGGAACATATGTATAACAATCCATTCTATTCAAAATACTGTCCAGAATTCCTTTATAGTCTGCAAATATTACAAAGGACTTGGTTATGACTTAAAGAACAATTCTCAAAAAGAAGTTTCTTCTGTATTCTACCCCTGATAATTTCTGCCTAAAGGCAGAGGAATGCTAGAGTCTAGGGCTAGAGGGACTGCAGAAAGCTGGTGGTTAAATTCGCAGTGTGAGTGTTTACACACCTTTGAAATCAGCAAACTCCAAATTGGTGTTTTATTCTTTTGTTGATTGCCTTGGCTTAAGAAAGTGATGGAGAAAATGTTAATGATGTGGATTAAACTTAAGTGTGTCATGAGTATACCTTTTTTTTTCTCCCAGGAAGCTAGTTGTGAAATATTTGTAGCAGGCAGTGTAGTGTATTAGAAAGAACCCTGAATCTGGAGTCAATGGAACTAGAATTTAATTTTTAGCAAATTTGATTCAATTCAACAAGAATTTATTGAGCATCTAATGTGTTCAAGGAGTTAGATACTTAGGTTAAAATGGAATAGTCTTTACCCTCAGGAAGCTTATAGTTGACTGGTAGGGGATACATATTGTCAAATAAGAAGGATATACAAACTATTATATAGATTATAGAGATACAGATATAAGTATAGGTATAGATACAGGTAAAGATATAGATGAAGAAGTAGGTATTGGTGTTGGTGTAAATATAGATGTGGTATAGACATAGGTATAGCTATAGAGCCAGGTGTAGGTATAATTATAGATGTAGGTGTGGATATAGAAGTAGGTATAGACATAATTGTAGGTATAGTATAAAAATAGTATAGATGTCAATGTAAATGTAGGTATAGGTATGATATAGATATAGCATAGTCAGAGATAAAAATATGGATATGGATATAGACATAGGTGGGACAGCTAGATGGCTCCCTGGTGGGCCCAGAGTCAGGAATGTCTGAGTTCAAATCCAGCCTTAGATACTTATTAGCTCTGTAACCTTGGACAAGCTCTGTTTGCCTTAATCCACTGGAAAAGGCAAACCACTCCAGTATCTTTGTCAAGAAAACCTCAAGGACTATATAGTCCACAAGGGTCATGATGTATTGGATGTTACTAAATGAACAGTAATAGATATGGGTAGAGGTATAGCTATAGTATAGATATAGTTGTAGATATAGGTATAATTATGTTGTTCAATCGTTTTTAAGTCATGTCTGACTCTTTATGACCCCATTTGGGATTTTCCTAGCAAAGATTCTGGAGAGGTTTGCCATCTCCTCCAGCTCATTTTACAGATGAGGAAACTGAGGCAAACAGGGTTAAGTGACTTGCCAGTGTCTCACAGATATAAGTATCTGAGGTCAAATTAGAATTCATGAAGATGAGTCTTCCTGACTCATCTTCCTTTCTATCCACTGGGCCACCTAGCTGCCCCAGGTGTAGCTATAGACATAGGTATAGGTACGATAGATAGATAGATAGATAGATAGATAGATAGATAGATAGATAGATAGATAGATAGAGAGATAGATAGAGAGATAGAGAGTGAGAGAGAGAGAGATAGAGAGTAGGTATAAGTATAGATATAGATGATACAAATATAGCAATTTCATGGAGACAAAGTGTTACCAATTCAGGAAATCAGAAAAGACCCAATGAAGGATGTGTCCTGAGCTGAAAGGTAAAGAGAGCAGTAATTCCAAAAAGAAATGAAGTATGGATAACAGTCAAGGCAAAGGTGGAAAGCAGAAAAAATGAAATGCCACATGGGAGAAATAGCAGCCATTTGATTGAAACAAACCACAGAGGTGAGGAATCCATCCCTGGATTAGAGAGTGCATGAAGAGGCCAGTTCAGAAGCGTCTATGAAGCTTGATGTGTGGAATGGTAGGGTCAGCCTCATGCTTTAAAATATCAAGTTAGCAGCTGTGTGGAGGATAAATTGAAGAGAGAAGAGCCTAAAAACCACGAAGAAAGTTGTAGTTATTTCTAGCTGTGTGACTTTGCCAGTCCTCTCCTGGCCTGAGTTTCCATGTCTTTAAAATGAGTGGACTAGATCCTATGATTTCTGCAGTCATTTCCACCTCTGACCAACTCCTATGATTCAGGAATCTTTCTTCCAAAGATAGAAACCCAGGGCCTGTGACCTTTATCTACTTGTGCTATCCCTTCTCTAAACTATCTTTCCCACGACACCAAGTTATTTCTGCCTTGGGTTCCAGAGTCAATCTCTCGTCCCCAGTCCTGGGTTGCAATTGCGACTTATTATCCTGATCTTAACTCCTTGGATCCTGACCCAGCAAGTCTCTCAGCAGATCACTCCCTTCTTTCCCATAAAAGGAGTTGTGCAATATCTCTTTTTACTTGGCTCCTGGAGCCTATATCTCTGAGCTCTCATGCACCCCGTCTTCAGATTAGAAAAGAAAACTTTACCAGTTCTGTCTTCATAAGCAATCAGTTTCCCAAGTCTTCACCTCCTGGGGCAAACTCTTTTGGAAGAGAGAACTACTAGCTAGTTAATTAGAGCCTGCAGTCATTTTGTCTGTCTTTGAATCAACTTCCTACAGCCATCAGCATCAATGTCTTTTTCTCAAGCTTCCCCATAGCTCCCATTAGCTCCTGATTGCCAACCTGTCTCCCACTTAAATCATTTCAGGGACTGCCCTCCAACAAGTTGTAAATGAGTGTCTGGGTCTGGGCCACTGTAGTTTCCCTGAATTCCTTTGGATCTTATCATTCAAATGAATCAGAGCAAGTACAAAAGTTAACTGGAGAGGAAGGTTACTGTTTTTCTCTACCCAAGAGCACCAGATTGTCCAAAGGGAAGAAAGGAGACCAACAAGGGTTGAAAAGAAAGACAGACTTTGCCAATCTCTGGGAGTGGTCACAGGGTATTTTTTTTTTCCTTTAGAGATTATGCTCACTACTCAGATCTCAGGAGGCTGAAAAATTGCAGAAAAAGAAACCTAGCTCTTTAGGTCATAGAATAGTTTCCCTAGCATCCCTAATAACTAGGTGAGGCAGTGAAAAGAGCAACAAATTTGAAGTCAAAAGACTTGGATTCGAATCTCTGTTTTGACTTCACGTGTCAAATTGGGCTAGTCACTTAAATTCCCTTGACCTCAGTTTCCTCATTAGTAGAATGAGGGAATTGGAGTAGAAAGAGGATCTCTAAGGTTCTTTCTAGCTCTAAATCAATGATACCCTCTTCAAAGATCACCCACCAGGAGAAAAAAAATTCCAAACCACTGAGCATTTCTGAGTTTGAACATAAATGAACTTCCATATGGGTCTAGTAACTCTGGCGGGGGAGGAGCAGGGACTGGAAGGGATAGCTGAATATCAACCTTCCAGAGAAACCTAGGCTCTTTCAGAAGATAATGATTTCCAGCAAAGGTGTGAAGGTGACTGGATGCCCCTGGGGGACCTCAGGCATCACTTTATAGCCTGAGTATCTGAGCAGCAGTAGGTCTGTCCCTCATACCTCCCTGCTTGAAGTGTGCTGTACAAAAAGGGAATGTTTTCCCTTGGCTGCAAACAGAAGGCTGATGTGCCAACAAGATACCATCATATTGTATCTATTTGTTGGGTAACTGGAGGATGAAAAAATGAAGGGCCATAGCTGGTTCTACTCACAACCCTGTTATTAGAGAGCTAGCTCATCCTAGGGTGTACAGGAGAGTCTTCAGAAAGATGTTGAAACTGAATTTGACTGAAAGTGATTACTCTGATTTCCATGAATCTTGTAGAACCTCAGAACCTCCTTTTTGTTTTTTTTAGGTTGACCATTGATCATCATATCCCAAAGAGGAATGTACCTTTTTTGTAACAACCACTAATCCATGTCCATTTAAGAAAAATCACACAAATCTATTTATTTATCTACTTACTGTTTACTTATTACTATTTATCTAATAGTTCTCTATTAATAAACTTACATGTGACATCTTCATCTATAAATGTCTTATAGAGATGGTCTTTATTTTTCCTTGATATATTAAGAATAACCATACCTTGAAAGTTCAGGTTCCTTTCTTGATCAGTATGACAGTTAAGAATGCATCTCATTCCCTGTGAAGATATTACAAAATATATTTAGTTACCACCATAGTAGAATGTATAATAAGAGTTTAGTGTTTCTGGATCTGGGAAGCTAGATTTATGGGAGCAATCCTGGGTCCTGTCATTGCTACCTTCTCAGATCTTGAGAAATCTATCCAGTCTCCTGTGTATCAGATTTCATAAACGTAAATAAGGATAATGGAGGATACCATTCAGAAGGATGGTGAGTCTTGCATTACTAGAATGTTTTCTCATCTTAGCATAAAAGGCAGCATGCTGTAGTGCAAGGATGACCGGATGGGGAATTGGCTGACCTGAGTTCTTGACCTAGTTGTGCCAAGTGACTAGTTACATGAAAATGATTAAGTAACTCCATCTATCTGGGTCTCAGTTTCCTCATTTGTAAAATGAATGGATCTAATTAGATTGTTTCTGAAGTCCCTTATAGCATTAAAACTGTCCATTTAAATGCTTATTTAATTTTTAGAAAGTTTTACGGTCCCTTAAACTCAAAGGTATGCTGGAACCAGCTCAAACCAGCTTGTGAGAATTGATTGTTAAATTTTCATTATGAGCATTTATGTCTCAGAAATAGACAAATGTTACAAATCAGGGTTTGATGTATTGTATGTTGATCTCTAGGTTTAAAAAATCTGTTCCTAATGAAGATTAAGCTTAAAAGTGCATCTAGTGAACATTTTTCCGGAGACAGTTGTTAAACATTTACAAGCATACCCCAGCTGAAGCAGGAGAACAAGAGGAAAATTCCAAATAGTCTGAGTGAAAAAGGTTTCTTCTGAGAGGCAAATAAACACTTAAGAAAAAAAAAAGTTTTGTTATTGCTTTAATACTGTGGTCATTTCATTTTAACTCACCTGAGCACTGAACCCTCCAGCATTATGTCTGGCACATAGTAGATGTTTAACAAATGCTTGCTGATTGATTCCACACCACAAAGAAAAACATTCGATCAAAGTTAATGGGCATATCACCTGTTTCTGACAGTATAAAGGACATTGCATCTTTTTACTGAGAGAAGAAAAGTATATTTTCTTGCCAGTTCTATTGGACCAAGATTGTTCATTGAAATGCACCAAATTGCTTTGTGGTGGTTTTTTTTTTTTTATTGAAATGAGGGTTTAAGAACTGACTGGCATTCTGAGATTTGTAGCTCAGAGAAATATGTTCCCTCTCAGACCTTGGAGAAAATTGGACTACTGTGATCTCTGAACCAGGAGACATATTGGAATCATAGCCAAGGGTTTTGAAAAGGAAACAGTCTTTGGGAGAGCATGGTGTGGGAGAAAGGTGCTAGGATTGAAGGAGCTGCATCCCCAGCACTTAGGACAGTGCCCGATTCCTAGTAGGCTCTTAACGTTTACTGACTATTGTCTGAGCAACAGTGATAGTGTCATCCTCAGCTCTGCCTGGGACGTCATCAGCTGATTTGGAGAGAAAAACAGAGAGAAAGAGAAAAGGAGGAAGGGAGGGAAAGACAGGCAGAGGCAGAGGTAGAGACAGAAAGGAAGGCAGGAGGGAGGGAGAAAGAGACAGAGACACCACACAGACACATACATCATACATACCATACATACATACAGAGAGAGAGAGAGAGAGAGAGAGAGAGAGAGAGAGAGAGAGAGAGAGAGAGAGAGAGAGAGATAGAAACAGAAGCTGTGCTGAAACAGAGAAGGGAGAAATCCCTGCAAAGTACTCACAATACAACTATTGATCATGATGGCCACTCCAAAATTGTTCCATAGGGTACATTTATCCCATAACTCCCCCTATTCAAGTCTATCTGGAAACACTGTCATATACTCTTTTCTTGCTTGTTTTTTAAATCTAAATTCTTTCCTTTATCCTGATTTACTTCAGGTTAAAAATCCATGATTATTCATGAAAGCTTGCATTATTGTATATCTGTATATTTATGACAAGAAAAGAGGAGTGGAGGAAGGCAGAGATTAGTTGAAAATACACAAACTTAAAAAAATAAATTGAGTCATAGGGCCATTGTTAGGAATTTTTCCTAACATTTTTTCTGATATAAATTCCATAAAATAGTAAAGAAAGTGACTGTGAGAATCTGAGGGCTATCATATTTCACATAGATTAAAAGCAAGCTAGTTGTTGTAACAGGGCATGGCTGATTAAATCTCCAGTCTCCAAAGTAAGAGAGGATGAGGGCAGAGAGGAGAGAGCAGTGAGCACAGGAAAGGTTATACCCTAAGCACCACAGAAATATATGTATAATGCATAGCATATAATGGCAAACACCTGGGAGGATTCGGCTCTGCCCCTTTTCAGAAGAGAAGGGGAACAGAAAGGAACAAGGACTGACTGGCTCACCAGAAGGTTGCATGATCATTTACATTATTGTATTTACTATACAAATTGTTCTCTTGGCACTGATGCTTCATTCCTCCTCTCTTAAAAAAAAATCTTCCCAGATTTCTCTGAATTACTCATGCTTATCATTTCTCAAGGCAAAATAATGTTCCATTGCCCCAATGTAGTTAAATTTGTCCTTGCCCAACCAATGGCACCTATCTTGCTTCCAGTTGTTTTGTTAAATACAAAAAGTGGTTCTTTGAATATTTTGGTATTTATAGTTTTTTTTTTGACTCCTAGAGATATTTGCTCCGTAGTGTAATCACTGGGCCAAAAGTAACTTTTCTAACATACTTTCAAATGTATTTCCAGAATGGGCAGACTAATTCACAACTTCATTAACATTAGTATTAGTGTGGCTCTCTTGCATCCAGTACATTAACATCCACAACATTAACTGCTTCAATTTTTATCATCCTTTGTTTTAATTTCAATTTTTATTATTGCTAAAGGTTTGAAGCAACACTACATATGGTTGTTGATGATTTGTTTTTCTTTGGCCAAAAACTCTGTATTCATCACATATTTATCTACTGAGAAATGCTGAACACTTACCTGTTGGGACATGGTTCTTGCTCTTATGTAATTATGTCCATTCCCTATGTTTTGGATTAGAGATAATGAAAGGATTTTCCTACTTGACAGTTTCTAATCTTATTTTAGCTGCATTGTATTGGTATATGTAAAAATCTTTTCTTCATTTTATGTAATAGAAATTGACTATTTTATCTGTTATGACCTCTATCCCCTTTTTCACAGCAATATTTCTCTTTAACCACAATTAGGTAACTATTCCCTGCATTTTTTTTGTGTTGTGTAACTTTGTATATTGAAGCAAGTATCTATTTGGAGATTATTATAGTAATATGGTACAAGATGCTGGCCTAAAGCTAATTTCTGCTAAACTATTTTCTAGTTCTCCCAGAAGTTCTTGTCAAAAGCCCTGAGAAAGAGTTCTTTTGGGACTTCATGACATAAAATTTAGTGCCATAAATATAGGTAAACATCAGTCAAGTACTAGTTTGTGCCTGGTACTGGCATATAAGAAAATTAACCAGTCTACTCCAGCTAAAAAAGCCAAAGTGAATACTTTTGTGCAATCATGAAATGAGTGAGAATTAGGCCCAGATATTTCATTTCTTCTACTTCTGCTTTAAAGTGAATGCCTACCATTAAGATGAATTATTAATTGGTATTACGAATGGTACAAAAGTTGAAATTCCGTAGCACTTTCATGACTATAGGCATCATGAGGCATGATATAAATATTTGTTGAATGAACAAATAAATGAACATTCTAAAAATGGGCAATTACTTTCCATTCTTTTCACTTGTGGAAATATATTCGTTCAGTGAGAAGTCATAATTATAGGAAGTGGATAGAAAAAAAAATCACCATTTCTTACTCTGCTTCTTTAACTGAGTAGAAAATCACACTAGGCAAGGGTAATTTGCAGTACAATGTTGGAAAATTCTTTTGAGGACACCTATAAACATATCCAAATAAATACAAGAATTTAACAAGAAACAAGAAATATAACAAGAATTCTAAATGTGCACATCAAGGTCAGTTTAAACAGAAATGAAAAAAGGCAGAGTTCTTAAAAGATTTTTTGCATTTTTTAAGGGTTAGGATTAGCAAGTTGTATTGTCTGTTTAAATTGTCTCTTTAGCATTAAATATTTCCCATTATTCTACTGAATAAAAGTCTATGATTTTTTTTCTATATAGATATAAAATCTTGTGTCCTTGATTTTGTCATTTTTATAAATGTCAAAGTAAATATACTCTTAGAGATGATGGGATTGGGGAACTGCTAGCAGAATATGAGAATAAGTCAGGGGTGAGGAACCTGCGCCTCAAGGCCACATGTGCCTTTTTAGGTCCTCTGGTACAGCCTCTTGACTGAGTCCAAGTTTTATAGAAGAAATCCTTTTATTAAGGGCATTTGTTCTGTGAGGTTTGGATTCAGTCAAAGGACTGCGCTTGAGGATTTAGAGGGTTACATGTAGCCTGGAGGCTTCATGTTCCCCACCCGTGGAATAAGTGTTTACTAAGTCAACAAGCATTTATTAAGCACTTCCTGCATGCCAGACACTGTGAGAAGCTCTGGGAATATAAATACAAACAGAAAGATATAGTTGTACGTAATAGATTTGCATTTTCATGTGTAATAACCTTTTTTAAAAATTCCATTCTGTTAAGGAAATACTTGCTTGATTTTATAAATTTAAAATTTTTTTAAAAAGCAGAAATAGCCTCTGTCCTCCAGGAGCTTATATTCTAATGGAGGTAGACAACACATAAAAGGGAGCTGAAAAAAGACGGGGATAGGAGGCAGTGGAGTTTGGGGGTGGAAGTGATTGGAAGGGGACCTGAAGTGGAGTGGAATTTTTAAATCACTTAATAAGAGTCAGTTTAAGAAAGCTAGTCAATAGCATAAGTCTCATGTTCACCTCAATTACAAGGCATAAATGCCATGCAAGTTATTAGATGTTGAAGCTATTAAGAGAATAGAAGTCCAATCAAGACCCGAGTGGGCCAGTCCTGTGTAACAACATCAAGGAAAAGACCTAGGGCCAGTGTTGGTCACCAAGAACATGATAGGATGGAGGTGGAAATCTTGATCAAGAACTGATGATTATAATCACAGCACCTGAGTCCGTGATTGGACGAAGGACAAAGGGAGGGGAATGAGCGTCAGATTACTGTGAGAGGGATGGAGAGTGTGTGGCAGAGCGATGAGTAAGGGAGCTTGGGAAGTAGGAATAAAGAATGAAGGAATGGAGGGGAGGATTGGGGACTCCTGCTATCCAATATATGACAGACATCTTTAAAACATGAGCAGCATCATGAAAAACTTGTAAGAACTTCCACAGAGTAATCTTCCAACCTGATTCAGTAGGGACTGGATGGCAGACTCTGGCTCCCAGCACTCGTCTCCTACAGGGATGCCTACTGGCATGAGGAACAGTGATGAGAGGCTACAGACTAGATCTGATCTCATGCTGCCAATGTGACTCACCCACATTCTGGCATCTTCCTTGGCTTGTCTGAGTAGATAGCACCTGGAATGTAAGGATGGGAAATTCTAGAATATGGGTCACGAATGATGGGAAGTGATCATTTCAGGACATGTGAGATGGGTGGGATATGAATGATGAATGTTCTACTATCTTGGCTGTGATTGCTATTAAAATTATCATGATTGTTCAGCAGGTGTCCAAATACATATGGTTTTGATACATATGAAAGCAGAAATTCATTCTTTCCTTTTTTCCCCTGATCTTTCTATCTTTCTGTATCCATTCAGGGTTTGAATTAAGGGGTCGCTAATATGAGGTACTTGAAAAAGAAGCTTAACTTCTGAAGAGGTTGAACTTGCACAGGAAAAACACATATTGTTCTCATTGGTTTTTATATACTTGATTCAATTAATTTTAATTTTATTATTAATTTATTAAGTACCATGTCCACCTAATATGTAGGAGGCAGCTAGATGACTCAATGGATAGAGTATAGCCTGAAATCAGGGAAACGTGAGTTCCAATTCCACTTCAAATATCTACTAACTATGTGATCTTGGGCAGGTCACTTAACTGCCATCTGCCTCAGTTTCACCAACTGTAAAATGAGATCAACAATAGCACATGCCTCCCAGGGTTGTTTTGTTAAACAAATGATATCATATGTAAATCACTTTGCACGGTGTCTGGCACATTGTTTGTATCCTTTCCTCCTTCCATTGCTAAGCTTGAACTGATAGAATGAGAGGTAATACCACTTGCAAGGTGACCAAAATGAAATTATCTTTATGTGTGAACAAGTGCCAGATAGATAAGCATTGCTGTTTTAAATTTGGATCTTTACATTCAGCTCATTGAAGAATCAGGATGAAAATGTCTTCGAGGTAATGCTGAGATCAGTTTTGAAGACTGAAGAGGGCCTGTGATGGGTCTAGCCATTGTTTCGTAGGAAATGTGGCTTGGTTAATTGGGTTGAACTAAAGAAGGGAAGAGAGTTTTAAAAAAAGAAGAATGAGAAAGAATCCTAGCTACTGCCAAAGATAAAGGGCATCAGGATCTAGGCATGAACTCATCTGTATGAAGTCTAGTTTTTCCTAGAGACAAGTGCAGGAGCTATGATGATCATATATGAGGATAAAAAACTAAAGAAGGACATCCAAGGATGATTGAGTGACATATGGGGAAGAACAAGATAGAAGAAATACCTTCAAACATCATGGGATAGGAAGAAATGTAGAATGTAGCTTAACGAATCGAATGTACCCTGGTCAGATCCTGAGGAACAGTTCTGTGGGCAGAGTATTCTCCATACTTTTTAGCCGATGCTTAAGAGATCTGAGTTTACACTAAATTACAGCCTTGAAAAGTCATGGCAGAAGAAGAAGGGAAGGAACGAGAGATTACGTATCTTCATTGTTGCTTTGAACGTCACCTAGCTATCCCATTTCTTCAGTTCCTGACTTCATAAATTAAACAAAGATTAAACAACCAGTTTTGCCCATTTGCCAACAGTCAGGATATTAGGGGAGCTCTCTTAGAAAAGTGTCTTAGCTTTACCGAAGCAACTATGGTACTACATGCTTAACTCTCCTTCTTAAATTGAAAACCACAAAAATTGCAAAATTAAACCTCCATTAAGGGAAATGCTCAAAGGATGGGTTACTTGATTAACTTTTTGGTTAATGTAGGGTTAACTAGAAAAAGGTTTTGGCTTTAATTCCTGCTGAAAGATTTTGTTGGGTTTTTTAGTCCATTTTCCTTTGTAATTAACCACATGAGAACATTTTACCTTTCTTTGATAAATCAAGGTCTTATAAGTGTGGTTCATCATGCTGATCATCAATGAATGCTGTAGTCTGATAGAGATATAGAAGGGAGAAGGGAGCAAACATTTAAGTTCTTCCTCTTATAAGGCATTCTACTAAATAGGCTTTACAAATATGACTTCCATGGACTTGAAAAAATCCTAGGAGTTAGATGCTATTATCATCCCCATTTTACAACTGAGAAAACAGGCATACCGAGGTTAAATGAACTACCCACGGTCATACAGCCAGTAAGTGTTTGAAGCCAGATCTGCACTTAGGGCATCTCCATGCCCAGCACCCTATCCACCCTACTACCTAGTTGTCAATGATTAGTTACATGAAATGTGTAATGAGTTCAAGATGTATCCTAGAAGTTTGTTTTAAATAAATTATTGATAGTATTTTATTATTAATTTTTTTTTGGAATAATTTGCTTCCTCATTCTCCCTATCCTCATGGCATAGTAGAGAGTTCACAATCCAGATCTGAGACCTACTAGCTATGGGACTATGGGTAAATAATTTAATTTCTATGAACCTCAGCTTCTTCATCAGTAAAATGAGAATGATACTTGCACTTCATGTCCCATAGAGTTATTTTGAGGAAAGCACTGTAAATTGTAAAACACTATATAAATGTGAGATAGTATTCTTACTTCTAGTTAGCCACAGATCATCTCTATTTTAAACTCAACATAGTCCAACCATAACTAATCATCCCCTCCCCAATCCCTCTTACCAAACTGGTATATATTTCCAATGAAAAGTAATATAGTATAATGCATGAAATACTGGATGTGGAGGCAGGAAGACTTGTTCATTCTTTCTAGCTGTATTATCCTGGGCAAGTCATCTAAATTCTCTAAACCTCAACTTCTTTATTCATAAAAATTAATACAATGGACCTTTGTATTGTTAATGTATTTTCACATAATGGGAAGAGCTTTCTCATCCATTAATAGGCCCATGTGATCTGCTTGAGTCACATGGATGCCTGAGTTACATGAGTCTGTGGTAGGAAGAACTTGCCAAAGGGGTGGAGCAGAGCTGAAAGGAAGTTGCACACAGACCTGAGAGAGAGAGAGAAACAGAGAGAGACAGAGAGAGAGAGAGAGAAAGAGAGAGAGAGAGGGAGAGAGGGAGAGAGAGAGAGAGAGAGAGAGAGAGAGAGAGAGAGAGAGAGGGAGGGAGAGAGCGAGAGAGAGAGAGAGAGAGAGAGAGAGAGAGAGAGAGAAAGAGAGAGAGAGGAAGAGAGGGAGGGAGGGAGGAAGCAGGCAGTGAGCTATTGAGTGTTGGTTTGTGGGAAAGCCCTAGCAGGGGAAAGCTTGAAGATGGTGGTACCCCCCCCCCCAGCATTGTTATTGTGTATAGATTTCTTTGTTGTTAGGATGTATTTTTCTTTCTGATGCTTAAATAAGTATTTTGGTTCTGTCTTCCATGTGGAGAGTCTGTTATATTTTGTGATTCAGAATTACACCAGTATATTCACAGTCACTGTAGGTGCTGTGAATATTGTGTTGTCACTACAACCCTCTATAATTCATCTAATAGAGTTGTTATAAGGGATCCAATAAGAAAAAATACATTAATTGCTTTGTAAACCTAAACATCCTAGAATAATTTCAGTTATTTTTATTTTCCCCATTTTTCCTAATGGCTTCAACATTTTCTCAAACTCTCCACTTAAAAACCTTGCCATCTTAATTTAATAATTTTTTTAAAATATTTTTTTTCCAATTAAAAGTAAAAACAACTTTTAACATTCATTTAAAAAATTTTTGAGTTTTAAATTCTCTTGCTTTATCCCTCCCCTACCTTATCATTGAAGATGTAAACATTTTGATACAGATTATGCAGTAATGCAAAATATATTTCCATTTTATCTATGTTGGAAAAGAAAACATAGCTGCTCCCCCCACCCCTAAGAAAAATAAAGTTAGAAAATGTCAATCTGCATTCATACTCCTTCAATTCTCTCTTTGGAGTACAATGTCATTTCATCATAAGTCCTTGCTTCAGAATTGTCTTGGGTCATTGTATTGATCAGAATAGCTAAGTCATTCACAGTCGATCATCATACAATGCTGCTATTATTGTATGCAATGTTCTCCTTTATTTCACTTTTCATCAGTTCATGTAAGTCTGAAGGTTTTTCTGAAAGTACCCTCCTTGTTATTTCTTATAGCACAATAGTATTTCGTTACAATAATATACCACAACTTGTTCAGTTGTTTCTCAATGGATAGTCAACCTCTCAGTTTATAATTTTTTGCCACCACAAAAAGGGATGCTATACATATTTTTGCACGTTTAAGTCCTTTTTCCTTTGATTTCTTTTGGATACAGACAATGTAGTGTTATTGTTGGGTCATAATCTTACAGACTTTTGGACAAAGTTCCAAATTTCTCTAGATTGATTGGATCAGTTCACAACTCCACCATGTTTTAGTGTCCCAATTTTCCCACATCCTCTCCAAAATTGGTCATTTTTCTTTTCTGCCATATTGCCCAATCTGATAGGTGTGAGGGGGTAGTGATTTAGAATATTTTTTATTTGATTATAGATTCCTTTGATTTCTTCATCTGAAAACTGACCACACATATCATTTGACTTTTGTTAATTAGGGAATGATTTGTATTCTTATCAAATTGATGCAGTTTTCTATATATTTGAGAAATGAAGTCTTTATCAGAAAAAATTTGCCATAAAATTTTTTCACAGTTCTGATTACTGTGTCTTTCCCTCCATCCTATTTTCCCCCTGCTTATCTTACTCTCTTTCTCCTTTTACCCTGTTCTTCCTCAAAAGTGTTTGGCTTCTGACCACCCCCTCCTTCAATCTTCCCTCTCTTCTATTAACCCTGCTCTCTTCTCTTATCCCCTTGCCCTCCTAATTCTCTGTAGGGTAAGATAGATTTCTATACCCAACTGAGTGTGTATGTAATTCCATTTTTGAGCCAATTCTGATGAGAGCAAGGTTCAAGTACTGTCTGCCACTCACTCATCTTTCCCTCCAGTGTAAAAGCTCTTTTGTGACTCTTTTAAGTGAGATAATTTACCCCATTCTACCTTTCATTTCCCCCTTCTCCCGGAGCATCTCTTTTCCTTATCCCATAATTTCATTTTTTAAAAATATATCATCCCATCATAGCCAACTCACACTTGTATTCTCTATCTGTGTATACTTCTCCTAACTGCCATACTAATTATAAAGTTCTTAAGAGTTACAATTTTCATCTTCCCATATAGGAATACAAACAGTTTAGCTTTATAGAATCCCTTATGATTTCTCTTTCCCGCTTACCTTTATATGCTTCTCTTGAGTTATGTATTTGAAGTCAAGTTTCCTATTTGGCTCTGGTCTTTTCATCAGGAATGCTTGAAAGTCTTCCTTTTCATTAAATATCCATTTTCCCCCTGAAGGATGATACTCAGTTTTGCTGGGTAGATGATTCTTTCTTATAATCCTAGGTCCTTTGTCCTCTGGAATATCATATGCCAAGTGCTCTGATACTTTAATGAAGAAGCTGTTAAATTGTGTGTTATCCTGACTGTAGTTCCATATATTTGAATTATTTCATTCTGGTGTCTGTAATATTTTCTACTTGATCAGGGATCTCTGGAATTTGGCTATAATATTCCTGGGGGTTTTCATTTTGGCATCTCTTTAAGGAGGTAATTAGTGGATTCTTTCAATTATTATTTTACCCTCTAGTTCTAGGATGACAGGGAAATTTTCTTTCATAATTTCTTGAAATATGTTATGTAGGCTCTTTTTTTTGATCATGGCTTTCAGGAAGTCCAATAATTCTTAAATTATATCCCCTCAATCTATTTGTTAGGTTGGTCATTTTCCAATGAGATATTTAGATTTTCTACTATTTTTCATTCTTTTGATTTTGTTTTGTCTCTTGATGTCTCATGGAGTCATTAGCTTCCACTTGCCCAATTCGAATTTTTAAGGAATTATTTTCTTTAGTGAACTTTTATATCTCCTTTTCCATTTGTCCAATTCTACTTTTTGAGGAGTTCCCTTCACTGAATTTTTGTGCTTTTTCCATTTGGTCAATTCTACTTTTGAAAAAAGTTCTTCTTTTTAGGAGATTTTTGTACATCTTTTATCATTTGGCCTAATCAGTTTTTCAAAGTGTTGTTTTCTTCTGCATATTTTTTGTGCCTCTTTGACCAAGCTGTTGACTCTTTTCCCATGATTTTCTTTCATCACTCTCATTTCTTTTCTCAATTTTTCCTCTACCTCTCTTGCTTGATTTTTAAAATCCTTTTTTTGAGCTCTTGCAGAAATTCTTTTTGGGGTCTGAGACCAATTTATATTTTTCTTTAAGAGTTTTGACTTTGTCGTTTTCTGGTTTTGTGCTTTGATCCTCCACAAAGCCATAGTAACTTGAGATAGTTAGATTGTTTTATTGTTTCTTGCTCATTTTTTTCAGCCTATTTTCTTGACTGTTAACTTTATGTGTAAATTGGACTCTGCTCCCACGGTGGAAGGAGCACTGCCTCAAGCTTTAGATGTTTCATGCTGCTGTTTTCAGAACTAATGTTTGTTTTCAGTACTTCCAAGGCAGTATGATTTAAAGAGTTGAGAGAAAGTAAGACTTACATGGGAAACATTAAGGAGGTTTAAATTTACATATATGGGGAATGGAGTGAAGAAGTTTGGAAAGACAGTGGTATGATAATTTGCACATAAGAAATGTTTGATAAACTGAGTTGAATTCACCTTGATTGACAAACTGAGGAACATGACTGATTCCATATGGTAGTTCCCATTAAGTGGTTAATAAACTCCTTTGAGGTATGCAACAGAGATCCAAGAGGTTTATGCTAAAAAATCTTTAATGATGTTTTCAGCAGTAAATAATGGCAAAATATCATGGGTGTATATTAATTTAACCCTGGATTTCACAAAGCATTTTTTCTTGTTGCTGTTGAAAGATTTTTCAAAACAAAATGTTGGGAACCGCTGCAAAATAGAGAATTAAAAAGCTTATGCAGTCTATTGAATAGAAGAGTCAATGGTAAAAGTAGTCATTTCAAAAGCTTAATCTGGCAATAGTGTGTAGGGTTGGTTGGAGGGAGGATAGATTGAAGGTAGGGAGATAATGTAAAGACTATTTCATTAATCCAGCCAAAGTTATAAATTGTTGAGGTTTTTTTTTTAAAGTAGCTATCAGTGATTTTCTGAGGAATTGTGTTAGTAAAAACTTTTTCTAAAATAGATCACACTCAGATGACTTTGTTTTCTAATCTAGAAAAAAAAGTTTTCTAATCAATTGAGGGAGAAGAACCTCTAGAATATTTAAGTATTTAGATAAATGGAAAAGAGCCATTGGTTTGTCCTAAGCCTTGCAAGTTTTCAAAGTAGGTAGTTTTGTAGGGCTGATTTTGGGATTTTTTTTATTTTGGCTGATTTTTTCTTGACAAATGATGGAAGTACTAAAGTATTTGTCAAACCTTTATCTAATTTTGCCCCCTTTCTATTTCATCTAATGAAATTACTTTGAATAGGCTTTCATCAAAATAACAAGTAAAAACCATGTGGGAAAGCACCTTCTTTTTCTGCCTCCTTAGTAAACTGTCCTTTCTGATAATAATTGGATTCTTTCCTTTTGTGTCATCCTAACCATTCCTGGTTTTTTTTGTCAACTGTTGAAACTAAACTTCCCTTAGAAATTTTAATGTGAAAATATAAAAATTATTTTGCCACAGGCCATTAAATGCCTTTAAATGGCATCAACCTACTGATCAATCAGCCTACTGAGGGATGCAGCCTTCACTGAAAAGTTTGAGTTTTCTTCCTATTTTCTTAAAATCCTCAGCAACTTCTGTTTATTTCAGCAAAGACCACCCCCCCTTTCCACAAGCTTTTCCAAAAGCATTATTTAAATGCCTCTGCTGAATGAAAAGCTCTTTTCATTCCATTTTAAGCCCTGAAGTACCAAAAGGGTAAATAACCTGAAGTATCATTTTTGACTGACTTGACTTTGAAAGCAGCACAGCCAGTGTAAACAACTGCCTGGATACAGGGTGTGTAGGGATGTGGGGGTGTGGGGATGCTTAACTGTCTCTCTAAACAGTCCCCTATGTAAGTCTACTCATGTAAGTAATGATAAATACCTTAATTCACCGGATTAATGAGTTAGAGCTGGTAGCGAAGGACAAAAATCTATAACTTTTCCACAAACTTAGTTAAATGTCAAGGTTTTTAAAGACCTAGTTAGCAAGTATATTAGATGAGATATGTCAGTTTCCCAATTTACGACTCTGACTTGTCTCTTGTGATTCCTTATAGCCTCTAGCCATTCTTCTCTTACCTGAGGCATTCTCTGGCACAAACCTGAAGCTTCCAGTCATTCTGCATTCTTGTGTTCCTTCAAAAATAATTGGACAGGCACCTTTCCATAAACAATCATCATTAGCTGTACGAGGTACACAGATGAGACTACCACACAAATAAGTTTCAATGGAATGTCTTGAGCCAAATAATAAGAATTTGGCCCGTGAGTTCCAAACATGATTGACAGAGATGTAATGCACTTAGCACTTTTCCAGAAGGCTTGGAGTATTTGCTCCTTGATGCTCAGAAAGTCCTGCTCCCGGAAAAGTGACACAGACATTGACCAGTGAGTGTGTTGCTGTTCAATAACCCAGCTCCGATGCCAGGCTCTATGATTAAAGTCATTATGGGAACTGTCAGTAGGGGGAAGATATGGAGACTGTCACAAGAAGCAACTGGCTGGAATTTTTAAGATTTCCCCCTAATGTTTAACTGTTTTAAAATAGCAGAGAGAATTTTAACCTTAATGAAGACCAACCCAGATGGCAAGAGTACCAGCTTCAAATGGATTGGGTTGCAGTTCTTATGGGTAAGGAGAACCCATTCCCCTTTCTTCTGTCATCCTTGAAAAATCCAGGAATTATCATAATTGTAGCTATTAATAAACTTCCAATCAAAAGGAAGTCACCCTAGTCCTATACGTGAGGGGTTTGTGGAAACAACACAAACCCTATAAAATGAAAAGATTGAAATGCGAAGCACTTAATAGAGCTTATTTTCTTTAAATCCATGGACCAGACTATCACTGAGGCTTGCTAGCATCCAACATTTCCAATCTGAAAGCCAGACTGATTATTATAAAGAGCTGATATCATATAAAATACAAATACTTTAATTTAAAATATTAAAATGTGTGTGAAGTTATGATTTACAACTTGTCAAAATGCATTCCAAAGGGTTTCACAACCTCCAGATGAAAATACAATAGTATTGTAATTACAGCGTTAGTGATTTCATAGTCAGGTGCATACAGTAATGTAATCACATCATTTTAAAAATTAGAAAGTAGCCAATGCCTTTGGATGATCAGAAAACAGAATGGATGATTTTGTGATATGTATTTTTTTGATAGACTATAGAGGGGAACACATTATTCAAATTAAATACATTTTACTTGACTATTTTTAGTTGGAGCAATTTTAATACCTAAAAAGGATGCCAACTTTATATCTATACTTTAAAAAAATGTAAACATGTTTCATCCCTTTATCAATTGTACTTTAGCCTACCTTTCCTAGGAATTCAAGGCACCTTACAGAGTGGGAGCATCTCCTTTGTGATAAAATAATACCAACACTGTAATATTCTTCTATTTATTTTTCTTTTCTCACCAGCTATGCCCAGGTTTTGACACTAAGAATATTGTGTTTGATATTTTCCACATTAAAAACCACTTTAGACTTTGGTTCCATTTTACTCCTAGTCAGAAAGATCAGAAAAAGCTCAAGTCACACAGTGAGAAACTTTATCCACTGAATGAGATATTATCCATTCTACCAGACTGCAAATCAAAGAGTATCTCTTAGGTTGCTTAAAAATTCATTTTAAAATCTGATCCTGATTGTACTTTTATGGTAATTTCATACCATCAATCATCCTTTTACCTTTCGTCTCTAGGTCCACTGCTATCCCCATAGATCTCATTCGTTCTACCTCATTATAATTCTTTAGGTGAGAAAACAGGATAAGAAACCTTAACAGAAAATGAGAGAAAGATGTAAATTTCTTGAGAAAAGTCAGGTTCACTGAGAAGCAGAGCTAATGATACGTTCTGATCTTTTTTTTTAATTAAAAGATGGAAAGAAAAAAGGACCAAAAAGAAGGCAAAAACATGTTCTCCATGCAGATAACATATTTGTAATCTGTATTCGAACTCAATAATCTCAGCCATGGTACTAAGCTGTCAGGGCTCCAGCTCAGATGTCGAGGCTAAAATGTACAGAAGAAATATTTGGGGGACTTTGGACAACTTTGCCTTCGCTGCAGTCAGGTTAAAACTCCTCAGTACTCAGTGCCTGTCCTCCTCCTGGCTGAGGAAGCTTCCTCCTTGCTGATTCTATTTTCCTGAAAGTTGCATTCATTACCCCGGGCTCATCAAGCAAGCTGCTACAAGCACACAGATTAAGCCTCTCTCTGAGTGTCTAAGTTCGCAGAGTCCTGTGGAAAATCAATAATATAACTTTGGCTATTATTCTCCATTTGGCAATGTATATGCCTTCTTGAGCTAACAATTAATCACAGGGAAAATGGCATATGTCTCTGTGTCAGCCAGAAAGTGCTCATGGCAACTGAGAGGATTTCTAACATCCAGTTTTAAGTCAAGCATTCATTCAGTCTTTTCAGCATGATTCAATTTTACTAACAATAAATGTTATATTTTTTTCTCCATTGATTTGAATCCTGACTCGGATGTAAAGCATATTTCTCTGAGCAACAAGGAATGTAGTCACTAATAAACCCAGCAGTACAATGCACTCCCAACCCATTCCTATTGGAATAAAAACATGGCCATTAACCACAAGGAAAAGGAAGGATTTCCCCCAAAAAACACTGAGTCCAGCTGCACTATCGTTTCTAATGTCTTTAATAAAATGCTGCCATAAACCACTGATGCCAGTAATAGCAGTAATCCCTCCAAAATGGGTTGTTACCTGTAGTTAGTGACCAGTTTCTTAGTTAATGGCCTGAGGGGAAAGGCTTTCAGAAAAAGCTGTATTCACTATTTCCTCCCAGGCAATTTCACTGGATGCATTAAACTGCATTTTCACTGGGGTTTCAATATGTTTGTGGCTCTGACAAGACACGGGTCTTAAGGGCTTTTGATTAAATTGCCATGATCTTAAGAACCAAATAACCTCAAATGTAGGTAAGAGATAATTTCAATAGTGTCTTAATTAGGAAGCACAATGAAAACATATGAGCTACATGTGTATATACCACACACGGACATATGTTTATACATAGATAAGTGCATATGTCAGGATGTCTTTTTAAAAAATAATTCATGATAGGTTAAACTTAATATGAATTTGTATGGAAAAGACTATAGCTCATTCAGATGGCTTCAGATAGGGCTGAACACTTGAGAAAAATGGGGAGATCAACAAAGAAACAGAGGTCGTCATGAGACAAAGATTTTTCCAAAATTGTCTTGTGTAGTTTGGCTTAAGCTAACTCTCTCCACCCCTAAGCTATTTCCCTCCCTGCTCCACTACCTATATGAAAAGAGAAAAAGGAAAAAAAGGAAGCCAAGGTGAGTACCTGTTAGAGGTGTAACTAGGGTAGGACAATTTGGCCTTTGAATTTATAGTGGGCCAAAACCATCAGCAGTTCTGTAAGAGGAATTTAGCAAGTGTAACCAAATTTAGCATATAGTTAGAAAAAAATAATTCATCAAGAGAGGGAGCTGCTATTCATCCTCTTTTGTCCCCTCATGGCAGCTATACCCTAGGTGAGATCCTTTCCAGCTTATAGCTCATATACCTGAACAGCAACTTTCCACATGCACTATCCAAGGGTTTTCGCACATGGGGACCAGTGGCCCAGCTTAAAATGTTGATTTGAGGGCAAATTTAATTCTACTTTACCTTCGAAATTGTGTGTATTACCCCAGCTGCAGAAATTGTAAGCTATGGTTCTTGACCCTAACAATAAATACCACAGTAAGATGAAAACCAATAGATTGAACTCCTCATTTACATGTGCTGGTATGTGACTGACCAAATGACTTCCCCATTACAGTGTAAACTCTGTGAGGCTGGGGGGCTGCTTTTGGCCTTTTTTCTTTATATCCTAAGCACTTAACACAATGCCCAGAAGTAGGAAGTACTTTATAAGTTCTTGATTGATTCAGTGTAATTGTGTAATTTATTGCTAAATATAATTAGTTCATGTGTAGACCAATATTACACAGACTGGGGTGAGATAGAAGGAGTTGGGCTAGAAATCAGAAGACCTGGCATGCAATGTCCTAGTTCCTGTCATTCTTAGCCCTATGCCAATGAATATATTCAACTATTAAAGTATAATTTCTCTTAGACATAAATTGTATCAGGCATGCAAATTCACTCAGGCCCAAAGACTCAGAACTCAGAAGGAGTAAAACCAAATTTAAAATTTATTAGCCTGCAAGTAAGAATGTGTGTCTACACATGCACACATACATGTATACACATATGGTATATGTATACACATATGATATTCACACACATATCATATACATGCTTTCCATGTGTGTGATATATGTGTATATGTATGTATATAAAATAATTGGAATAAAGATTGAAATTATGAGCAGTTACCTGATAGGGTTCATCGCATTTTCATGTCAAGCACATTATTATAAATATCTGGTCACTGGATCCAGATGGTTCTGGAGGAGAAAGTGAGGCCGGTGACCTGCACAACCCTCCCTCACTTAAAACAAAGTCCAGTGCAAGTCACGTCATCATTTCTCTCATGGCATGGTCTTAGAAAATGAAGGACGAACACAACATCACTAGATAAGTGTGGGAAGGGCTAATTTATATTTTAGGTTTTTGTACTCGATTGGCAGGGCTTATTATATACAACATGGTAATAACATCATTTTTATTATATCTCCAAGGCACTCAAAATAATAAAATCAGATTTATTGTATTATGTCTTCTGATCATATATAAGCATTTATTTCATCACTTGATTCATATTTATGCATCTGTA
Source organism: Bettongia penicillata ogilbyi (assembly GCA_023548195.1). Lineage (NCBI taxonomy): Eukaryota > Metazoa > Chordata > Mammalia > Diprotodontia > Potoroidae > Bettongia > Bettongia penicillata. The sequence goes on from JAJHZJ010000024.1 coordinate 8,044,430, forward strand.
GAAGTCATATAAAATGCAACATAACCACATAGATGCTCCATTTCTGATGTCTTAGTCATAATTAGACACATCTTCAGGGTTTACAGTAAGAACATTCTGGCTCTCTGCACATATCTGATAGCAATCATTCAGTAACATGAAGAGATTGCATGGTATTAATTAATCTGTCCACAGTCTGTTGGACTTAGGTGATCTGCTCCAATGGCTCTGTTATGGGGTGTAATTAAGAGGAAATTCTTATTAACTGGAAACATTAGACTAAATATAAATAAAGGCAGTTGAGATTATGAAAATAGCATGCTCCCTACTCAGACCTGCTCTCATTCAACGAGATACAAGACAAATGTTCACTTTAATCCTCCTCTATGAAGGCTGTTTCCTTAAATAAAATACTGTAAGAAACATAAACATGTAGTTTAGTTCAACAGTAGTTCAAGCTGAAATTCCATACAAGGAAAATTAACCCTTCAAAGCCATTACCTTCAAGTTTCTCATCATATTTCCCAATGTGAGTCAGCATGCCACAATTGTTAGAGAATTGATTGTGGAGTCAATTTCAAATTCTTCCTCTGAAATTTACTAATTTTGACCCTGGGCAAGTTACTTAACCTAGCTACTAAATTATAATGAAAGAAGGAAACAAGCACTTATTAACTGCCTGTTGTAGGCTAGGCACTGTGCAATTGTTATCACTTTTGATGCTCATCACAATTCTGGGATATAGGTACTATTGTTATCCCCATTTTGCAGTCGAGGAAACTGAGGCAGACAGATGTTAAGTGACTTGCCCAGGGTCACAAGCTGGTAAGCATCGGAAGTCAGATTTGAATCTTCCTTTCAGAATCAGGCTTCCTGATTCCAAGTCCAGGGCTCTGTCATTACACTACCCACAAGGAGTAGTGATCTAAAAAACGTTCTCTCAACTGCTTAAAGGTGACTGACTCTGTCTCAGTTTATGAATATTTATCATCAGAGTTGACTTCCTAAAAAAGCAAAGAAGGCATTTACCAACCTGATCTGATGGCAGAAACACCCCTTGTTCCTTCCAAAAGCCTGTACCACTTAAAATTGATTCTTCATGGATAAAGCTTTCTGTTCCATAATTAGATATAAAGTGGAGATGCGAATAGCCCTGAAAGTGGTATCATGTTGACTGGAATACACATTAACCAGCAAATGTCTGCTATCAGATCTAGAGAGTAGATTCTAAGCCCATGGAACAAAAGGGGAGAGTGAACTGCTTCAGACCAGGAAAGAGGATGAAAGGGGAGACAGTATAGTGGACAGATACTACCTACTTTGATAACACCTTATACTTGATGATAATTTATAGTTTTCAAAGAAGCAGCCAAATGTGGTGGGAAGAAAACATTGAGTTTGGATTCTAAAGACTTGGGTTCGATTTCCACCTCAGATACTTGCCCTAATCAGATCACTACACATTTATATTAAGTCATATATCTAATCATATATAGTTTTCAAAGTGTTTTTTTATATCTGTGACTTATATCCTTTAAGCCAAGAAAGATATTCTCCCTATTTTACAGATGTGAAATCTGAAGGTAAAATGGACGAAGTGATTGGCCCAAGGTCTATAGCTAATCTAGTCTTCTTTCAAAGTGAACCACTTCGCCTACATCACAATTTTGTCTAGGATCAGGCCACCCACTGCCGTTCTATCACCCAGGGATATTATGTATATTAAAACAGAGAGTATTTTTAAAGAAAATACTTTGAGCTTATTGAGAGGGAGGTGATGAATAAATACCACCATTATAAAACTATGAAGAATCAAGGAGAGCAATAGAAAAGCATTATGACTTCCACTGAAAACCAAGTCCAACAGAATGTGAAATTCCTTAGGACAGAGAGAGTTTGAGTTTTTGTCTCTGTATTTTCAGCACCTAGTAGGCACTTCATAAATGCTTCCTGCACAAGATTATAGGATTGTATTCTGGTCCTCTCCCCCAGGCTTCTCTACATTTGCTTCTCAGGGTTCCTGCATACCCTACAGGCTTTGTGATATGTTTCTGCCTTTAGCTTGAGTCTCACTCACTGGTTGTGTTCCTCTTGTTTTAGGGGGTCAGTGACCAGCATCTCAGTTTCATTTAAACCGCAATTGGCTTTTATATTTACTTTAAAGATATAGAAAGTACAAAAGCATAAGTATGTTTTCCAATACCTGTGGGCATAGTCTCCACCAATAAACTACATCTTAGTCTGAGGGGGGATCGGATTGAGTTTATACTCAAAATTTGACTCATTTCCATCAGTCGAAAGTTCAAGTAAAGTTGTAATACAGCTGCTGAATGAGCCCGTATCTCATTTACTGTTGAGCTGGAGTCCTGAAGTCCATCCACCAATGATTATTCCTTGATCCTTGGGCTTCAATGTTGCACTGACTGAGAAACGCACCTCTGAACAGCCAAGGTGCCAAAGGAGTCTCTACTCTGTTCACACCTTGGGGCACTGAAGTTTTATTGGCTACAAACCTGAATTCCAGAACTTCAAGATACTGAGGAGCCCTCTGGATCTTTTGAATTTTGAATTACTTTCACAAAGTCATGGGTTCTACTCTCTTTACTGGTCACTGTTCCCCATCCCCCACCCCATCAAGAGCTCTGAGACAAAGACAAGAGGTGAAACTGGCAGGTCTTGCTTTAAATGATGCTTGCAGTCAATCCAAGAGCTTTCTCCGCATCACACAGTTGGCTACTTAGAACCAATTACAGAATGCCTACTTAAGCTCCAATCTTTCTAAGGCACAGCCATTTTATGTCATCACAACTTTCTCCAAAACTGAGGTTCAGTGTCTCCTTATAGGGAAACACTAGTAGAAGCACTCTCTTCAGCTGGATGGTACAATGGATGGAGTGCCAGGTCTAGAGTCAGGAATTAAGTATGGCCTCAGACACTTCCTAGCTGGATGACCCTGGGCAAGTCATTTATCCTTGTTTGCCTCAGTTTCCTCATCTATAAAATGAGTTGTAGAGGGAAATGTCAAACCACTCTTGTATGTCTGACAAGAAAACCCCAAATGGGGTCACAGAGAGTTGGATACAACTGAAAACAAAAGAACAACAAGAATTGTATACTCCAGAACCTCAGTATGGAATTAAAATGAGAGAATGAGAAAAGGTGGGACTTGTGTTTTGTGGAAGAGTTTGCACTGGCACTGGGCCTTGAAGTATATTTTAGTTATCTAGAATGGGGGCAGTTAGAATATATTACAGGGATAAAGGACTGTATGAATAAAGGCATGGAGACAGGAAGAAAAGGTACACATTTGAGTATGATGACTCATCCCAGTTAGCTGGATCATAGGGTACGTGAAAAAAGACTGGTAAGTTTATATAGCACCTCAACATGAAGAGCCTTGAATTCCAGGTCAAGTAATTTAGCCTTTATCTATTAGATATGAAGACTCATGGAAATTTTTTGAAGAAAGATATAATGTTACCTAAGCTGTTGCCCACTAATATTACCTTGGTAGCCGTGTGTCAGACGGATTGGAGTAGGAAGCATTGAAGTTGGAGACACCGGTTAGGTAGGCATTGTAACAGACCAAGTGATATGGTACTAGACTCATAGACTGAAGATGACTGAGGCAAGCTGCTTACTGCTGCGACCTTGCACAAGTCACTTGAGGCTTACTCCTCTAAACCTCAATTTTCTCATCTGTCAAATGAGGATAATGATTATATATTTTAACTACTCACGGGACTGTTAAGTGGAAAATGTGATGAAAACCATACAGTGCTGTGTAAATGTGATCTCTTATTGTTAAGGATGCTTTGATAAGCAGTCTCCAATTAGTAGCAGGTTATATTCCTGGAAAATGTGTTATAAGTTGAAAGACTGTAAGTCAAATTTGATTTTTTTTCTCATTGAAATAATTTTATTCTAGTGGATTATGATCCTACCTAAGAGTCTAATAAGCAAATAGTATAAAAATAGTAAAGTAGCCACGAAAGGAACATCTAGACAGCAGAGTAGATAAAGTATTGAGGTTGGAATCAGGAAGACTTTAGGTTAAATGTGGCTAACCGTGTGACCCTGGGCAAGTCACTTAACCTCTTTTGTCTTGGTTCCCTCAATTGTAAAAGGCAGGTAATAATAAAAGTTGATTTACAGGGTTGCTGCAAGGATCAGTTGAGATAGTATACATAAAATGTTTTGCAAACTTTAGCATGCTATAAAATGCCAGCTATAAGAGTGGTGATTATGATGATTAATATTTTCTAAACTTTATACCTGTGTACTGTATTGTAGAAGGTTTTCTAATATGCATACCAATCAGACAGGGCAATATATTAACCAAGCACATTGATTTAATTTAATTTATTTTGTTTAAGAGATCCTCAGGAGAAGGAACATGAAAAGCAGGAGGTGATACTATGAAACTTCCAGTCCACAGCTCAAAGGCTCCAGGGAGAGGGAATGTGTCTGAGGTTAGGAGTTTGATAGACTTTTGTGTAAGGTGGGAAAAGGATGCCTTAGGCTTAGAGCCTTGGGAATACTGGGATATTGAACCCTGGACCACATGAGGATACAGTCTAAGCATTTCTGTCATTTGTGTGCTGCCTGCCTGCTTTAAGCCCAATCAGTGATAATGTGAGCCTTCATTCTACAACCATGTAAGTGGCTTTTTGTGTGTGCAGAGCACTGGGCTCTGTCACTGGGAAAGAGGCAAAGATAAGCTTATGGTGCTCTCAGTCTGTTAAGAGGAATATAGCTCACACACAAATATTTAATGCTATTAACTGCGTATGCAACTGACACATCATAATAAGTGGAAGGGAGACATAGTAGATAAGGGGCTGACCACAAAAGACTCAGGTTCAAATTTTACTACTGACATACTGGCTGAATAACCCTGGGCTTAATAAGCCCCTTAGGCAATTATCTGAAACTGTAAATTGGGAAGCACACACAGATTTGAAATGATAGAGGAAATTTCCTCACTGGAAGATCCCTAGAGCAATGAAATCACAGGTCTAAAATTTTTAAAAGTAGGAAATGCTGTAAGTCAATTTCCTATATGGTGAGGAAAAGCTGTCAATGTAAACCACTCTGGTATTTAAAAAGACAGAAAGAAATTTGCTACAACCCTGAACCAAAGAAAAATTCTAGAGCAAGAAGTTTAATGAATACAAAAGAAAGGAAAACTGTTTGTGTCTAATTCTTCATACAGAAACTTTATAAATAACCTGACAGTTTTCTGACACCTAGAAAATACAGGTGTGGCATCTGAACTTTTTAAAATAATAAAAAAGACTCCAAGGGCTGCGTTACCTGCTGATATGGAAGAAGTGTTGGGATTGTCATGTTGAATTTTTGAAGTTAGTTCATTGTATCCAAGACCAGAGATAGTGGAAAAGAGAGTGACTGCCAGTTCATTGGGGATGTTAAAATCAGGGTCAGGGATGGAGCTCACATGTTTCAGGAAATGAGCAAATGGGGCACCTAATGTGGAGAGTCCATTTCTAGATTCATGCCTAAGACATTCAGACATCACAATCAAACTTGCCGAGGTGATAGGAAAGGTTGTATTTTTAATGCATTTTTGCTTAATTTGAAGACTTTCCCACCCGTTAATAGGTCCATGTGACCTGCTTACATCACATGAAAGCCTAAGTCATATGTAATGGGAGGAGCTTGCTGAACAGGTAGAACAGAGAAGGTGAAGCAGAACTGGGAAGAAAGTGGTGAGAGCAGTTAGAGGGGAGGACAGAGAAGACATGGACAGGCAGGCAGCTAGGACTGTGAGTGTTTGCTTGTGCGAAGGTCCTAGCAGTGAGGGGAAGGCTTTGGAAGGGTGTATTCCCCAACAGTGCTAATGTGTATTGACTTCTTGGTTACTATGATGGATTTGACTTTCTGGTGTTAGGATTCAATGGCTTTCTGGTGTCTGAATAAATGTTTCTTCTTCTGCCTTCTATGTGAAGAGTCTGTTATACTTAGTGATTCAGAACTACATGACATATTCGTAGTCACCATTGGTTCAAAGAACATTGCCTTGGCAATACAGAGGTTAATTGAATATGGACCAAGCTCTATGAAATTGGGATACCCGTTAGTTCAAATTTAATTTGAAGAATTCATTGGAAAATGGTTACTCTCCTCTAGTCACATTGTATTTGGCATATAGTGTCTAGTTTGTGCTTCAAAATCCTATAAGAGATTTGACAAGTAGAATATATACAGAAAAGGTTGGTTGAGATGCTAAGGGATCTCAAGCTATACTGTATGAAGATCATGCACAGGAAATGAAGATGTTAGGCAGTGGTAGGAAGGAAGGAAATATAATTTATAACCCTTTTAAGGCTTACAAAACACTAGATATGTAAATAGATTAAATATTACATACTTTTAGTTTGAATTAGATTGAAATTTGAGTTAGAAGGCAAAATGCAGATGGTATAAAAAAGCTGTCTTCCAATTATTTGGAATATTTACAAGATTAAGAATAATTAAATTTGTTTTACTTGGCAACAGAAGGAAAACCTAGGACCAGTGATCAGAAGCTACAGAAAGGCAAATTTCAACTACATATAAGGAAATATTTCCCCACAATTAGAGCTGTCCTCAAATAGAATGGTTTGCCCTGAAATTTTCAATGTTACCATTATTAGAGGTCTCAAAGTGGCAGTCAGATGACCAATTGTCAGGAATATTGTGCTTTGGGATTCAAGTTCAGCCCCATGGCTCCTTTCAGTTCAATGATCCTATGGAGAGAATGAGGTAAATAGGAGGACATTCAAGAAATGAATTCCAGCAGTCAGTATTGTCTTGAGTAAAAAAAAAAAATTCTTTTGAGTGTCAAAGGAAGATACAAGTTTTAGAAGATGATTTTAGGTTGGATTTCAGGGACCATTAAATGGGCAAAGGATTATGTATTATACTATGGGATTTTAAAGGATAGGAATATATTCAGAAATGAGAGAGAGGGGGAGGAGCCAAGATGGCGGAGTAGAAAGACTCACGTATGCTAGCTCCAGAACCCATAGCCCATAAATTTCCTGTACAAAGAATTCCCCACAAATTCTGGAGCAGTGGAGCCCACGCAGAAACACAGTGGAAGAGATTTCCATTCCAGAGAGCCCTGGAAAATCATCCCCAGGGGTCCATTGATCTCCGGATGCGGAGCCCATCCCAGCCCTGCCCTGGCCACGCGGCCCCAGAGGAGCAGATCTGAGCAGGCTTCAGGGATGGAACCTCTGGCAGCTGCGAAGGTCCCTCCACCCACAGGCGCTACAGGTCAGTGAGAGAGACTTCTGGGCTGGCCAAGAGGGGAGCGGGGTGTCTCCGTGACTCGGGTGCCCTCAGGAGGCAGCAACAGAGGCAGTGGTGGCCCAGGACTCCCAGAGTAGGCAGGAGGTCAGGGCCATTACCAAAGATCTCTGTATAAACCCCCTGAGGGAACTGAGCCTGGGAGGCAGCCCTGCCCCCACCTGAGCAACAGAACTTAAGCTCACATTGAATAGCAGCTGCACCCACCGAGGAAAGCCCTGAGGCTGGGGAGCAGCATTTGAATCTCAGACCCCAAGCACTAGCTGGGCGGATCTGGGCGGGGGTGCAGAGGAATCTCAGAAGTCAAGAAAATGGCTGGGAAAATGCCCAGAAAAGGGAAGAAAAATAAGACAATAGAAAACTACTTTCTTGGGGGACAGATGTTCCTGCCTTTCATTTCTGATGATGAGGAACAATGCTTACCATCAGGGAAAGACATAGAAGTCAAGGCCTCTGTACCCCAAACATCTGAAATAGATATCCAATGGCCTCAGGCCATGGAAGAGCTCAGAAAGGATTTTGAAAATCAAGTCAGACAGGTGGAGGAAAAACTGGGAAGAGAAAAGGGAGAGATGCAAGAAAAGCATGAAAAGCAGGTCAACACCGAGCTAAAGGAGACCCAAAAAAATGCTGAAGAAAATAACACCTTGAAAAATAGGCTCACTCAATTGGCAAAAGAGGCTCAAAAAGCCAATGAGGAGAAGAATGCTTTCAAAAGCAGAATTAGCCAAATGGAAAAAGAGGTTCAAAAGCTCACTGAAGAAAATAGTTCTCCCAAAATTAGAATGGAACAGATGGAGTCTAATGACTTTACGAGAAACCAAGAAATCACCAAACAAAACCAAAAGAATGAAAAAATGGAAGAGAATGTGAAATATCTCATGGGAGAAACAACTGACCTGGAAAATAGATCCAGGAGAGACAATTTAAAAATTGTGGGACTACCTGAAAGCCTTGATCAAAAAAAGCTTTTTCTTTCATGAAATTATCTTTCATCTTTCATGAAATTATCAAGGAAAACTGCCCTGAGATTCTAGAACCAGAGGGCAAAATAAGCATTGAAAGAATCCATCTATCACCTCCTGAAAGAGATCCCAAAACAGAAACTCCTAGGAACATTGTAGCCAAATTCCAGAATTCCCAGGTCAAGGAGAAAATATTGCAAGCAGCTAGAAAGAAACAATTCCAGTACTGTGGAAATACAATCAGGATAACACAAGACCTAGCAGCTTCTACATTAAGGGATCGAAGGGCATGAACTAGGATATTCCAGAAGTCAGAGGAACTAAGACTAAAACCAAGAATCACCTACCCAGCTAACCTGAATATAATACTTCAGGGGAAAATATGGTCTTTCAATGAAACAGAGGACTTTCAAGCATTCTTGATGAAAACAGCAGAGCTGAAAAGAAAATTTGACTTTCAAACACAAGAATGAGAAGAAGCATGAAAAAGTAAACAGCAAAGAGAAGTCATAAGGGACTTACCAAAGGTGAACTGTTTACATTCCTCCATGGAGAGACAATATTTGTAACTCTTAAAACTTTTCAGTATCTGGGTAGTTGGTGGAACCACACACACACATACACACACACATGCACACACACATGTACATGCGTGCACATACACACATGCATGCACATACAGAGACAGAGAGCACAGAGTGAATTGAATAGGATGGGACCATATCTTAAAAGAAATTAAGGTAAATGGTGAGAGAGAAATGTAGTGGGAGGAGAGAGGATGAGATGGAATGGGGCAAATTATCTCTCATAAAAGAGGCAAGCAGGAGACTTTTTAGTGGAGGGAAAAAGAGGAGAGCTGAGAAAGAAACATGAAGTTTACCCTCATCACATTCGACTGAAGGAAGGAGTAAAATGCACACTCATTTTGGTATGAAAACCTATCTCACAATACAGAAAAATGGGGGAGGAGATAAGCAGGGTGGGGGGGGATGATGGAAGGGAGGGCAATGGGAGGAGGGTGCAATTTGAAGTCAACCCTCTTGGGGAGGGACAGGATCCAAAGAGAGAACAGAAGCAATGGGGGGCAGGATAGGATGGAGGGAAATACAGTTAGTCTTACACAACATGACTATTATTGCAGTCGTTTGCAAAACTACACAGATATGGCCCATATTGAATTGCCTGCCTTCCCAAAGGGAATGGGTTGGGAGGGAGGGTTGGAGAGAATTTGGAACTCAAAGTTTAAGGAACAACTGTTTAGTACTGTTGTTGCTACTAGGAAATAAGTAATACAGTTAATGGGGAATTGAAAGTCATCTGGCCCTACAGGACAAAAGAGAAGATGGGGAAAAGAGAAGGAAGGGATGATAGAAGAAAGGGCAGATTGGTGATAGGGGAAATTAGATTGCTTGGTGTATTGGGGTGGGAGGAGGGAATAAAAGGGAAGAAAATTTAGAACACAAAATTTTGTGAAAATCAATGTAAAAAGTTAAATAAGTAAATTTATATTAAATAAAAAAATAAATAAATAAATTGCAACAATAAAAAAAGAAAGAAATGAGAGAATTGCAGAACTGGGAAGTAATCAGTTAGTGATGGTAAAATATTGAAAAACTAGCTGTCCTCTGCATGTTGTTCTGAGTATTTATGAAACATGTAAATAAACAGGCAAAAGTAAATTGAACTGATATTTTTTGTGCCAATGAATAGAGTGTGTTAGTCACCATGTAGTACCAAACAAAGACAGACAAACAAAAAACAAGCAAAAATGACAAACTTGGAATCAAAGAACATGCGTATGAATCCCTGCACCAAAATAGTTAATAAACCATTTTTCCCATCCTCCCAAACTTCTGATACCTTAATTTCATCAAGTAGGATATCCTCTGATTTTCTATCACCTTTACTTCATTCATTCTTATTTTCTGTACCTATGCTAAGAACCTGCAATATTCTTCTAATCTTCTAAGCAATTGTATCCAATTGCTTTCTATCTTTTTAAATATAGCACTATGTCACGTCACTTTTCTTTGGGCATCATTTTCTTCATATGTAAAATGAGAGTGTTGGATAATGAGCCCTCCAACTTAAATCTACAATCTTCCAATACTCTAAAATTTGCAGACATTTTACCTGGGTTTTAGGGTTAATGGATCTATGTTTGAATCCTAGGGCAAGTCAACTCATCTCTAGGAGTCTCAGTTTTTTTCATCTGTAAAATAAAGAGAATGGATTAGATGACTCATATGAGTCATCTTCCAGCTCTAACTCTACAATCTTATTAACCTACCAAATAAGTGAATTTCTCACTTTTCAAATAGTTTTGTGGACTAACTTTAAGATAGTCAGACTGATACAAAATGCCAAGGATTAAGTTTGGTTTTTTTTAACCATTTCTTCCTACAAATTTAATATAACAGCAGCTAGTGGGATAATAGAGAACTTGGGACTTGAAAAGAGTTGAGTTCAAATCATAACTTAGACATTTAGCCATGTGACCCTGGCCAACCTAAACGTTCTCATCCTCAGTTTTCCCATCTGTAAAATGGAGTTAATAATAACACGTGCTTCACAAAGTTGTTTTGACAATCAAGTTATCTAATTCTTATAAAACATTTCTTAAACTTTAAAGCATTATATGAATTCCAATTATTATTTTTGTAACATTAATAAACTTCCAATGAAAGCAATGTGGCTCAGGATGATTTTCTACAGATTGGCTTGTCAAAACAAACCAAAAAAAATGTTGACAAATAAGACTCTGCTTTATAAGGGCTAGAATCCTTCCAAGAAGGATTTTTTAATAGGAAGCTTCAGCTGGTTGGGGAAAAGGGTGGGGGTAGTGGAATGGAAATCTGTCCACCCACACTGGTTAGGAATACTATACAAAAAACACAGCCATCACTGACTGTGCTAAATATGATTGTTACAGCGAGAGTGTGAGCTGTGATGGCAATGTGTCAGGTCCCTAATTGGGACCTTCAGAGAAGGATGCAATTCTAGCAGGAAAATGAGAATCCCATCATAAACATTAAATTCACAGGAAAAGTTAGTTTGTCTCCCTCTTCCTTCTTTGCTGACAATGTTGGGGAAACCATCAGGTACATGCAAACTTAGAAAAATGTAAGCTATCAGGTGCCTATGAAAGAAATTATAAAGTTCAGCTGGATCTTCAAAGAAAAACTAGATCCTTCATGGTTTCTGTGAAGTCTGGCTCATTCAGTGACTAAGAATCAGTCTCTCTAGTATAATTCAGAGATGTGTGACCTTTCCCAAGAAACATTGTTCTAATCAGAACCTCCCATCAGATCTCAGTCTTCAGGCCTTCATATCTCTCCAGAACCATGTCAAACTTCCACTTTCTACAGTCATGAAAACAATGTACTATATTACATTTACTCTATTTTACAAATGGGGTTGGATTTGAAGACAAACAGATGTGGGTTTCAATTTATTTCTAGTCTAATATCTATGTGGCCCTTGGCAAATCACTTAACCTCTCAGGCTCAATTTCCTCATCTCTGAAATGGTCATGATGATATCTTCATCAATAGGGTTATTGAAAGGGGCAAATGAAAAACCTTTAAAGTTCTTTATAAATATTGGTATTATGTTTTAAGCTTATTGAGTTACTAAGATATACGGTATATGGCAGCTTAGTCACAGCATATAATCAGTCATGACTTACAAATGAGAAATGGCATGAAAGATGTCATCCAGGATGTCTATTTTTTACTCAGGTGCCAAGGTTATTTCTCAATCCTATTGGTCAGACCAGGTAACCGCTTGCGTGGTTAGCTCAGTAGCTCCTGTTTTCTCCAGGATCAAGTATAAATTCACCTGTTTGGCATTAAGAGGTCTGAATTATCTGACTCCTTCCTAACTTTCTAGTTTTTCTAGTTTTCTCATACATTACTCCCCAAATACCCTATCATTAAACTTACCTGGTTTTCTGGTTGTTATTTGAGTGTGACATCTCCTGACTCTATGCTTCAGTGTCTCTGTGATACCTGGAATGTTCTTGCTCCTCTCCTCTGCCTTAGTTTCCCCAGCTTCCTTGAAAACTCAGCTCAGATCCAGTCTTCTGCAGGAGGCTCTTCCTAGTTCCCCCTACTCCCCCTTCCCCCGAGATGATTTCCTTTCTACTCTGTATATATCTTATATAGTCTTAGTTATTAATTTATTGTGTCTCCATTAAGATTTCATCTCCTTGAGGGCAGAGATAGTCGCTGTAATTATTGTTGTTGGGGGAGATGGGCTCACTTTGTGTCCTTAGTGCTTAGCACGTTGCTTGGCACACGGAAAGCAATTAAAATATTTTAATTGACTGATTGATTGGGCCAGTCATATCGTGAGAATGTTGAATAACAGAAAGACAAGACAGCCTGAGGATCATGATGATACTTACGAAAAACTAAAAGACCCAGAAGGAAGATTCTGGTATGTGGTATATCTTCTATGGTAAATTCCTCTGGGGCAAGTCTTCCCATGCTTGGGGTAGACATCCCCCTAGTTCACTCTCAGCTTTGAGTCCTGTCAATTATCCTTAACCTGGTTTAGCCTGTCTTCTGAGATGGTTTATCAGGATGTGGCTGCTGCTCCCACTACAGCTTCTTAGAGCCAAACATGAGAGTTGAGTGAATCTGGTGGACTTCAAAAGTAGAGGAATAGCCCTGAAACAGGTTTGGCATCCTTCACACCAGAGGGACTATTCCTCCCTGAATATTCCATATATCTCTGCTATTGTGATGATGACTTTTTTAAGGTATGATCTTTTTTTTTAAAAAAAATTTATCTTATTGTTTCTCAATTACCCATAAAAGTTAACATTGATTTTTTTCTTTACAATTTTGAGTTCCTAATTTTTTCCCTCCCTCATTTTCCCTTCCTTGAAAAGGCAAGTAATTTAATATAGATGATACATGTGTAGTCATGCGAAACAGGTTTCCATATTAGCCATGTTGTAAAAGAAAAAGACCAAAAAACAAAACAAAAGAAAAATATTTTTTTAAAAGTATGCTTTGATCTGCATTCACACTCTATCAGCTCTTTTTCTGGGGTGGATTTCCATCATAAATCCTTCAAAAGTGCTTTGGATAATTGTTTTGATCAGCATCATCATAAAATATTCCTGTGGTAGTATACTATTTTCTCCTGGTTCTGCTCACTTCACTTTGCATCAATTCATATAAGTCTTCTTAGGTTTTTCTGAAATCATCCTGTATTTTCTTTCCTTTTTTAAAAAAATTTATTTATTTAACTTTTAACATTCATTTTCACTAAATTTTTAGTTCCAAATTTTCTCTCCATTTCTCCCCTCCTCCAACCCCAAAACACCGGGCATTCTAATTTCCCCTATCACCAATCTGCCCTCTCTTCTATCATCCCTTCCTTCCCTTGTCCCCATCTTCTCTTTTGTCCTGTAGGGTCAGATAACTTTCTATTCCCCATTACCTGTATTTTTTATTTCCTAGTAGCAAGAACAATACTCAGCAGTTGTTCCTACAACTTTGACTTCCAACTTCTCTTCATCCCTCCCTCCCCACCCATTCCCTTTGGAAAGCAAACAATTCAATATAGGCCATATCTGTGTAGTTTTGCAAATGACTTCCATAATAGTCATGTTATGTAAGACTAACTATATTTCCCTCCATCCTATCCTGCCCCCCATTGCTTCTGTTCTCTCTTTGGATCCTGTCCCTCCCCAAGAGGATTGACTTCATATTGCTCCCTCCTCCCATTGCCCTCCCTTCCACCATCCCCCTCACCCTGCTTATCTCCTTCTCCCCCACTTTCCTGTATTGTAAGATAGGTTTTCATACAAAAATGAGTGTGCATTTTATTCCTTCCTTTAGTTGAATGTGATGACAGTATGCTTCATGTTTTTCTGTCACCTCCCCTCTTTTCCCCTCCCCTGAAAAGTCTTTTGCTTGCCTCTTTTATGAGAGATAATTTGCCCCATTCCATTTCTCCCTTTCTCCTCCCAATATATTTCTCTCTCACCACTTAATTTCATTGTTTTAAGATATGATCCCATCCTATTCAATTCACTCTGTGCTCTCTGTCTCTGTCTCTGTGTGTGTGTGTGTGTGTAATCCAACCAACTACCCAGATACTGAAAAGTTTCAAGAGTTACAAATATTGTCTTTCCAAATATGAATGTAAATAGTTCAACTTTAGTAAGTCCCTTAACTTATTAAGTTTGCCTTTTCATGCTTCTCATTCTTGTGTTTGAAGGTCAAATTGTTCAGCTCTGGTCTTTTCATCAAGAATGCTTGAAAGTCCTCTATTTCATTGAAAGACCAGTTTTTCCCCTGAAGTATTATACTCAGTTTTGCTGGGTAGATGATTCTTGGTTTGAGTCCTAGTTCCTTTGCCTTCCGGAATATCATATTCCATGCCCTTCTATCCCTTATTGTAGAAGTTGCTAGATCTTGTGTTATCCTGATTGTATTTCCACAATACTTGAATTGTTTCTTTCTAGCTGCTTGCAATATTTTCTCCTTGACCAGAGAACTCTGGAATTTGGCCACAATGTTCCTAGGAGTTTCTCTTTTTGGATCTCTTTCAGGTGGTGATCAATGGATTCTTTCAATATTTACTTTGCCCTCTGGTTCTAGAATCTCGGGGCAGTTTTCCTTGATAATTTCATGAAAGATGATGTCTAGGCTCTTTTTTGGATCATGGCTTTCAGGTAGTCCCATAATTTTTAAATTGTTTCTCCTGGATCTATTTTCCTGGTCAGTTGTTTTTCCAATGAGATATTTCACATTCTCTTCCATTTTTTCATTCTTTTGGTTTTGTTTGGTGATTTCTTGGTTTCTCAGAAAGTCATTAGCCTCCATCTGTTCCATTCTAATTTTGAAAGAACTATTTTCTTCAGTGAGCTTTTAGACCTCCTTTTCCGCTTGGCTAGTTCTGCTTTTGAAAGCATTCTTCTATTCATTGGCTTTTTGAACCTCTTTTGCCAATTGAGTGAGCCTATTTTTCAAGGTGTTATTTTCTTCAGCATTTTTTTGGGTCTCCTTTAGCTTGGTGTTGACCCGTTTTTCATGCTTTTCTTGCATCTCTCTCATTTCTCTTCCCAGTTTTTCCTCCACCTGTCTGACTTGATTTTCAAAATCCTTTTTGAGTTCTTTCATGGCCTGAGGCCACTGAATATTTATTTTAGATATTTGGGATACAGAAGCCTTGACTTCTATGTCTTTCCCAGATGGTAAACATTGTTGTTCCTCATCATAAAGGATGCGAGGAGATATCTATTCACCAAGAAAGTAACCTTCTATGGTCTTATTTTTTTTTCCCTTTTTTGGGCATTTTCCCAATCTGTTACTTGACTTTTGGGTCCTTTGTCAAGAGTAGGGTATACTCTGGAAATCTGTGAGATCTCAGTTCCTCCAAGGTGGTATAATCAAGCGGGTACTGGTCTGGATGCAGAGAAGGATTTTTGTGCCCAGAATCTTAGCAGATACCTCTCCACAGCCACTTGGCCTCCAGTTCCACCAAGCCAGCACTGGGAGCCGATTTTCAGATAAGCTGGATGGGCAGGGCCACCATTCAGTGTGAGACAAAGACCAGCTCAGCCAGGGCTTCTACCCAGGGCTGAGGTAAGAGTCAGCTCTTCAGTGCCCTCAGGGGTTTTTACTCTCCAGCAATGGAGCTTCCGTATGGGCTGCTGTGCAGCCTCTGTGGCTGCTGCCTGCTGCTGGAGCTATGGGAAGGCCCTTTTCCCTTCCTGGCTCCCTGATAAGACCCTGTCACTGACCTTTGGTGCCCATGGGCTGAGAGATCTGAGGATCTGCTACAGCGACTGGAGATTCTGCCCCTGAAGTGTCATCCTCCCAGAGTCTTGTCACACCATGACTCGGCTCCCACATCTGGCGCAACCAACGTTTCTGTGGGCCTTTCAGGTCACCGTGGGCTGGAAATCTCCTCCACTCTGTTGTTCTCCACTTCTGCTGCTCCAAAATTTGTTGAGAGTCCCTCTCTACATGTATTTTATGAGCTGTGGAGGGAACCCTGCATAAGTGTGTCTTTCTAGTCCACCATCTTTCTGAACTCCCCTGTTTTTTATTTCTTATAACACAATAGTTTTGCACCATAATCATATCCACAATTTGTTCATTCATTTCCCAATTGATGGGCATCTTTTCAATTTCCAATTCTTTGCCCCCACAAAAAGAGCTACTGTAAATATTTTCATGTATAGGTCCTTTGGTTTAGTGTCCCAACTTCTGTAATTTTCCTTTTCTGTCATATTATAAAATCTGATAGATATTTCATGGTACCTCAGAGTTGTTTTAATTTTTATTTCTTTAATCAGTGGTGATTTGGAGTATTTTTTCATGTGACTATAGTTACAATTTCTTCATCTGAAAACCACCTATTCATTTCCATTGACTGTTTATCAGTTGGGGAATGACTTGTATTCTTATAAATTTGATTCATTTCTCTATATCTTTGAGGAATGAGGCTTTTATCAGAGAAACTTTCTGTAAAAATCTGTTTTCCCCAGTTTCCTTCTTTCATTTTAAATTGGCTGCATTGATTTTATTTGTTCAATTTGAAGTAAACAAAATTATTCATTTTATATCCCATGATGCTTTTCTATCTCATGTTTGGTCATAAATTCTTCTCATCCATATATTCGACAGATAAATTTTCCCTAATTTGTTTGTGATGTCACCTTTAACGTCTAAAGCATATACCCATTTTGACCTTATCTTGGTATGTAATGTGAGATGTTGGTCTATATCCAATTTCTGCCAAACTTTTTGCCAGTTTTTCCATCAATTTTTGCCAAATAATGAGTTCTTATCCCAGAGGTTGGGGTTCTTAAGTTTATCACACATTAGGTTACTATCATCATTTACTAGCCACTACAAGATTGTTTCAACGATCCACTATGTAATACAGTTTGAAATATGGATAGGCTACCTTCTTTCACATTTTTTTCATTAATTCTCTTGACATTCTTGTCATTTGTTATTCTAGATGAATTTTACTATTATTTTTTTCTAGCTCTATAAAGCATTTTTTAGTACTTTGATACTGTGCTCATCCTTCGTTGCCAAAGAAGACCATGCCATCAGATAAATGATGACACGACTTGCCCTTGACTTTGTTTAGAGTGAGGGAGGGCTGTGCAGGTCACCAGCCTCACTTCTTCTCCAGAGCCATCAGTGACCAGATATTCATCAGGATGACTAGAGATGACCCAGGATGCACTGGGAGTCCTTGGCACTCATTTATTGTGAGGCAACACTCATTCATTGAATAGGCTTGTTTAAGAAAGTAGCCAGAGCAAGTCCCCTTTAATGAGGCCAAGAATAAGACAGACATCGGATTGGGTGGGAAACTCCACCCACTGGGTATTTACTATTGAGAATCACTTCCAAGCTAGGTGGGTCCAGAGGAGCCCTTAGACGGGGGTCCATTGGCTTTCCAGTTTCAGAGTGCAGTACGTTTAAGGAAAGGAAAGGACTTTGATAGCTATGACACTGAATAAGTAAATTAGCTTAGGTAGAATTGTCATTTTTATTATTTTAGCTTAGCCTACCTAGGAACATTTAATATTTCTCCAATTATTTAGATCTGACTTTATTTGTGTGAAAAATATTTTGCATTGTTTTCATATAGTTCCTGGGTTTGTCTTGGCAGATTAACTCTTTATATTGTCTGCAATTATTTTAAATGCAATTTTTCTATCTCTTTCTTCAGGACTTTGCTGGTAATATATAGAAATGCTAATGCCTTATTTGGGTTTATTTGTATCTGGCAACATAGTTGAAGTTGTTAGTTGTTTCAAAAGTTTTTTTAGTTGATTCTCTAGGCTTCTTCAAGTATATCATCTACTAAGAGTGATAGTTTTGTTTCTTCATTGCCTTTTCTAATTTCTTCCATTTTTTTTTCTTTTCTTATAACTACAGCCTTGATTTGTACTACAAAATTGAATAACAGAGGTAACAATGGGTATCCTTGCTTCACCTCTGATCTTATTGGGGAGGCTTCTAGATTATTCTCATTATAGATATGCTTGCTGATCATTTTAGATAGATACTATTTATTGTTTTAAGAAAAGTTTCATTTATTCCTGTGCTTCCTAGTGTTTTTAATAGAAAGGAATGTTGTGTTTTGTCAAAAAAATTTTATGCATGTATTGACATAAGTGCATGATTTCTTTTGTTTTTATTATTGATATGGTCAACTCTGCTATTATTTTTCCTAATAGTGAACCAGCCTTGCATTCCCGGTATAAAACATAACGAATGATGTTTTATTTTTTCGTAATAAAGAGCCAGAGTCTCCCATTGCATCCTGGGCAATCTCCAGTTGTCCTAATGAATATCTGGCCATGGGACCTAGATGTCTCTGGAGGAGAAAGAAAGGCTGGTGATCTTGCACAACCCTCCTTTACTCAAATGAAAGTCAACTGCAAGTCATGTCATCATCTCCTTGATGTCATGGTCCTCTTCGAGAATGAAGGACAAACACAACAAAAGCTAATATTTTATTTTAAGTATTCCATCAATGTTCTTTAGAGAAATTGGTATATAGTTTTCTTTTCCCTGTTTTGGCTTTTCTTGGTTTAGGTATCAATGCCATTTTTGTGTCATAAAAGATATTTTAATAAATTATTTCATTTAAGCCTCACTGCCATCCTCTGAGGCAAAGATTACATGTATTCCTATCCTTGTTTTTACAAAGGAGGAAACTGAGTCTCAGAGATGTTAAGTGAGTTTTTCATGGGTCACAAAGCTGGTAAATGTGGTCCATTAACTCACATTAAGTGCTAAAGTAGACTCTGAAAGAAGAGATAAACTCAATAGTAATTTCCTTAATTTGCTGTTGTCTAGTCATTTTAAGTTGTATCTGACTCTTCATGACCCCATTTGGGGTTTTCTTGGCAAAGATACCGAAGAGGCTTATCATTTCCTTCTCCAGTTCATTTTAGAGATGAGGAAACTGAAGCAAAAAGGGTTAAATGACTTGCCTATGTTCACACAGCTTCTAAGTGTCTGAAGCCACATTTGAACTCAGGAAGATTGGTCTTCCCGACTCCAAGACTAGCACTCTATCCACTGTGCCACCTAGCTGACTTTGCCTGGCACATAGTAGGTTATACATAAATATTTCTTGTCTGACTAATGAACTTACAGATACTACACTAGTCTCTGAAGATACAAAGACAGTCCTTGCCAGAGAAAGAGAATGAGAGAGAGAAAGAGAGAGAGAGAGAGAGAGAGAGAGAGAGAGAGAGAGAGAGAGAGAGAGAGAGAGAGAGAGAGAGAGAGAGAGAGAGAGAAAAGAGAGAGATTACATGTTGGCCTTTTTTTCTCATTGCTGGCTAGTGTCACTTATTAAAGTGCATTTCATATGGTCCCTTTGACTCAGTGGCTGCTAGGGATAAAACGGGAGTGGAGTACAAGTCCATGACTTGCAGGCAGGACCATCTTTTCCCAAATCATTGCCCTCCAGGCATTCTTATAAATAAATATAGATAATCAATCTTTCTGTTCTACTCAGGGCAAGAAGGGCCAATGTATCCTATCAGAAGCATCTCCCAGAAGTAATTATTTGCTCATTCCAATTTTCTTCCTTATCATCTCCAAAGGATTTATCTTCTTGCATTTTAGTTCCCCAGTGTTTTATTTACAGTGTCTCACTGAGAGGATGCAGTGCAGAAAGGGACCCTCTGTTTTGTGATAAGTCCTCCTTTACAAGGAGGCTTTGGGCTCAAACAGAATGAACCACCTGGAGTCAGGCAACCTTTTGCGCAGACTTTTCAAAGCAGGTGTTGTTCCAAGCAGAGCAAAACTGCTTTATTGTAGACTTTGCTCTAAAACACAGTCTCTATGGCAAGGGTTTTCTGAGCATGTGAAATGGAAGTGATAGCTGGGCTATGAAAGAATAGGAAATATCAACAAAAAAAAAATTGGTTTGGTACCCTCCAAGATCTTCCTTCCCTGCTGAAACTTACACAGAAGTAGCAAATGTTATTTTTCATTTCTGGCATATTCTGCTCAGTGGGAAATAATGTCAGCCAGAGACATTAAGCCCTTCCTTGTCATGCATTCTAAAGCTTCCTCATTATCTACCATGCTAACTCTGAACTTATTCAGGAAGAAGAAATAAGACCCCAGCATGAAGCTCATTCTAACTTTAGGAGGCCCTGTGAACAATGTTTAAAAATGCAGTGGAAAACAGCCTCACTGAATCCATGAAACTCTTTTTCTCTGAATGTCTTTGGCCTTGGGTTTTAGGTTTTACTTTCATGATTGTTTTCCTAGTCAAACTATGAAATCTAGTGGGGCTGGCACTGCAAATGCCATTGTCTAAGGACTCAGAACTCCTGGGCTTAAAGTGTGCCCCAGCACCCTTGCTGTACTTCATAGTAATAAAAGATTCTTTAAAGGCAGTCTTGCAATATCACTCCTGAAACCTAAAGAACGAGCCAGGGGCAGAATGTGGAGCATCCACTGACAAAGAATCATTGGCAGATACCGGGAAGACTTGTGTGATCAGTACACATTCATCCACCTACCCTCTACCCTGCCTGCTGCCATATCATATATATATATATATATATATATATATATATATATATATATATGTCACTGCCATACAGCTGAACAGCAGGGAAGATCCCTATCTTAAATTACAGTTTTGTCCCATACCAATGTGCTAGAACTTTTAACTTCCAGTCGTCACTGGGAGGAAACAGACTATTGTTGCTAAATAAAGTATTTGGTTAAAGCCAAGATATATTAGGTCATATTTCATTTAGCTCTAAGGTGGAATTGACTTGCTTTGGACCATGGAATTTTAAGATTTGAAACTAGAACCGACCTCAGAGACCATCTAGTTCCATGGTCTCATTTTATAGATGAGGAAAGTAACTCAAGAGCAGTTAAGTGACCTGCTCAGAGAAGAAGAATGATAATAATTGATTTCATAATGAAAATAATAATAACTAACATTTATATTACCACATGCCAGGCACTGGGCTAAGCACTTTAGAATTATTTTCTCATTTGATACTCAGAAAAACTTTGGTATATAGATGCTATATTTTCCTCATTTTACCGATGAAGAAACTGAGGCAAACAGAGGTTAAGTGACTTGCCCAGTGTTATACTAAGTGTCTGAGGTGGGATTTTAACTCAGATTTTCCTGACTGCTGTACCACCTAATTATTTGTACCTATATATTTATATATCATATCCCGTGACAGAATGAAACAGATTGAGATCAGCTACTAATTCACTTTGTCATTTGTATCCCCAAGGCCTAGCTCAGTACTAAATAAATGTTGGTTCATTAACTGATGGTGGATGGTGAGTAGCAAGTTAGTGGCAGAACGGAAAGAAAAACCTATGGATCTGGATTCAAATCCTGACCTTGCAATTTATTACCTAGATGACCTTGAAAGTCATTTCCTTTCTTGGAATTCAGGTTTCTCATCATTAAAAAAAAGGAATTTGGACTTCATGACTTCTAAGGTTTCTGCCATGTCTAAATCTATAAACCTTGCTTCTTTTCCTGTGCTATTTTTTTTTTTTTGCTGGTGACAAAAGACTTTCTTTTGAATCTTGCTCATAGCAACTCATTTATATGAGCAAGATGAACTTTTGTTTTAGGATTGTCGGGTTTTTAAAATATTAGAGTTATTGTGTGACAGTGTTAGAAGAACTGGATAATATGTGAACTCCAGTACTCACCTACATTCCAGGCTAAGAAGTGAGGGACAAATCTCTCTAGGGAGATGGATATGTTGTGCCAGTAGGGATTGATTCCCATAAATGTGAGGACCAGAGGCAATAATCTTACTAGTATTTGCTACTCTTGTTTTTTAAGAATCACATTCATTTATTGTTTGTGACCACATCAACCTAGGTTTTGACACTAACAATTTTATTTCCAGGTTCTCTTCCCTTCTCTTTTCCCCATGGAGCTAAGAGAAGGAAATAATTAGGAACTTAGGCAGTGCTTCACTTATACCAAATACTAAGTCATACGAATGCCTCACCTTGAAAAAGACCCTTCTATTTTAGTCAGTAACAGACCATATTAAGTTAGCAATTAGGTAAGAATACAAGCTTGTTACAATGCAAGTTTATCTCCCTTTAAAAAAATCCTTATTTGCTTAAATGCAACTGAGAAGGAACTAATTGACTACCTTTTATACACAAATTTTCCTATCCTTCTGATCTTTGTAACCTAATTTCATCATAGTATGTTTTCTGAATTTCTATCACATTTATTTCAATATTTTCCATTCTTATATTCAGATCCTATGGAATTCCTTGAAAAAGACAAAACCAACAGAGACAAATGTCTAGGAAGTGGTATAGTAGAGAGTAGTAGACTAGGCGTGGAATCAGAAAAGCTTGGCTTCAAATGAAATCCAGCCTCTGACTTACTAGCTGCGTAAGCCAGAGGAAGTTACTACATTGTGGGTCTCAGTCAATCACTCATGACTTATTCACTAAGTCACAGATGGGTTGCAATCTGTGTTGGTGAATGCAGTTCCAGCATAAGGAGTTCTTCATGCCAAAAGAAATCATGATTCCTTCTTATATTTGCAAATACTCTATACTGAAAATTAGGATCTGGCAGTTCCACAATACTCCACAGCATATTGTTTTAGACGTAATTTTTGTTTGAAAAGGAGAAACATATTTCTTGTTTTATTCTGAAAGTTTGATAAAAGAATATAAAATCTCATATTAAAGCTCCATTTTTTCTTCAAGGAAGGAAAGGGATAAGCATTTGCTAAGTGCCCACTATGGGCCAGACACTATGATGAGCACTTAAGAAATGTTATCGCATATGATCTTCCCAACAACTATGACTGCTTTTATCCACAATTTATAGTGAAGGAAACTAAGGCAAGCAGAGCTTAAGTGACTTGTCCATGGTCACAGAGCTAGTATTTGTCTGAGGCCATGTTTGAACTCAGGTCCTCTTGAATCCATACCTGACACTCTATCCTCTGTGCCATCTTGCTGTCTTTAATTGTTAATACCCTGACTGTTGCAGTTATGTATGTTGTACTGTTTTGTTGGATCCATTACTTCATCAGTCCAGGAGCAACTCACAAGTCACTTGCACCTTTTATATCCCATATGACTCTTGCCCATATTCTTTCATTAATCATTCCCAGTTCATTCAATATGTTGGGGGTCACGCTCTGGACAATGTCAGGATACCAGTGTTTCTTTATATTGCCTGGATATCAGTGCCATGTAGGCTCTCCCCATTATCCCACATTCTCTAGAATATGACTAGCTCACCTCCTTTTCTAGTCACACATATCTCTGACAATATCTCTGTTTTTCCTATAGGATATCATTTGCTTGTTAGAGGAGAGCAAGCTAGGCAGAACTGTACTTTGTTGGAGGTATGGACCTCCCGATGTGGAAACCACCTCTGCAGATAGAAATTGACACTTATTCTGCAGTTTATATTAATAGAGGTTGCCTAGGGCACTGAAAATGTAAGCGACTTGCCCAGGGTCACATAACGATGAGAATCAGAGATAAAACTTTAACCCAGTTCTTTCTGATTCCAAGGCTCTCTCTATTCACTATTCCTTCTTTAAGAGTGTGTATAAACAATATCAATGAGAAATATTATCTATTTATGAAGTACTACATATAATATAATAAAGATAAAAACTCCTTTATCTTAGTGTACCCCTAAAGTAGATTATTAAAATTATTTTATTACCAACATCTAAAACATATGGGAAGAGGACAAAGCAGATATCCTCATATTCCTGCCTACTACTGGAATTGTCCAGAAGACTAGTTTATATACCAAAAATTTCATTCAATTAAAAAGGTGTTATTTTATCCATCTATGCAATAGCCCACTGAATAGTAATAAAACAAAAAGAATGATTGTGGGATAGCAACTTGTTCCAGTTCATTTCTATCTAAATTCCTTTGAATATGAAATGAGAATAATAGTATTTTTCTTTGTGCTTTATGAGTAAAACTCTTACATTATCTCATGATATGTTTAATTGTAACAACTAATGTTTGCAAAATGCTTTAAGGCTTGCAAAATATTAAATATGTAAGTATATGTATAATATAAAGATATAATACATATAATTAATATATAATATCTCATTTTGTCCTCATAACAGTAGAGGTTACCCACATATTTATGACTAATATTAATAATATTAAGTATTCCTATTTAAACAGATAAGGAAACTGAGGTGGAAAGGAATTTAGTGACTTACCCAAATTCTCTCAGTTAGTAAGCGTCTGAAACAGAAAAACTCAAGTCTTCCTGATACCAAGTCAAACTATCAATTATGCCGTAGTGAATAAGTACATATGGATGTGTCTATGTAAATTCAGTGATGAGATTGCAGATCCAAGAAGTCTAAAACAAAATATCCAAACATAAATGTATTAATATAGATAAGTAGATATAAAGAATTATCTGGAATAGAGTGACTACTAGCTCCGTTAAGAGCCAAATAGTTTATTACAGGACTCATTGTAGATAGCATCACTCAAAAGTTGTACTCAAAGCGATATATTCTCTAAATAATTGAGTTCAATTTTAATTCAAATTGTATTCAAACATAACATAGAAACACATGTTAGAAGAGAGTGGAAACATTTTACAGATTTAGCTAGAATTCTTGTTGGAATGCATGGAAACATTGTGAAGACAGATGGATGGCAACATTGTAGGACCGCTCTACAGGGGCAGCTTTGAATCAGAAGGCTTGCACAATGTAATTGTTAACAAGCCACAGGTACCAAGCCATGTGAACAGGTGATAGCCTGATTCCAAGAAGGGAAATGACAATTCTTTACCCATCATTCATCCCAAGGTGCACTTGTCATCTCTCATACTATACCACATAGCAAGTTACCTTTTCGTTAATGGCTTTGGAAAAATTTCAGCAAGGGAGCAGCAGCATCTGCATCTGAAAAACTGTACATAAATGAGGCTATAATGGATTGAAGATATGGGATTCTCCTGCTAGTGTTATAAAAGGTATAAATTTCAGATAGTTGGAAATGATACCAGGGGCTCTTTTCCCCACATCCTTGTCTCTTCTAATAAACCCCAGGGATAAACATAGTTCATCCACCTTAACTTCCCTTTTTTTCAGTTAATTTCCCTGGCCTTCCATATTTTTTCCAACATCCCTTATGATGAAAAGAAAAATATATGAATTATTCATTTTTAAAATATCAAGTTGAATAAACACCCATTGGTTCCTTTCTGGTCTATGCACTGATTTTTACAATGACATCTTATGAGACAATTACTATGTCCTCTAGAGTATCCATTTGTCAGGAGAGGGGTCAGCAAGGAAGCTATAACCAGAAATCTCAACAAAAGTCCTCAGACCGACTCTGTATTTTTGACAAACATTGCTTCTCCCACAGCAGAAACTCCCTCGGGCCCACATGACACTTGGGATCAAGATAGATAAGTTCCTTTCAAGTCCCATCATACTCCTAGCAGCTAACACCAGGGCCATGCAGATTAAAGTGGAGTTTTGCTTACAGTACCAGAACAGAAGGTGACTTTTGTCCTGAATTCCTACACTTGCTGCTAAATTATTGTTCTCCCTGAATAACAATTGTTTGTAACCCTGGGGAAGTAACTGTAACCCTGGGGAAGTAACTGTAACCCTGGGGAAATAACTGTAACCCTGGGCAAACCACTTAATCCCTGTCTGCCTCAGTCTCCTTAACTATAAAACAGAGATAATACTTGCAACCTTACATTCCAGGGCTGTTGCAAGGATCAAATGTGATAATATTTGCAAAGCACTTACTTAGCACAGTGCCTAGCATAGAATAAGTACTTAATAAATACTTACTTTCTCCCACATTTCTTTCCTCTTTTCCTCCTCCCTGCTTCCTTACTTCTCCCCTTCCTTCTTCCTCTCCTTCCTCCTTTCCTTCTTTTCTTTTCTCTTTCCCTTCTGATTTATTCCATTCTTCCTTCACTCTTTTCTCCCCTCTCTTCCTCCCTTTTCCTTTCTTCTCTCCTTCCTTTCCTCCTTCCTTCCTCCTTCTTTTCCTCTCTCTTTCCTACTTCCCTTCATTCTTCCTTTGTCTCCTTCTTCCCTCCTTTCCTCCCTCCCTTCCTTCTTCTTTCCTTTCTTTTCTTCTTTATTTCCTTCCTAGTATAAAGGAAAAATAGTGTGAAAATTCTTTCCAGTATAAATTTGCATATTGGACTTAATCATTAAGCTTCCTATAGCGTTATGAAACTAAGACGCAAGAGACAGAAAAAAGTATGTAATATTCCTCTAATTTCATATCCCTTAAAAACCGTATTTTTCTGTTGTTGTTTCTTAAATGAGGAAATTGTGCCCTCATTTCCCAAACATCTGCTTTCACAGAGATGCTTTTTCTCTCCAAATCAAGCATCACCTGGTGTTTTTTTGTTTACTTGCTTGTTTTGTTTTTAGGCATCAGTAGCATTTTTGGTTTAAGAACTCTTCTCAAGATGTGGGAGCAAATAGGAACAGAACAGGTTGGTTATCTCACAACTATTGCAGCAAGATGAAAAAGAGCACCATGCTGGTTATTGATCAAGAAATCCAAAGAGAAACTGTAGTAAGTGTGTTTTTCTAGCCCAGGTCAACACAAAGGTCAACCATAAGTCTGCAAGCCCTAAGGAAGGGATTCAATTCAGAAAATCCCAATCCAGGAGTACAGAACACAAAAGCTGAGGACAAGCTACCATGCCCCTGTTCCTGATTTCCATAGATCAAGGTAGCTTAGATCAGCGTCTTACCTTGAACTTAGACCAAAATTCAGACGACTGCAGGGCTCAGATCAGAAGGGCAAGGATCAGCCTACATAAGGCATTAGACTTTACTGGTGTGGCTCAATGCCCAGAGCCATCTAGTAAGTCCTTCAAGAACAGTGTGAGCAGACAGCCCATAAAATACCTGTAAAGAATGACTCTTAACATATTCTAGAGCAGCAGAAGTCACAGAATGATGAAGTGTAAGAGATTTCCAGCCCAGGGTGATATGCAAACCCGACAGGAAAGGTCTGTCACACAGGACATGGAGTGGAGAGCAGTCCAGCCTTGGCTGTGGGGCTCTGGGAGGAGCAGGACTGGAGCAGGCCTCAGGGGCAGAATCCCTAGCAGCAGCAGAGGTTCTCAGATCCCTCAACTCACAAGCCCAAAGGCAGCTTCAAAGGTCAGTGAGAAAGCTTTTCACCTCAGTGACAAGGGAGCAGGGTCCTCCCCTAGCCCTAGGCCTAGCCCCAAAGGGTGGGGAGGCAACAGCAGGCAGTGGCTGCTGTGGCAGTGGTGGTAGCCATGTCAGGCAGCAGCCAGCATAAATTGTTGGGGCCCTCAGCTTAAAGCCCCTGAGGGAATTGAGCAGCTGATCTGAATCTCAGTTCTGAGCATGGTCCTGGGAGAAGGAGGAGTACTGGAATGGTGGAGCTAGAGGCCTTTGAGTAGTAAACTCCTCTCCTTTGATTGTGCCACCTTGGAGGAACTGAGAACTTACAGGTCCACAGAGTATACTCTACTCTTGAAAAGAGACCCCAAAGTCAAGGTGGGAAAATGCCTAAAAAAGGGAAAAAAATAAGACTATAGAAGGTTGGTTTCTTGGTGAACAGATATTTTCTCCCATCCTTTTGAATGAGGGAGAACAATGCTTACCACCAGGGGAAAACATAAAAGTCAAGGCTTCTTCATCCCAAACATCCAAAATAAATATGCAATGGTCTCAGGCCATGGAAGAGCTCAAAATGGATTTTGAAAATCGAAGAACAGTGTGAGCAGTACTCACAAACAGTGACAGGACCCAGATAGGAGAGAGCCCTGTCATGCAAAGCCCTACCACAAGGTCCCAATTCAAGAAATATCAAAGAAATGAGTAAAGAAAAAAAAACTACAGTAAAGAAATATTTTGGAACCAGAAGAATAGAATGACCACATCACCTACAAGGGAAGCCTCAAGTGAAATAAAAGATTTACCATGAACTATACAATGATTCCTGGAAGAAATAAGGATAGAATTTTCTAATTGTAAGTGAAATGAGAGTTTTTAAGGAAAGAATGGGGGGGAAATGAGAATTGTAGAGAAAAAAATTGTAAGGAGATTAGATAGCCTAGTGCAAGAACTATAAAATGCTGTCCAACTAACAGACTCCTTGAAAATTAGATAAAGTTAAACATAAATCAATTATTCTGTAAGACAATGAGAAATAATAGAAAGAACTCAAAAGACTGATCAAATTATAAAAAAGTGAAAGGTATTTTACTATTAAAAAACATACTTCAAAAACTAGTTAAGGAGAAGTAATCTAAGAATCACTGGGGAATCACAACTGCTGATGGCTTAGATAGCATATTTCAAGAATTGTGAATAAAAACTGCCCAGATCTATTAGAACCAAAGGGGAAATAGAATCCACTAGTCTCTTTCTGAAAAAAAAAATCCCCAAATGAAAACTCCCTAGAGCATAACCAAAATCCAGAATTTCTAGGTCAAAACTACCATAAGTGACAGAAAGAATTCTAGTGTCAAGTAAGCATAATCAGGATCACACAAGAACTGATAGTTACTACTACAAAAGTGAGAGTTTGGAACACATTATTTGAGAAGGCAAAAAGGGACTTATAAATGCAAATAATTTACTTGCTAAAATAGAGTATAATCCCATAGAAGAAAAATGACTTTTTGCCAAATTAGAGGACCTACAAGTATTTCAGATAAAGTCCAGCTGAATAGATATTTTGAAATCCAAGAGTCAAAAGAAATTAAAAAATGTAAATGTATTTGAGCAATTAGAAAGACTCTGTTCTCTGTCCTTGTCATGGACCCTGTCATCCAAACTTTGATACTTCTACCAAATCATTATTAGCCCTTTTCTGGATATACTTGACTCCTTAACCAACTTGAGCTCTATTTTCAAGTGCTTCAATGGATCTATAGTCTTTGACCATTTGCATATCACTTGACCTGCTATATGGGACACCAATGCCAACTCTCCATCACTACCCCCACCAAATATTCACTTCTTCCATTCCTTCTCCCAACTCCAAACATGGCTAGAGAATAATCACAAAACTGTGTAGACTTAGCCCTATACACATTTATGCTCCCTAATTTCAACTGTAACATAGCTGCTGCTCAGTCTTTATTTCTTATTTATTTCCCATCCTACTCCCTACATGGGATGGTCTATACTTTCACTTGTCTCCTTATTTTTCTAATGTGGTTTCTACCATTATTCACTATTATAACCAAAAGCATCAAAGCCATCAAGCATGACCTCTACCATCTTTCCCCTTTTTCCATGTCAAAATATCCCTGTATCAATACTCAGATTTTCTTCTTTCTCTTGTGTCTCAGAAAGATAACCTACCATCTATAGTAATGAGCCTAACTCATTCAGCATCCTCCAGAGATTTTTCCTCTTAATAATGCCACCTCTAGTTTCTTCAGTCCTTCTCCCCTAACTAAATCTTCTCCTTCTCTTTTCAAATATACTTGGCCACCATCTAAGAGAAAAAAAAAACTTTAGTCTATTTCATCCTCCAGCTGCAGTCCTTCCTTTAAAATTATAGAAACAGTGAAAAAAGTGGTCTCTACCTATCTCCTTTTCTTGACTTTTTACCATTACATGACAATTTACTTTATAATTTGGCTTCTCCCTGCCATTGAAACTGTTCTCCTAAAAGTCACCATTTACCTCCTAAGTGCAAAATTCAAAGACCCCTTTGAATCTTCCTTGACCTCTTGGCACCATTTGACAATGATAATCTTTCATTTTCCTCTTTGAAATTCTTTTATCCTTTGATTTCTGGTGCCACAGTCTCTTGATGTCTTGTTATACCTCCTGTCTTCCTGACTGCCCTTTCACTGTCTGTTTTGCTAGTTACTGTTCCTTTTCTTAAACCCTAAGTCAAAGTGTACTCACTGTTCAGTCTTTGGTTCTCAACTCTTAGTCCTATATACTCTCTTGGTCAGAGAACTCATCCACTTCACCTCTATGAGGACACTTTTCAAGTTTGTTTCTTCAGCCCTGAGTATTTCTCAAGCTTCTGTCTAACATTTCCAACTGTCTACTGGATGTTTCCTTTTGAATTTCCTACCATCACCTCAGTATGAATTCCTGGGAGAAAGTTAACTATAGGTTTGTTAGGTCAGTGAGGACTCCATGTTAAGTGGTAGGAATTAAGCTAGGGTTTAAAGGATTATAGAAATGGGCTTGGTGGATAGAAAAGAGAAGGTTAAAGAAATGGAGACAGGAAAGCTGGAATGCTAGAGTGAACCAACCCATCTCTTATTGGAATTGAATTCCATTTTGATAATGGGAGACAATGCCAGAAACAGGTAAGCTTTTCCTTTATAAGCTTTTCTCTCTTGGTTTCTGTGAGGCCACACTCTGCAGTTATGGTTTTTTTTTCCTTACTGCCTTTCTGAATACTTCTTATTGTCTTAGAGAGGCTTAATCAGTGAATGACCTTACCTCACTCTAAGTGAGTACCTGAATAGGCCAAGGTCTCCCACTGCATGCTGGGCCTTCTCCAGTCATCCTGATGAATATCTGTTCACTGGATCCAGATCTCTCAAGAGGGAAAAGCCCTTACTCCCTCCCTCAAAACAAAGCCTAGTGCAAGTCATTTCATCATTTCTCTCATGTCACATGGTCTTTGGAAATGAAGGATGAACACAGACCTGTGAGTAGACCAGACTGCCTGAGTGGGGACCCAGCTAGCTGGGTAACTCAGCTCATCAACTCCCTTCTGTCACCCCCTTCCTTCTCCTTTCCAAAGGAAGGTAAATTTGCATGGCCAGAGGAGTCCCCAGTTAACTTGGGGTTAATGGGCCAGATTCTTTTTCTTTCTTTCTTTCTTTCTTTCTTTCTTTCTTTCTTTCTTTCTTTCTTTCTTTCTTTCTTTCTTTCCTCCTTTCCTCCTTCCTTCCTTCCTTCCTTTCTTCCTTCCTTCCTTCCTTCCTTCCTTCCTTCCTTCCTTCCTTCCTTCCTTCCTTCCTTTCTTTCTTTCTTTTCTTCTTTCTTTCCTCCTTTCCTCCTTCCTTTCCTCCTTCCTTTCCTCCTTCCTTCCTTCCTTCCTTCCTTCCTTCCTTCCTTCCTCCCTTCCTTCCTTCCTTCCTTCCTTCCTTCCTTCCTTCCTTCCTTTCTTTCTTTCTTTCTTTCTTTCTTTCTTTTTCTTTCTTTCTTTCTTTCTTTCTTTCTTTCTTTCTTTCATTCTTTCCAAAAACTTTAAACCAAATGCACTCATACATTTCACAACAATAGGTCCCTGCCCAAACTCCACTTAATGACTGTTTTCTGGATTCTCCTGGCTTCAGAGTGATTATCAATCATAACTATAGCTCTTTCTCTCCCAGCTAGATTTATTTATTTTTTTCTTTTGCTCATTACTCCTTTAAAGAGGCCTATTCTCTGAATGGGTATTACCTCATTCTAAGTGAGTACCTGAACAGTTCAAGGTCTCCCCTTGCAACCTGGGCCATCTCCAGTCATCTTGATGAATATCTGGTCATTGGATCCAGATGGCTCAGAAAGGGAAAATGAGACTGGTGACCTGCATGGCCCTCTCTCACTCAAAACAAAGTCAAGTTCAAGTCACGTTATTATTTCTCTGATATCATGATCTATTTCTAAAATGAAGGATGAACACAGACATTGTACTATTTGGCAATACTACTCACAAGTCACTCAGATAATAAAAATTTTTGTGACATCTTTTCATACTGCTCCTTAACATTTCACATGTGACGGATCATGGTAAAGTTTCACCTCTCTCCTCACTCCATGGAGGGAGGAGCTATATTAATAGAAACAACCAAAGACGACTGGTGGATTCATATGGTCCAGTCACAACATGTCAGAGATATTGTACCAACACAGATGGTGTGCTTTCTTATCTCATTTGCCTCTGACTGGTATAGTCATATACATATAGGAATTTGTCTAACAAATTGGTGCTACAGGAAAGGGACCAGTTTCATTTTTAACCTCTGAGTATAAAACCATTTCACCCATTCACTGCTCATGAACAATTCACTACCAGTTCTGGTTAGGGCTGGTTACTCCAGGGACCTATTCATTAGTCAGGACAGAATAAATATGAGACCCACCCCACACATCAAGGAGCTATAGTGGAATAAGTTAGCTAAGTGTGGGCTATGTCTTTTTTCTTTGAAATCTCTGAACTAACTGAAATAATATGTGGATGAGTGTGTCTAATATTCCCAACTAAGCTTTAAAATCCTTCAGGGCAATGTAGAATAAGCTAAAATGAACCACAGAAACCCCCTAATTTTACAATGAAGAAATTGAATTTTTAAAAAATGAAGCAATTTGTCCAGTCATATACCTATGAATGCATTAGGTTTAGTCCTTCTGTATTTATTTAATTTTTCATTTAATCAAAACTCAATTATCCATGATGAAATGGGATACATTCCCAAAGAAAATTCATTTCCACATATAATATTTTTTAAATGTTAGCTGTTAATGACAAAAATCTTTGTTCAGCACTATTAAGAAACAGAACAATGAGATGGTTCAGTGGATAGAGTGCCAGTGCTCAAGTCAGAATGAGTGATCTTCCTGAGTTCAAATCTGGCCTCAGACCCTTATTAGCTCTGTGACACTGGACAAGACATTTAATCCTGCTTGCCTCAGTTTCCTCCTCTGTAAAATGAGCTGGAGATGAAATGGTATCTTTACCAAGAAAGCCTCAAATGGGGTCATGGAGAGTCAGACTCAACTGAAAATGACCGAACAACAAATTAAGCAAACTGTTACTGGAATTTACCTTTCCTTTCATACTTCTTTTTAGCATCTTGAGAAAATGGGCTAAATTTATCAGTTTTATGACCTATGCACAACTCACTGAACATCTCTGAGGCTCAGTTTCCTTCTTTGTAAAATGAGGATAGGAATGTGAAAACTGTGAGATTTAAATGAAATAATTTATGCAAGATCATTTTGTAAACCTTAAAGAGCTATATAAATGTCACCTAGTATTACTAAAGATGGTAATGGGCATTGATATGACCCCAAGGCAGGAATCAGTAGAGTCAGAGAGAAGCAATAAGGCAGCTTGGAATAACTAATCAGACCCAGAATAATCGAGTACACTGTACTAGCTGCTATTGGTCATTGATTTTTGTCTAATTTTCTTGTTATCAGAGTCTCTCAATTTCCCATTTGTAATTTACACCACTGAAATAGCCTTCGAAGGATAACTCTACATGGAGTTCATTTGTTGTAGGGTGTACTTAGAGTCTACTTAATGGACTTACACAGCTGATGGCTAAATTTTCAGAGTGATCATTTGCACATTGGAAATTATCAATGCTCTAAGTGAGGGCATGACTTACTATTTTGTGGGTTGTCTAATACAAAATCAACTTTTAAAAGTGTATCCTCCTTACATTTTCTTCCCCCTCTTCATCAGCCACCCCCCCAGCCAGCTGTTAAACATTTACCAGCACATCCCTGGGAGAAACCCACTATTTCCAGAGGCAATCCACTCTACCTTTGGACAGATCTAATAATTTGAAAGCTTTATCTGACTCTGCATCTTCTACATATAGCTCCTACTTTCCCTCACTAAGCTGATGGAGAAGTCTGACCCTTCTCTATATTTAAATCTCTCTTCCAAACTATTCTCCAGGCAGAGTGAGGAAGACCTGAGTCAAAATTAAGCCTCAGACACTTACTAGCTGTGTGACCATGGGCATACCACTTAACCTGTTAACCCTAGTTTCCTCATCTGTAAAAATGGGACAAATAATGAACCTACCTATCAGCGTTGTTGTGAGAATCCAGTGATATAGTAATTATAAAATGCTTAACTTTGCTTGGCACATTTGAAGTATTTATGTAATTGGTAGCTATTACTATCCTCATTTTCCTAAGCTAAATGATCATTCTTCCCAAGGTTACTTTCTTCTCTACATCAACAACTCATTTCAATGCTTTAATCTTGGGTCCAGGACAGTGGCTCCCTCATCCTTTCTGTAATTCCTTCAAGTATGAAATTACTATTAAGGTGAGGTAAGAATTTATTAAAGCTTTAGATATTAAAAAGATGTTCAAATAATTGAAATTCCTCCCCACTGTCCCATTATTCCTCCATTTGAGATTTATGAACTCTTCGCCTAACTACCTCTACCTCTTCCTTCCTCAGTGATCTGTAGTATACTACAAAGAAAACTAATCTTGTTTCAGGCCTATGCATTTGGAAATTTGGTTTGAAAACTGTGTAAATGATGAGCCGAAGAGGGAAAGACTAGAAGCAGGTAGGACAGTTAAGAGTCTATTAAAATATGACAGAAAAGAAATGAAGAGTCTGCAGTAGGATAATAAGTGCATGTATGCTGAGAAGGGTATGTTCGTAATGGATAGAGTGGACACAAAACTAAGACTTGGGAATTGACTACATGTGAGCTAAGATCAACTGTCAAAGGCAACTCTAAGGTTTATTATTCTTAAAGTTCAACTCCCAAACTATTCTATTTTTATTACTAAATTGTCCAAAATGTTGTAAATAGTGAGGAAGAAGTAGTTCGGGGAGTAATCAAGCTCTTGGAGAATTGGTATGTCTAGTTCACCCTTTTGTATAGAAGTTTCTTCAATGACTAAAGTGAAAGAGGTGATTTTCACCTTCTCCAGATCTACTAGCATAAAGAGTTATTCTCAGGGATTCCATGAGTTCTGTGTTGTTCTTTCAAACAAAGCTACCTTTTAAATTCTGTTCTCTTCAGAGTGATTTAATGTGCAATCATTTTAAAAATTATGCTATGTAATGGAAATGCTTGTTTTATAACATAAATTAAAAATAAATAAATATCTAAAAAGTGATTTTAAATTACCTCCCAAGATGATTTGTAGTATTCTGTACCCACTCTATGCACTTGTACTTTACTTGCCAAGTAATATATCTTTATGAGCACTGAAACATCACCTTTGCTATATCATAACTCATAACATCTGTAATAGTGAAATCTTGGTGCATATGATGTGAAGGCAGGACAGGTGACTGTGTCTCAGCGTGAATTAGACAAGTTTTAAAGAAAGTGCCCAAATTTCAGGGCCAGGGTTTCATTTCAGTAATTATCCAGCAGCTTCTGTATCAGTAGTCAAAGTGTGCCACATCCCTGCTAGTCCTTGTTTCCAGGCAGTTTACTTTTCACAGAATCATAGATATTAGAACTGAAAGAGACTCATATATCATTGAGTCTGCCCTCCTTGTGTTATACATAAAAAAACTGACCTGGAGAGCTCAAATCGCCCAGGGTCAAACAAGTTGTAAGTCAGAGAGTGTGCATTTGAACTCACATCCTCTGACTGACTCAAAACCCAGGGTCATTCCTTCAGGTAAGCACTCACAACAAGGCAAATGCATTTTCATTCCCAGTCAGTGAACTGATATTAATAAGAAATAATTATGATTCCCTTCCCTCATTATTTCTGAATAGTTATCTAAAAAATAGGCAGTGAGTTAAAGATGAGGGTCTCTCAGGTGTCAATGAAGGGCATGAGTAGGTTGTGGCAGAGTAGCAACCAAGAATTGTGTAAATGAGGGAGCATAAAGCATGTCTCCAGAAAGATGTGTGATGAGAAAGGAAGATGGGCAGATTATATGGATAGCCTATGTACCATGATGCACATTATGTCAAGAGAACCAGAAGAACATTTCCAGGATGTCAGATGGGCCTCTCTGAAGAGGGTTGGTACAAGTTCATCGACAGTCAGTCAGTGAACATTTAATAAGCACTTATTATATGCCAGACACTGTGATAAGGGATGGGGATACAAGTATAGGCAGAAAGAAAAAGAATCCTTTTCCTCAAGTAACTCATGGTCAATGGGAGAGACAACATGGGAACATCTTTGTACAAAGAAGCTATATACACAACAAATTAGAAGTAATTGATAGAGGGAAACACTTGAATTAGGAGGGATTGAGAAAGGCTTCTTGTAGGAGGTGAGATTTTAGTTGAGACTTAAAGGAAACCAAGCAAGTATAAGTCATGGATAAGCTGTTATGGGCCACCTTAGCGGAAGCACCAATATCCATGAATATAGCCAATATTTTAACAGCTAGTCTTCTTATAGCACTTATCACTTCGTGAAGAACTTTAAAGATTATCTCATTTTATCCTCACAATAGCTGGCAGGTAGGTGCTATTATTACTTCCATTTTTGTCCCAGATCCCTTTTCAGCGCTGCTCATCCATCTTTGGTGTCCACTCGCAACCCAATTCTGACTTGTGGCTGCAAGAAACCACATCATGTTCAGCTTAAATCTCACTAAACTATTTTTACAGATAGGCTAAACCAAGTTGAAGCAACCTACGGGTTTCAAACCTATCAATGAGTTAGGGAGCTGTCATTGGAAAGCATGTGAAGACTTCCTTCAGTAGAATGAGCAGATGGCAACAATTTGTTCCAATGGTCCTGAAGGTGGCGGAGGCAGATACTATGGAGTGCTTAGAACTTGGTCAGCAGCAAAAATGTTGGTCATCCACCATATCCCGGACCCTCACTGGTCATCTTGATTTTTACCTTGCCAATGGACTTTGACGACTCAGAAAGAGATTGTGCACAGCTAGCAATTTTGTGCAACTCTGTCTCACTTAAATCCAATTCAGACACATCAGGACATCACCCTGTAATGTCATCAGTCCTCTTTGAAAACAAAGGCTCAGCAACAACAACTCCCATTTTACAGATGAGGAAACTGGAGCAGGTTTTTCTAAGTTTTATGGCTGAAGATAATCATGCTGTAGTTTTGTTGCTGTTTTAAGTTGTATTGGAATCTTTATGACCCCTTTTGGAGTTTTCTTGGCAGAGATACTGGACTGGTTTTGCCATTTCCTTCTCCAGTTCATTTTACAGATGAAGGAACTGAAGCAAACAGTGTTAAGTGACTTGCCCAGGGTCATACAGTTAATAAGTGTCTGAGTCTGAGTCTGAGTCTGAGTTTGAGTTTGAATTCAGGTCTTCCTGAATCCAGACCCAGTGTCCTTCTATCTACTGCACCACCTATCTGTCTCTGGTAAAATGGCAGAACCATTAAAGTATGTTATTTGAGAAAATGACTTAATTTTAAGGTCTTTCCATGTTGAAGCTCAAGTCTGATGTCCCAGGTCTTTAGAAGTAGCTTACATAATTTGAAATTCAATTCAATTCAAATTCATTCAAATATATTTCTATTAGGAGAAATCATTCTAAGAAAAAGCTTCACAGGATGGTGAGAAAGATTTGGATTTGAAATCAGAAGAACTTGGTCCAAATCCTCAATCCACTATTTAGCATCCATCCAAACTTGGGCACATCACTTCATTTTTCTGAGCCTGTTTCCTCATCTGTAAAATGAGGAGGCTGAACTAGAAGACCTCTAAAGTCTCTCATAGACCTCATTTTATGATCCTACGGTCAATTCTTTAACTCTAATCAGAAACCTCAGGTTCCATTGAGTCGTGGTAAACAGAATTCTGCCATCTTTATTAATAATCATCATATTCTCCCTGAACTAGAAAGAACTTAAGAGATTATCTAGTCTAACACTCATTTTATGGGTGAAAAAATTGGCCCAGAAAAATCAAATGATTCCCTAAGGCCACATAGCTAGACACTAACTGAGTCAATGAAAGTGCTAAGGTGTATGGAACCAATATAATTTCAGAGAATTTCCTGATTATTGTCAAGATGTTCATTAAATTAACCTTCCCACCCTATCTATATCTATATCCCACCAAAGCTATAAGAACTAACGTATATGTATAGATTACAAGTCAGGAAGCCCAAAACAATATGGTGACAGCCTAAATATCACTGGAGATATACTCCCCTAGTGAGTACAAAAAAATGGTACTCAATAGATATGTTTGTAAATATATAGAAAGTAAAAAGACTGTCTTCTTTCATTGGTAGATTTTCTGGTAAGAATGATAGAAAAAATTTGAGAATATGTGAAAGATATTGTAACGTTATATTTATTAATATCCACAAATCAAATAAAGTTATCACCTAGGGAACATTAAGATAGGCTTGTCTTTCAACTCAAATAATTATTCAAATGGATCTTTGATCTCATTAGTAGAGTTTTCCTTTAGACAGTGTAGATGACAATCCACCCAAGTGCTCTATTCAGTGCTTGTTTTTGTCCTTCCCTGCATTCTCCACCGGGTTGGGGGGGGGGGGGGTGGTGGTGGACATTAAGGAAAGTCCATCTATTGTCCAGGGAGTCCTTCCTTGCTTTCTCCTGACATCTCCAAGATTCAAAGTAAGACATGTTCTATCCACAAGCTGTACTTCCCCATCACAATCCAAACAAACCATCTTTTTTTCACTCATTCATTTCTTTGATGTCTTTAACAAAAAAAAAAACTTCTATTTTTATTATTGTATTTCAACTTATTTTATCAAATATTTCCCAATTACATTTTTTGTTCTATTTATTTTTTAAAATTTATTTTTAGTTTTCATCACTCACTTCCACAAGATTTTGAGTTTCAAATTTTCTCCCCATCTCTCCCTTCCCCTACATTCTCCCCTACATTCTGAATAACCCTTTCCCCAATCTGTGCTTCCTTCTATCATATCCTTCCCTTCTTTTATTCTCAACCCCTACATCTTCTTGCAGGGCAAGATAGATTTCTATACCCCATTGTCTGTGTGACTTATTTCCCAGTTGGATATAAAAACAATTTTTAACATTCATTTTTAAAACTTTGTTCCAATTTTCTCTCCTTTCCTCCTTTCCACTCATCCTCACTGAGAAGACAAGCAGTTTGTGCATAGGTTATATATGTGCAGTCATGCAAAACACTTCCATAACAGTTATGTTGTGAAAGACTAACTATATTTTGTATTCCCCTCCATCCTATCCTGCCCCCACTTTATTCTATTCTCCTTTTTGACCCTGTCCCTCCTCAAAAGTGTTTACTTCTAATTACTTGCTCCTCCCATTTGCCCTCCATTCTGTCATCCCTCACAGCCACTAGTTATCCCTTTCCCCCTACTTTCCTGTAGTGTAAAATAGATTTTCATACCAAATTAAGTATTCATGCTATTCCCTCCTTAAAAACAAATTCAAGGAGAGTAAGGTTCACTCTTTCCCTTTTACCTTCCTCTTCTTCCCCTCGATTGAAAAATCTTTTCTTGCCTATTTTATGTGAGAGATAATTTACCCCCATTCTATTTCTCCCTTTCTCCTTCTCCCAATATATCCCTCTCCCACCTCTTAATTTTGTTTTTTTAGATATCATATCTTCATATTCAACTCTCCCTGTGCTCTCTGTCTATATGCTTATAATTACTCCAATACTGGGAAAAGTCTCAAGTTATAAATATTATCTTTCCGTGTAGGAATGTAAACAATTCAACTCTAGTAAGTCCCTTATGATTTCTTTTTCCTGTCTACCTTTTCATGCTTCTCTTGATTCTTGTGTTTAAAAGCCAAATTTTCTATTCAGCTCTGGTCTTTTAATCAAGAATGCTAGAAAGTCCTCTATTCATTGAATGACCATTTTCCCCTGAAGTACTTTACTTAGTTTTGCTGGGTAGGTGATTCTTGATTTTAATCCTGGCTCCCTTGACCTCTGGAATATCGTATTCCAAGCCCTTCAATCCCTTAGTGTAGAAGCTGCTAAATCATTTGTTGCCTTGATTGTGTTTCCATGATACCTGTACTGTTTCTTTCTGGCTACTTGCAAGATTTTCTCCTTGACCTGGGAGATCTGGAATTTGGCTGTGATATTTCTAGGAGTATTCCTTTTGGGATCTTTTTCAGGAGGCAATTGATGGATTCTTTCAATATCTCTTTTATCCTCTGGTTCTAAAATATGAGGTCAGTTTTCCTTGATAATTTCTTGAAAGATGATGTCTAGATTCCTTTTTTGATCATGGCTTTCAGGTAGTTCAATAATTTTTAAATTGTCTCTCCTAGGTCTATTTTCCCAGTCAGTTGTTTTTCCAATGAGGTATTTCACATTATCTGCTGGTTTTTTTTTCATTGCTTTGGTTTTGTTTTATAATTTCTTGATTTTCAAGAGGCATTAGCTTCCATTGGCTCCTAATTCTAATCTTTAAGGAATTATTTTCTTCAGTGACCTTTGGACCTCCTTTGCTATCTGATCAATTCTGCTTTTTAAGGCATTCTTCTCCTCATTGAATTTTTAGATCTCTTTTGCCACTTGAGTTTGTCTATTTTGTGTGTGTATTTCCTTTAGCACTTTTGGGTCCCCTTTATTAAGCAATTGACTTGGTTTCCATGATTTCCTTGCATCACTCTCATTTCTCTTCCCAATTTTTGCTCTATTTCTCTTACTTGAGTTTCAAATTCATTTTTTTTAGCTCTTCCAGGGCCTGAGACAAATTCATATTTTTCTTGGAGGCTTTGGATGTAAGAGATTTGACTTTGTGGTCTTCTCTTTGTATATTTTCGTCTTCCTTGTCACCAGAGTAAGATCCTATAGTCTTATTCTTTTCCCATTTTTTGATACCTGGCACAAAGAAGACACTTAATAAATGTTTATTAATTAATTGTGAAAGAAATAGAGGTTACCGTGTTGGATAATATCATCTTCTATCCCAAGGAAAAAATGGATAGCCTCTATCTAAGATTTGTCACACCCATAGCTAGATTTCTTATAATTCCTTGTAAAGTGTAACACTATAGTTCATTCTCTCTCCATTTTTACCTCTCTTTTGCCAATGACCTAAAAGTGTTACTTGTGAGTATCCTTGGTAAACTGTTGCTCTCCTCAAAGAGGGGAAAACTCAAAAACAGATTATAAGTCTGTGATCTAAGATGGAGGTCATAGAATGTTGTGAGGAAACTTAGAAATCATATGACCTAACCTCTTTAGTATGCAGATGAGAAGAAAGAGAAGAGATCCTGACAGCTGTATTGATTTATCCAAAGTCATAAAATGAGTTAGTAACAGACTTGGAAATATGAATTTATTCACTTCCCTCCCAATTTAGAGTTCTCTGCACAGCATAAATCATGGGTCACTACTTTGGGTAGATTTGTGAAACACCTATTTTCTAACATCCCTTTTCAGTGCTTTAATTTAATGCTTAAATAACTACCATGATGCTGACCCTAAATATTACTGAAAATCTAATAATCAGTTGGGGCAGAGAGCTAGGGGCCACACCAGAGAGACAGCTGGGATTGAAAGCCAGGCAAGGAGTGCCTAATTACCTGGTCCTGTGAAAACTATGGAACTTAAGCAAAGTACTGATGCTTTATAGCTTGTAAGGATTATCTAACTGTAGCAAGACTTAGGAGATATCAGACTACAATGTTTTGTGACAGGGAAGTAGGCTTAGTCCTTTGACCTTCTGTAGGTAGCACAGTTATAACCACCTCCTATTTGGGAGGTTAGACCAGTGTTCTTTCCCTAATATCACTGTGCTTTTTCTTCTGTTTGAAGAAGTAAAAACCTGGAAATATTTTTCTAAACCAGGAGATATAAGTCCTAGAAAGCAGAGAATCTTAAACATCACACTGAGGAATTTGTATTTTAT
The DNA here is from genome assembly GCA_023548195.1 of Bettongia penicillata ogilbyi. NCBI lineage: Eukaryota > Metazoa > Chordata > Mammalia > Diprotodontia > Potoroidae > Bettongia > Bettongia penicillata. The sequence continues at coordinate 8,086,244 of JAJHZJ010000024.1, forward strand.
CCTATGAGAGAAAGAGAACTACTGAAGGTTTTGACTAAGGGATTGATATGGTCAGACCTATGCCTTAGGAAAATTATTCTGACATCTGTTAAGAGGATGAATTGGAAAGAAATTGCAAGGTTAATTGAAATTTCAAATGATCATTAAGGATTTGTAAGCAGCATGAGATAGAGAACTGGATTTGGCGTCAGAACACCAAAATTCAAATTTTACCTATTCCTCTTTTAGCCTATATGGCCTTTAGCAAATCGTTTAGCTTTTCCTAACCTCAGTTTCTTTACGCATAAAATGAGGGGAGAGGTGGGACTTGATAACCCCCTAAAATCCCTTTCAGCTTTCATTCGATGATACTGCATGAACTAAAATGGTTTCTGTCCTATGTTATACAGTAGTTGAACTGTGAAATTCAGGGGAGATATTGGGAAGTCAAACAAGTTTAAAAAATCAAATCAATTTGCAGAAGGATTCAGAATTCAAGCCTAACTATTCTAAAAAAACAGTCAAAAAATATGCGTGCCCTCTGTTTCCTGCTGACTGAATCTGTTTTGGAGGAAGGTCTTGTTTGTCATTGGCAAACGAAACCTATTAAGAAAAATAAAGACAGCCTTTCGGCCGTTGACTCCGAAAGGTGTTTAAGAAGTGATCCAGTGAGATTCATCATTATTAGCCAAGAAATGTGGCTGCAGAGAGAGACATTCATAAGTATTCATTGAGAAGGCTATGTGAGGGGAGTTATAGCCCCCCTTTTAAGTAAGAGAGTTACTTTTCGTTATTACCAAAATAGCACGTGCCTCTGAGGGTTGCACCTTGGCTAAGGAGTATGGCCAAGACTCTACGGAAGGCTAGTAGAGAAATCTGAAAGAGAAACCATGGATGTGACCCAATACATAGTAAGTGCTTTTAAAAAAAATACTTGTTGATTTTTCTTTATTAATAAAAGAGGTAGAGCTTTCCTTGCAGGGGAGAAGCTTACTAATGACAGCATCCTTACTGGCTGTTGCACAGGCTATTGAATGGTCTAAATATTGCTGAACAGTTATGAGCTGAAGCAGAGATATGACACTTCATAAAGTGTAGGGGGACAACAGTAGGAAGCAGCTGAGATACAATGACTGTCCAGGAGACACAATGCTAAGGAGGTTCAGCAGAACTCTGCATGTTGACATTACTAGAAGACACAAGCATCTTTGTACTATCAGACATTTCAGTTGCATCTCCATATGTATTCCCTAGTTCCATATGTTCCTTGTTAGTATGTACCTTCACATATGTTCTCCTTTCCATGTGTGAATGTCCCAAGTCTGAGCCTTATACAAGTTCATTCTTTCCACAGAATTTGTGTGTATTTGTTGCAGTGTGAGCTTAAAATTTATGGGGAGGATGTTCTGTTACTACATTTTAATTCAATCAAAATGCCTGCATTGCGAACAGTGTGTCTTCTAGCCGACAAGCAATAGTCACTACACTGATGGGTTTCAAGACGGTTTGGACAAGATACTAACCCACAAGAACCTGGACTGGCTAAATGTCAGCTCAGAGTGATGGGAATCCAAAACATTACATAACTTTTAAGAAGTAAGCTATTTTCTTGTATTTTTAGCAGCAACTCTCCCTTTGTGATAAATCAAACCAAATGAGCAAGGCTTGCTTCTCATAGGATCTGCAACGTAGAAATCATCAAATTCTTCTTCTTCTCCTCCTCCTCCTCCTTCTTCTTCCTCTTCTTCCTCTTGTTCTTCTTCTTCCTCTTCTTCCCCTTCTTCCTCTTCTTCTTCCTCTTCTCCCTCTTCTTTCTTCTTCTTCTGGCAAACTGAACCAATTGTATGTTAGCCAAGGCTTTCATTTGATCTGTTGAGTGACTAAAACAAGGGAGACAATTTGGGATTTTTAAAACATCAATGTAGTTTTAGCTCTAATTTTGTCAAGATCACATTTGTGAATGAAAATAACTTGGAGTAATATTTGACATGTTTGACAGTTTTCTTACTTTTATCTTTCCTAGAAATGTCAGAAGCTGTGATTAGAACTCAATACTGTGACTTAATTAATGATTTCTGACAAGTACAAGGTAAAAAAAATTTAAGGTTTTAGAAAATGCCAGTGGCTCTCTGTGACTTGTATTCTATGTTCTTTAGGCATGACTGGGTTTTTTGGAACCCATGGATTATTAAGGGGAAGTATAAAAATCTTAAAAGATGTAGACTGCAAAATGTTGCAGAGCCAGAATAGCTTTATGAGGCAGGAAGAGTAAAACAGGCATCATTCAGTCAGAAGACATCAAGGCAACTTGTCAGGAGGGGACTAAACTTCATGCCAGGTACCATGACATCTATCTTTTCATCAAAATTCAAATCTCATAGTGACATAGCTGGGGGTGGCAATACTAAAACTCTCTAAAAGGCATTGCAGGGTTTCTATGGAAACCCAAAGATCAGTAAATCTGTATTTCAGTGGAGATTTAGAATTGGTGTTGGGAGGAGGGACAATGAGGCAAGGGAAAAGTTGACCAGTGTTAGCAGACTGGTGGAAGGAATTCAACTCAAAGGCTAAAGTCTTTAGAAGTTTTATTTGAAATTTAAAATGCATACCAATCCCAGACTATCAGAAACAAAGAGAGAGACTTTTTATCTCCACAAACTCCAGCACACAAGCATTCATTTTCTAAAATGGTTTGCAGTTTTGCTTTTAAACAAGAGAAAGGTGATCATACAGATCCTGAATTAATTAGAAGTGTACAAGAAATGGGCAACTAAGTGGCACAGTGCATAGAGGGCAGGGCTTGTGGTCAGGAAGACTCATCTTCATGAGTTCAAACACTTACTAGCTGTGTGACCCTAGGCAAGTCACTTAACCTTTGTTTGCCTCAGCTTCCTTATCTATAAAATGAACTGGAGAAGGAAATGGCAAACTACTCCAGTATCTTTGCCAAGAAAACTCCAAATGGGGTCATAAAGAGTCAGACATGACTGAAAACAACTGAGCAACACGTATAAGAAGTATATGAGAAACCTCCACTAGGATAAGTGATCCTAAACTTATTAAGGTATTTTCTACTGGGTACATTCCCGTATTGACCTCAGATGAGACTATTGAATCACTTGTGCTGAATTTGAGATTGGCCCACCTGGGCTCCTTGGGTCATTCTTCTAATCTCATGTTTCCTTTCAGCCAATCAGGAAGCTTTCCTAGAACAAGGTTATAATACTCTGATTCTGAACATATAACCATCACTACAGCTTCTACATAGCTTACTTTACCCCATTACAGGGCAAATAAAGAAAGCGATACAAGTAAGTAGAACTATTTCCATGATTGCACAATGAGACTAATTCAAGCTAACACACATTTTAAAAATTGTTATTAATTTTTTAATTATTAAATTCAAATCGTACAGTGAATCAGCTGAGATATATTACCTATATATAATAGCTATGTATTATCTTATTATATATCATATAATAATATTATAAATATTATAATTTATTATTAAATTCAAATCTTACAGTGAATCAGCTGAGATTGGCAATATTAAAGTCAATTCACAGAAGACAATTTTACTATTGCAAGCAAATCCAATGCCACTTGCTAGTTCTTGAAAGAGGAAAAATAAACCATAACCATAATTTCATTTTAAAAGCTTTTTTTCTCTTCCAAAATCCAATTGAACATATTTACATTTGAAACCTACTAAATGTAAATGTAAGACACCAAACCTAAGTGCTGGAGATAGGAAGAACAAAACTGGCATAGTTACCTGCCTGTGAGTTTATAAATTAATAAATTTTAATTTTAATTTAATTTTAGTAAATTTGCAATTTAATAAAATTTTCAGATAATGCTACGGAATGTATGGTTGATTACCGTCCTTCATCTTTGAAGAGGACTAAAATGACATCAGCACTGTAAAGTGAAACTTCAGGGTGCCCGACTGTGACTGATCAGACCAATGTGAGCTCGGAATGCTCTACCACAGGTTGAGCATAGATAGTCCGTCTAAATATTTGGGGTGAATACTGCAAATTTGTGCATCCCGTGTTTCCTTTGTGCTGTCTCAATTCTGCTTTGCTCAAAGAGCTTTTCTTATGTGGGCACACCATGCTGAGCGGTCCTGTGTCAGTGTCTCCCATGTTGTACAGTCAAATCCAAAGTTCAAGAAAATTTAAGAAGACAGATCACTTTATCAAAGGAGGATCAGAGAAGGCTTCATGAAGAAACTAGCATGGGGGAAGACTTACATGAAGAGAAGCAGACTTAGAGTCAGAAGTCCAAGGTTCAAATCCTAGTTCTGTTCCTTATTATTTGTATGACTTTGAGGAGGATAATTTACTGGGCCTCAGTTTCCTACCCTATAAAGTGAGAAGGCTGGATGGGGTTAGACTGTCTCCATCCTAGATTCTAGGTCCTTTTTGAGTCAAAATGCTCTGCTCACCATAGCTCATGAGCTCCCATCAATATTTCTGCCTTTGCTAGTTATTCAGAATAGAAGCTTAATTCACAGCACAGATATCAACATCATCACAGCTCACATGTAGATAGCACTTTACTATCTACCAGGTGATAAACTAATTTCTTTACAGATATTATCTCATTTAAGCCTTGCAGCAGCCCTGAGTGGTAGGTGCTATCATTATCCCCATTTTATCAATGAGGAAACTTAGGCAGACAGTGGTTAAGTGACTTCCTCAGGGTCACAGAGCTAGGAAGTTTCTTTTTAAAAAAAATTTAGTATTTTATTTTCCCATAATTATATGTGTTAGAAACATACTTTAAACAAAGAACAATACTTGTTGTGAAATCAGGAAAGCTTTTATTAATGTTTATGTTCATTCCTAATATAAGGACAATGCCAAGGAATGTTCAAATTAGCAGTCATTTTAACTTTCACATGCCAGCAAGGCTATGCATAAGATTCTGCAAGCTAGGCTTCAACAATATATAAACCAAGAATAACCAGAACAGCAGACAGGTTGATGAAAAGGTAGAAGAACTAGAGACCAAATTGCCATCACTTTCTGAATTGTGGAAAAAGCAAGGTAGCTCCAGAAAAATATGTAGTTCTGCTTCATTGACTACACTAAAGCCTTCATAAAATGTGGTAAGTCCTCAAAAATATGGAAGTATCAGATTATCTTACTTGTCTCCTGAGGAACATGTATGCAAACCAAGAAGCAACAGTTAGAACTGAACACGGAACCAATTGGTTTAAGATTGGAAAAGAAGTACAACAAAGCAGTATATTATCACCTTATTTATTTAACTTACATGCAGAGTACATCATTTGAAATGCCAGGCTGAATGAATCAAAAGCCAGAATTAAGGTTTCCAGGAGAAATATCACCAGTCTCCGATATACAGATGATATCACTCTGATAACAGAAAGTCAAGAAGAAGTATGAAGTCTCCCAGTGAAGGTAAAAGAGAAAAGTGTAAAAGCTGGCTTGAAGTGTAACATTAAAAATCTAAGATCTTGACAACTGATTCCATAAATTTCTGCAAATAGAGGAAGAATAAATGGAGGCAGAGTTAAATTTTATATTCTTGCATTCAAAGATCATTGCAAACAATGACTGCAGATATCAAATTAAAAGACACTTGTTCCTTGGCAGAAAAGCTATGGCAAATCTGGACAGCATACTAAAAAACAGAGAATTTATCACCTTGCCCACAAAGGTTCAAATAGTCAAAGATATAATTTTCCCAGTAACAATGCATAACTGTGAAAATTGAACTTTAAGGAAAGCTGAATGCCACAGAATCAATGCTTTCAAATTGTGGTGTTGGAGAAGACTTTAGAGAGTGCCTTGGACAGCAAGGAGATCAAATCATTCATACTTAAAGAAATTATTTCAGGCTATTCACTGGAAGGTCAGACACTGAAGCCAAAGTTTCAATACTTTGGCTACATAATAAGAAGATGGGATTCATTGGAAAAGACACTGATGCTGGGAAAGATAAAGGCAAAAAGAAAAGAGGGTGCCAGAGTCTGAGACCGATAGACAATATCATGTAAATAACAAACATGAACTTGGACAGACTTCCAGAGACAATGAAAGACAGAGGGCTAGGTGTGCCGTTGTCTGTTCTTTTTCAAAGAGGAACAGTTACATCACAAGAGTGGCATCTCAATTTGCTGGCAAATTGGATTTAAATGGGGCAGAGTTGCACAAAGTTCTCAGTCTCATTCTCTCTTCCAGGGTCACTGGAGTCAGTCCAAGGGGTCAAGAAGGGTCAGAACAATAACAACGAGGTTGCCATTCAATTAGCTCCTTGAGGACAGTAACTGTCTTTTGCCTGTGTGTGTGTGTGTATGTGTATAGGCAAATATATGCATGTGTGCATATATCCCTAGTGCTTAGCACAGTCCCTGGCATGTAGTAGGCACTTAAGCAATATTGATTGACTCTGTATTTCCCACAGGAGTTAGAGAAGGCTTCATGAAGGAAGTGGTACCTCAACTGAATCCTGAAGAAAGAAGAAAAGGAAAAAGGAATGCTTTCCAGACAGCCAGGCTAGGGGGCTAGGGAGGTGACCTACATGAATGAACAGAGGTTGGAGGGTCCAGGATGAGACTGGAGAATATCCAGTAATCCACTTGGCTCAAATAATGTTGGAATTTAATTTCTGCTAAGAAGCAGAGTATCAGGTAGCATAGGAATGTTGCTATAACATATAATAAAGACAAGGTTAGTGAAAAGAGCACATGATTCAGGAGAGACCAGAGTTGGAAACCTGCCTCTGACACTTAGTGCCTGTATAATGGTGATCTAGTCTTTTAAACTAAATCATAGTTTTACCATTCATAAAATGACAATAACGATAGTATCTACCTATAATCAAAGAAGTACTTTGCAAATCTTAAAGAATTATGTAAATATAGACTATTATTGACCTGTCAGGGAGAATGTGGGTCAAATGATTCAAGATTATAAGCAGGGCTGCAGCTCCATGAAAGCGTTTGAAGGCAATTGTTGTAAGCAGATTTCCAACCCTTATCTTCCATTTCGTTCCCCTTGTCCATCTCTCAAGACTTAGAGGTGCCACCAAGCAGAAAGTTGCACATTTGATAATGTCAATGGTTAACTCTGGCATTTCCAAAACAATGCTGGACACATTGTATCCTCAGACTTCTGCCCAAGACCACTTTTTTGTATTGAATTAGTGGAAAGGAAAAAGACGAAAAAGGTCAATCAAGTCTCCCCCATTGTTCCTACTGTCCTTGTCTTTGGCTAGTTGAGCTGACAATCAATCATCTTTGGTTCATCTTGTGACCAAATAATATCATTGGTCTGATGCTGACAGATAATAGCCCACTCTTCTACCAAGGGCATACTGTATTTTGAGCTGGAACAGCCCAAGTATGTCTGTTACTACCCGTGTAATCTTGTGCAAGTTATCTAACTTCTCTGGACCTCATTTTCCTAAACTGTAATATAAGAAGGTTGGACTAGATGACCTGTAAGAACCCTACCAACTCTGAATCTATGGTTCTGAGACATTTGATGTTAGGGAGCAATTTGGGGTCTTAAATGTACAACCTGACTTCATGTAAAAGTACTTACCCAAGATAGATACACTGATGGATTAACTCCAAAGGTCCCTTGTCTAACTACTTGTAATAGTCAAAGCAAATTGCATTCTTCATCAAGTAAGAGTGTGACAAATGTTAGCTATTGTTACTGTTATTCAAATTGTCATTGTCATAATTCTTATTTTTCTACTTGGATTTTCTTTCCAAAAAAAAAAAATGAGAGTTTAAAAGGATACATCTTGTAGGGAGTGGAAGAGTTTGGAGTTAGTGGTTAAGGGTATAATTACTATGAAGACTGTTTGGCATAGTAATTCGAGAGCCAATCTTGGGGTCAGGAAGGCTTGGATTTAGGCCTAAGCCCATCTTATCCTATGACTGACATGTAGATGTTCATGCAACCCTCTAGGCCTTTTATTCATAAACTCCTGTTCCCTTCCTCTGCTTCTAACTTCCTCTCCTCATTCAAGGTCCAGCTTATGGGCCTCCTACTTTATGACGCCTTGCACAACCCCAGTCCACTCTGCTTACTTACTCCTTTTAACTCCTTGAAGGAGGAACAAACCTGACAGCAACAGAAGGTGTAGGTTCAAGCTCTGACCTCAATATTTCTTGGTTGTATTAATGTGGATGTTTCTCTGATGGGGTGCTTGGGTCAGTGTGCTTAGGCCCCAATTCTAAAATCACATTTCTCTTTAAAAGTCACATTTCTCCCTAGCCTCAAAACACTATCCCAGGCAGTTTCTCCCCAGCTCAAGGACCCAGCCTGCCCCAGCAACAACCATTATCTCCTTTCCTGATACAGCAGCCAGCTACACCTACAGAACTTATTAGTCTGAACCAGCTATGCACTAACTGAACTGGCTGTGCACTGGGTCATAGTGACATTTACTACTCACTGACCAATCATATGTATCCTAGACTTAGACATATGTATATTCCCTGAGCAACCTGGTATTTCTGAGCTGGTCCTGACTGTTAGTTGACTTAGTGATGTTTCATGCCTAAAACCACAACTCCAGGTAGCCCCACCTTGGGCTCTTTCCCAATGAATTTTATGTAACATACCTGAGCAGTAGATATGAAAAGTGAATGTTACTTTAAGAACTGACCACTTCTTAACCACTCTCTAATCCCATCTCAAAATACCTAGTTAGCATATTTGGCACATGTTTCCTATAGAATATCCTGTATAAACTTTACCTGTACCCCTCTAAGATTGTAGGTTCCTTAAGAACTCTTTCCCACTGAAAAATATAATAAATCTTCACCTTGACCTCAACAATGTTTGAGTCCATGAATTCCTTCCAGGTGACCTGCCCCTGGTACCCTGGTCTTTGTGGGAGTCTCAACCCCACCCCTTCCATCCCTCATCATTTCCACTTGTGAAATGGAGACAGTATAAGTTACAGGGTTTCTCAAAAGAAAATTCTTTGTAAACCAATGAGAAGTAGTACTTTTCCATTCCATAATTCATCTGGTACTTAATATTTTATGCTGTCCTGTTATTATTAGCAGTTTTACATATGCATGATTTCTCTCCCCATAGAGATTATAAGTGCCCTGAGAGCAGGGCTTTATCTTTCCCACCTTTGACCTCCAGCCTAGCAATCACAGTGTTTTTCACATACATACCAGAAGCTTGATAAATATTTGTTGGACTGAACTTCTTGCTGCCCCTAAGGTATTCCTGACCTCCCTGCTTCCATGCCTCCTCTAGTCTTATAGAGAAATTGGAGCTTAAGGAAGGTTTTTTTTCCCCTGTTTCTTTCCAACTTCCTAAAGCCCCCTGACAGTGATGTTGGTAGGGGAATCTGGTGCTGTGCCTCATGTCTCATTTCTAAGTCCCATTTTTGCCTTCCTTCCCCAAGAGCTGCTATCTCAAGTCACTGTGCAATTAATGCATATGAAATCCTACTCCTGGCCTTCAGAAGTTATGATCAAACTGAATATTGGTGTCAGAGAAATAATGAATAGAAAGCCTAGTTAACTCCTCTTTCCTTGGTGTGTATCAAGCAGATAGAGAAAGCAGGATGGTTCAGCAAAAAGAATGCTAGAGTTGGAGTCAGAAAACCTTCAGGAGTCACTTCTACTCTCCGGGCCTCAGTTTCCACGTCTGAACTATGAGAGAGGTCAACTAGATGACGTCTAAGGTTTTATTTGAGCTATAAACCTAAGATCCTATGACCAGCTCTAAGAACTTTAAATGGCTGAGTCTCCTTCTTTATACTCCTACTGTAAGGGAGAAAGCAGCAAAGGTCCTAAACCTCTTTGATGAGATTATGCTGTATAAGTGGGTCTGTTTATCTATGCAGGAGGTCTTAATTTTCCTCAGCATAGGAAGTAGGCTTTTGCTGGCCTGAAGGAATCTAACATTCTAAGTAAGCAATGCATTTTGCTGGCATGCCGATCTTTGAGCATGAGCAGGGAGAGACTGCTCAGGGTGCCATCAGCAAACTGAGGGATCTGTTCAAAGAGAGGCTCTTTAATTAAAGATGACATTTATGAAGCAACGGCCGTTGTGTCAGGCAACTTGTGAGAAGGGGTCATGAACTCTCAGTCTAAGACTTCCAAACATCAAAAAAACAAAATAAAATAAAAAAAGCAACCCAAGTTTCCTTTGACTCCCAGATTACTTTAGGAAGCTAAAGGACTTCAGAACTGAAGATGTTAAAAAAAGAAGAAAAAGAAAACTTTGCTCACACAGAGAATTATTGGGTCTCTAAATCAGTTCAACTTTTTCCAATCCCTCTTTCTTCTCTTCTCAATCACCACATCTTGACTCCTTGACATTTAGTTTCCATACATGAGGCTTCATCTTTGCATGTAAAAATTCCACTTTCACATGAAATTCAGATAGCTTGCATTAGGTAACTGCCAATACTCCAATGTATCTGTGACCTCATTGATGCAGCATTCCCGTCAATGATGCTGATGACATATCCTCTGTGCCAATCTGCCTTGGGCAACTTTTGTCCAAGTCCTCCCCCTGAAGATCCACCTGATTTGCTTGGGCGTTCCCGGCATTCTCCTGTTACTGCAAGGACAGTAGTGAAGCAAGTAAGCCATCCATTGGCTAGCCTTTGAACCAGCTGCAAGGACAATCCATCTTCTTTTTTCAATCATGCATTTCTTTGATAGCATCCTGTTTCTCCTCAATAATTCTCTGCGATGTGCTAAAGTTTGTTCATGCCAGCCTTATATTTCTGCATTGCCTTATGTCTTATCTTCAAATTCAATTGTTTAGAGACTAGTATTCTAGGGCTTGTAGATATGCGCCATTACTGGAAGAACTTCTTTGGGGGGGAAGGGCTAAAACTATAATTTAATTGATTAGAATGCCCTGTTGAGGAAACTCATTCTGCAATTGCAGATCAGGACATACTCTGAAATTTAAAATCTCTATGACTTTAAAGTTTAACTGACTTACTGGGTAAACCAGAGAGTGTCAAAAATGGGACTTAACCCTAGTTCTTCCTTCCTCCAAAAGCGAAATTTCTATCCATTACCCCGTGATGCCCCCCCAATATGCTTTCATTAGTTTTATGGCCTTGGGCCAGGCACCTATACATTCTGAGCCTCAGTTTCCCCATCCATAAAATGAAGATAATAATATTATTCTACCTACCTCATTGAGTTATTGTGGTGCTCAAATGAGATGACATGTAGATGCATTTTTAAAAGTCTGAATGTACTATAGTAAAATATCAGCGTAGACTAAAGAGAGATGACCTTGCCTGTGGAGAGTGGTATATACTTGGACCTGACTGAATCACCTATGTCAGATCCTGCCCCTGGCACTTTTTGGATATATGATCATGAACAAGTTGCTAAAAATCCCTGAGCCTCTGATCCAAAATACTTGGTGCTGATGCCCATAGAATCTCTCTCTTAGGGTTACTATAGGCTTCAAATGAGATAAAGCATCTAAAGCACTTGGCAAATTTAAAGTTTTATGTAAATGTTGGTGATAATGATTAATTTCTAAATAAATGCACAGGCACATTGAGAGAAACAGACAAAAAGCTTAGGAAGGCTAGTCAAAGTAGGGTCCACATTTGGGACAGCAGCCAGAAGAGATGCAGGTTTTAGATAACATTCATTAATACCTGTGGTCACTACCAATGTACTTTAAAAAGGCCTCAGAAGGCCAAAACTTAGTCAACAAGAAGTATATGCTTTGTGGGAAAACTAGAATAGGAAATCCTTTCTCTCTAATAAAACTTCTTAGGTTATTTCTAAACGGAATCACAGAATGTCAGAACTGGAAGGGACCTTAGAAATTGTCTGGTCTAATCCTCTCCTTTTATAGATGAGAAAATTGTGACTAAGGGAGATAAATATGACCTGAGGTCATATAGCTGTGACCTGGACTCAGGACTAAAATTCATTCATCCTGTTTTATTAAGGGGATAGGGAGAAGTATTACAATGCCATGAAAGACTTCATTACCTGTTTCATATAATGGACCTGTAACTAGAATTGATCTCCCTTCACAGTACAGTTCACCTTGATTACCTCATGTTGCCCAAGAGGTTAACCTCAAAAATTATTTATCGGTGCAAACTTTTCTGGAGGGAAGTGAGGTTGCTTCCATAGGAGTCGCAGCAGTTAAGATTTCAGTAATATGACCCCCAGTGGCACAGTAGGATATTGTCTTTCTCTGGCTCTATTATCTCCTCCAAGGGCTCTCTGAATCCCCTAGACATTCAGTTATCCATCTCCTCTATCAGACTTACCTTGAACCCCAATGGACTGAGAGACTAAGAGCTTGATTTATTCCTTTTTTGGGTCATAAAAAAAATCCAACCTGGTATCAGTAAGTATTGACTGAAAGGCACCTACTCTGTGCACCATCCTGTGGAAAGAGTTGTGCATTCCACATGAAGAAGGACAGATCGCAGTCTGTGTGCTCATGAGGTTTCCAGCCTATTTCAGGACACAGTCCATGAAGTCGTGAGATGTTCATAGATTGAGAACTAGGAGAAGTCATTTAGTTCAACCCTTTCACTTTACAGATGAAGAAACTGAAGATAGAATAGATTTAGTTATTTGCCCAGGGTTCTCAATTAACCTCCGTGTGTCTCAGGTAACTCCCGAGAATTTACCTATATGACCCAGAAAAGTTACTGATGCTCTTTGATCCTCAGTTTCCTCATCTGTTAATGGGGAGGGGGATAGTTTTTTACCTCATTGACCCCTGAGGTTCTTTTGTAGCTTTAGAGCCTATGAGGCTATGATCTACTAAGATGCAGACTGACTGCAATATGAGTCAGTAGCAAGTTTTCCCATGCTGGAAATTGTCTATGCTAATGAAATTACAGATTATAGATTTAAAAATGTAAGAGATCTTATATGCTCTAGAGCCCAAACCCCTCATTTTACAGATGAGGATGCTGGACCACAGAAAGATTAAGTGAGTTGCCCAGAAATCTCTCATGGGTACCTGGATTAAAAGCTGCTATCATCATACTCAGCCTAGACAGGGAAATTAGTAGCCTTAAAGTATTGTGATATGGATGAACTATCATGTCGATTTCTTCCTCTAGAAGAGAGATTCTTAAATTTGAATCCATAGTTAGATTTCAGTTATACTACAAATTTTTAATTATTGCTTTGATAGTTGTATTTCAATGTAACCATATTTATTTATTTTATATATTTATATTCCTATGAATATTTCTAATATTTATATTTATTATTTAAATATATTCCCATATATATTTATAATCCTATGTATTTTTTTATGCATTTAAAAATACCCCCTTCTCTTTTACAGAACTCCATAGGCCTAGGCAGAATGCCATAGGGAACAATGGAATGCAAAAGACCTTCTTTGGAGTCCAGGATCATGGATCTCATATAGCTGATTGCAGACCACACTGTCAGCAGGGCACCCAAGGCAAAACTGATGCACAGGTTTTTTTTCTTCTATATGTGCAATTTGCAATTCACTGGCTTACAAGGAATCTCATCAAAAACAATCTTTTTTTTTTCTTTTTTAAATTTTGAATCTTCATCCAGAGGCCAACATACATGCTTAGATAGCTCTGGGCCTAAGATCAGCCTTTTCAGCTGTAGGGGGATCCAGGCAAAAGAGAGTCCCCTGCCATGCCAGGGAAAGATCGGAGAACTGGGCATTTTGGAACCTTGTCTTTGGTGTGTGTGTGTGCGTGTGTGTGTGTGTGTGTGTGAGAGAGAGAGAGAGAGAGAGAGAGAGAGAGAGAGAGAGAGAGGAAGGGAGGGAGAGAGAGAGAGAGAGAGAGAGAGAGAGAGAGAGAGAGAGAGAGAGAGAGAGAGAGAGAGAGAGAGAGAGAGAGAAGGAGGGAAGGAGAGAGCCTGAAACAAGGGTTGCTAGTGGCAGATGCCCACCCCATCTGAAAAAAAAGGGTGAAGGATGAGCTGGATCACCCAGGCTGTTGCTTCAACAGGACAGTAAGTTTGGTGTGAAATTAAGAGAGCTTCATCTGAAAATCTCTTCAATAGCTGGCGGCGTGGAGGGAGGGACTGATCTGGGGGCTGTAATAATTGCTGTCTGCCCTGGGAGCTGGCATCAAGGCCGGAGCAGCCACGGCTCCATGCGAGCACATCCTCTAATTACTGGGGAACCTGTGCAGAGCCTCCATGTTAATCAGTCTCTCAGAGATTTGAGCTTTATGTGCTTAGTGCAGATTTATGGCATTTTTCTTTTCCTGTTATTAAAACTGATATTTCACAAGGAAGAAACTATCTCCAGACAACTGTTAAAATGCAAAGTTTCAGTCATAAAAGAAAACTGCAAGATTATTCCAGGAATATTCCACAGAGAATCCCAAACAAGGATGAGAACAACACATCAAAGGGAGGGGGGGAGGAAGGATGGGGAGGGGATAGCAAAGAGGGAAGGAAAAAGGGGGGAGGGGAACTCACAAATAAAAAAAAGACTCCGACTTTAAAATATTAACAAAGACTCAACAGTTGGCCCATAGAATCAAGAGGTTACAGTGTAATTAATTTAAGTGCTTGTTACAATTATGGAAATAAACATTCTGCTCATAAATGCAAGCTGAATTATACATCGTCATGAAAGCAGCAAACTAATTGGAGCACTCGGATTAACAGAGCAAAAGCCAAATGGCCTGTTTAACCAATGACGTAGGACTTGCTCCCTTACCCATGAATTGCAAATACAGGTTAATGAGGGAGAAGAGCCTGCTTCTAAATAAATGCATATCCATGCCAAGAATAACACAATATTTGTTATGCTCTCATAGGGTATACGCACATCATATTAGATTAGACTGAATACTCAGACTATCTAGATATATTCCATTGGACACCTGGCCTGTCCAGAGTTAAGCTCCACTGGACACTAAGGCTCTTGGACTATGGAGCTGTCCAGAGCTTGGTTCTGATGGTCAATGGGACCATCTAGAGTTAGGTTGGACAATGAGGATGTCTGGAGTTAGGTTCTTTTGGACACTGGGGTTATTCAGCACTAATTCCTGTTGGACAAAGGATCTGTCCAGAGCTAGGTTCCTTTGGACGCTGGGGCCATGTAGACCTAGGCTCTGTTGAATACTAGAGCTGTCTAGTTCTGGGTACTATTGAACAACAGGCCTATCAATATATGCATTGATGTTGATCTGTGGCTAAAAAATGCAAATGTCGGTAGTGATATTTATAGATATAATTAGACCATAGTAAAGGCAGCTTAGGGTAGTAGAGAGGGAGCTGGGAGAGCAGTTAGGAAAACTTAGATTCAAAATGGGGACAATAATATTTAGTACAGAAATCTCAGGGTTGATGTGAATATCAAATGAACTGAAACTATAGACTAATGGGAAGAATACTAGACCTGGAATCAGAAGATCCAAGGTCAAATCCCTCCTTTGACACTAACTGTGGAACCCTCCTAAAGTTGCTTAAACTTTACATGCTTCAGGTTACTTACCAGGGGCTGCTTTGGTCATACAAGATTAGGATTTGCATTGGTAGAGGGAATTCCCTGTGGGAACAAAAATCATAGATTGTTCATGTTCTAGGATCTAGATCTGAGAAGGACCTCAAAGTTCATCCAACCCAATGAGGTAAAGAGAGCTCCCCTGGGTAGAACTTAAGTGCCCTGAGAAAAGAAATTGTTTCACACTTTACATACTTTACATTTGCATCCTGGCACTTAGCATAGGGTCTGGGACATTTCAAATTCCTGGCAAATTCTTGTTGAATTATTTAGCCCAAATCACACAACTATTAAGTGGTAGAGCCATTATTCAGTCCCAATACCTTTGACTCCAAATTTGAGGTTCTCCCAGCATTACCATGTTTTAGATTTTCACTTGATTTCCATATCCACCCTGAGAGATTGGTTGCAAATTTAAATTATTCCTATTTAATGATGAGAAAACAGGTTTCTGAAGAAATAGTGGCAGAATATTTGAACCCAATCCTCCAACTCCAAATCTATTCTATCCAACTTTTCTCCTCATTTCATTTTAATTATGTAGCATACTTCAGTGTTTGGCTTAAAAAGCCATGCTCAGCTGCCCTTGAGGGTCGTAGTTCACAAAGTTAGAGTTTAGAAGCCATCTAGTAAATTAATCACAAAAAAAGCATATATTCAGTACCTGCTGAGCATTAGGGTACTGTGCTAAATATTAAGCATACAAAGACAAAAATGAAAGAGCTGCTTCCTTCAGGAAGCTCACATGTAGTTCTATATGTGCTATTCCAGGAGACTGGAGGAGATGTCACTAGGAGCCAAGCAAAATCAGGAAAGGTTTCATGTGGAGGGTGGTCCTTGGCCTGAATCTTGAAGGAAACAAGTGATTCCAAGTCATGGAGATGAGGCATTTTAATTATGGAGGATGACTGATGCAAAAGCACAGAGAACAGAGACCCAGTTTTGTCTGTGAGCGATAAGAAAATCACTTGGTCTGGATCACAGGGTGCATGAACAAGAGTGATGTATAATGATGCTACTGGGGGAAATTGGAGCCAGGTTCTGAAGGATGTTATACTCCGATCAAAGTATGTTAACTTTGCTATATATGTTATATGTTAACTTTGAGGCAATAGGGAGCCACTGAGGGTTAATGAGTAAGGGAGTGATCTTGTATTTTAGGAAAATCTCTTCTGTAGCAGCACTGAAGATGGATTGAAAAGGGAATAGGCTTAAGGAAGGGAGATCAGTGAAGAGGCTACTGCAAAGTCCAGAGAAGAGATGAGGAGAGTTCAGATCAAAGAACATTTTTTCACTTTATTATTCTTGCTTTTTTCTGCACATGGCTAATATAGAAATAAATTTTGTATTACTTCATATATGCAATGGGTATCATCTTTGCCCTCTCAGTGGGCGAGAGAGGGACTGGAAGAGGGAGAGAATTTAGAATTTAAAAATTTTTAAATTAATGATAAAAGTAAACTAATAATTTTAAAAAGAAGAGGTAATGAGAGCTTCAGCTAGGGTAGAGGCCGTGTGAGTAGAGAGAAAGGACGTAGAAAGATATGGCATGTGCTATGAATGTGGAAGCAACAAGTGTGGCTATATAGGAGAGATAAGGGGGGAGAAAGAGAGTGGGGAATCCAGGATGAAACTGAGAATATGAATGAGAGAAAGAGATAGAGAGAAATAGAGGAAAAGGAGAGAAGAAGGAGGAGGAGAAGGAGAAGAAGGTGAAAGAAGGAGGAGAATAAGAAGAAGGCAAAGGAGGAGGAGGAGAAAAAAGGAGAAGGAGAAGAGAAACAGGAGAGGGGAAGGAGAAGAAGGGAGAGAGAGAGATGCGACTGGTGTCCTTTTTAGAAATAGGATCAGAAGAGAAACCATGTATCTTACTTTATAGATGAGATAACTGAAGAATAGAGAATTTAAGTCTTACAGGCGTTAATAAAGGCAGAATCTGAACCCAGATCCTCTGATTTCAGATCAAGATTTTTGTTTTCTACAGCACTTTAGGACAGATTTAAAAAAAAACACTTTCAATTTCTATTTGTTTTCTTCTTTCCTAATTTCATCCATAAGTGCCCTCTGGAAAACACATATGTGATTAGAAATTTAATATATAGGTAATGTCAAGGATTTGATGATTTGTTCAGCTCAACCTCATTCCTAAAGTTTTGGTCTTTTTTTATGTGAGTAGCTTGCATTTCCCTACCTTCTAGAGAGTGTTGACATGCTAATGTGGCCATGGTCACAGCCCACCAAAATCCCTTCATAAGTGAGCAGATGGATCCATTAGTAATGGATTACAATTAGTAATGCATGGATCCATTAGCCTACTAGCCATGGGCTTATAAAACTCCATATGCCGAAGACAGGGACTGTCTTGTACATTCTCTTTTATTCTTCAGTGTCTGGAAAAGGGTCCTGTACATAGTGGGTCTTTATATCATGGGATCCAAGAATCTAGAAATGGAAGGGATATTTGAGATCATCTCATGCAAATTCCTCCTCATTTGACTGACGAGGACATTTCCATCTCAGAAGGGTTATTCCTAAGGAGTCGGGACTTGTCAGTTAAAGCGGATTTTGTAAGGGCATGGTAGAAATGAAACTGTGACATCATTGCTTACCAAACATTGAGCAAAGTATGGCTTGGTCACTAGAATTATTTTATCAAACTCTCACAATTTGTTATATATGAACAGACAAAAAAGTCCCATATACAACTCTAGACCTTAAAATAATGCTGTGAATATGTCTAACCAATAACCTAGCCTTAAACTGGATTGTCATCACAGAATAAACTGTTGCCCACAATTACCTGGATACAACATTGATCCATCAAAACTTAGAAACAATTTTTTACTATATTTAATATATTAAATACTAATAATTCTCAAATTAGTTTGAATAAAAACCTTTAAAAATATTGAGACTTCACGGAGAAGGGAAGATAACACCCCTGTTCTCCTGCTTGCTATGCCAGGCACACTTTCAGTGAGCCAGCAGAGGATGAGGTTCTATCCCAATACTTTTATTTCCCTACAAAAAGCAGAAATGTTTCTATCTGTGCAATAGTCAGTGGTGCATTAAATATACAAGAATGATTTCAGGGTAACAACTTGCCCCAAGATTCTTCCAGCACTTAGCACAGTGCCTAGTACATAGTAGGTAATTCATAGATGCTGATTGATTGACTGTTTTGAGAGAAATATTGAAAAAAGATGAGAATATAATAGTAAAACAATAATAATTTATATAGTGCTTTGTAAGGATACAAACTATAGCTTAATTCTGTATAAGACTAATTGTATGCATGATAGAGTTTATTACCGTAACTGAATTCAATAAGCATTTATGAATCACCTGCTGTGTACCAGGAACTGTGCTAGGGTCTGAGAATAGAAAGAAGAAAATAAACTAGACTTTTCCCTCAAGGGGATTATATTCTACTTTTTTGGGGGGAGGGGCACGTGGAGATACAAGACATAAAACAAGTACATCGATAAATAAACATAAAATAATACCGAGAGAGACAACACTAACACATGGAGGGCTCCTGAAAAGGCCTCCTGTAGGAGGTGGTGCTTGAGCTGAGCCTTGGAGGCAGCTGGAGATTCTACTTCAAGGCTGAGGGTGCTAAAAAAATAATAGTCTGGGCTCAGTAGACTTCCAAACTAGTGCCTCATCTGTTACATGTTTTACATTCTGAGTGTTTTCACTCAGTTTTCATGTTTCCTCCATGTATTTGCCCTTTTATTTCCATTGTCTAGTAATTTGGATATTTTTATTTTAGATTATTTTTGCGTGTGTTGGATATTCTTCTCTAGAGTCCCCAGGGTCTTGTATCTGGTTTTACGCTTCTTCTTATTCTTCTCTCTTTCTCCGTATTTCTCTTTCTTGTTCGTGTTTTTTTTTCTCCCCTTTATCAGAAGTCGTCTATTGTGCCTGTGTATTTTACCCATGGGTGCTTCAATTATGTATGAATGTGATCTGCTTCGCAGTTGTTGGTTTCAATTTTCGGTCTAAATAACTCTGTACAAGAATGAAAGTAACCTACATTTGACTTCAGAAGCACTTGCCATTATTGGGTGTTTAACTGTCTTGCTTTTGATTGATAACCGATTTGGGGTGAAATTGTTATTTGTTTTCCATGAGATCAACAAGGTTAAAGTTAGTTTCAATTGTCTTTTTTCTCCAAATTATAGTGGATGCTCAATAGCTCTTCAAGACATATTTCATTTCTCATAATTCTTTCTACCAGGTGGCTCTCTTCATCCTGCAAAATGTCCCCAGTAGAGGCATTAGAATAGCTATCTATCTATCCATCTATCTATCTATCTATCTATCTATCTATCTAATCTATTTCTTTCTACATATATATATCTACATATATATGTATATATTCACAGACATATCTATTTATGTGTGTATATATACCTACATATGTATAGGTATATATGTATGTGTATATATACTTATACATATACACACATATCGGTATACACCCATATTTCAAGGGGAGATATATATCTTCCACTAAATTCCCTTTGGATTTCCTTATGCATCAACTGACATGCAGTATCTGAGTTTCATTGCCTATAACCTATAGAATAAAATACAAATTTGCCACCTAGCATTTAAGGCTTTCCATAATCTGTCTTCCATCTACTTTTCCAATATTATTTTGCATGTCTCCTTTATATATTCAGTATTCCACCCAGAATAGAATACTAGCTAATCCCTAATCTCAACATTCTCTTTCCTACCTTCATGCATTCCCTCAAACAATTCCTTTGTCCAGAGGGCACTCCCTCCTCAATTCTTTGGCATATAAAGTCCTTTACAATTTGACCTTAACAATGTTTCTTTCCAGGTTGCTTACACAGTTCAGTGCTCTACATTCCCAACTAGCTACTTATCTTCTGTTCACAATATGTGACATTCCTTTTCTTATCTCCATGAGTTTATACAGGCTGTATCTCAATAACTAGAATGCAATCCCTTTCCTCTCACCTCTGCTTTTTTAAACTCTCAGCTTCCTTCAAATATTAGTTCAATTACCACTTTCTACAAGATACCTTTCCCAATCCACCCTGCACCAGTCATTAGAACTGCTTCCCGCAACCCAGATCACTTTTTATATTGCAAATTTTGTGTAATTATTTGGGCATATGTTATTTCTTTTAGGAGAATATAAGCCTCTTGAAGACAAGGGCTATTTTTTATACCTTTGTATCTCCAGTATCTAGCACAATGCCTTGTACACAGAAGGTACTATATATATATATATATATATATATATATATATATATATATATATATATATATATATTGGAATGAATTGATTTTTTCTTCTCTGCTTTTTTATTTTATCTCTGGTACCACCTCCTGGGTGAACTCTTCATTTAATCCTTGAGTTAGTCTTTTCTTTCATCAATGATCTTATTTACTAGTATAATTATTATATCTCCTTTCTCCTCTCTACAACTTCTTTATTCCAACATCCATTAAAATCAAAGACGGGGACTATTTCACTTTTGCCTTTTCATTGGTAAAACTTAGGATCACACTTGCACACAGAAAGTGCTGAATAAATGCTTAGAGAATTGAATTTCATAGGATTGAGAATTTTTAGCTGGAAAATATCTTAGAGGTCATCTAACCCAAAGATGAAACTGAAGAAATTGGACCTTGTGAAAAGTCATACAAATAGTAAATAATCAAGTAGAGAATTTGAATCCAGGTTTTTTGATGATATATGAGAGGATAGAGATCAAGGCAAGGATGCAACATCACACCGATGAAAGTAGACTGGAAAGAGTGAAAAGTATGTAACATAAAGCAGCATCTAAAGTAGCACTGGAGGGAGGTGATGTCTGTGTGAGGGGGAAAAAGTGAAAGAAAAGTGAAAAGAAAAAAAAAATCAAGCCCACAGAACTGAAACTGTAGAATTTAGTACATGACACTTAGAACATTTATTCAAAACCTCTGCATTAGCAGGGAAATTTGTTATTTAATGTCATGGATGACAATGGTTACAAATATGTAAGAATGTGACAGTTACACACATACATACACACACACACATATGTCTTCTTCAGCAACCTGAGTTCATCATCTGTGTGTCAGGAAGTGGACAACCTGCTTCATCACTGGTCTTCTGGAATAGTTTTTGCACATTTTATTGATAAGAATTCTAAGGTCTTTTCATATCAGAATTAGACAAACCCCAAAAAATAAATGAAAAAAAAGAATCTAAACAGAATTTTAGAAAAGTTACCTTAGGAACATGCATTCTAATACAAGAAAACATAAATGGAACTGATCACCAAGGAGGGATACTTTGGTCCTGGAATTTACATGGATGGTGGTGAGGAACCACTCCAGGAATTGATTTGATCATAGTAACAGAACTTGGGGTATTGGGCAAGCAGGAAGGACAGGTACAAAAGGGAGGACAAGGTAGTTGTCAGGGTTGTGGAAATGATCTGAAAGTAAAGAGTTACATCTTATAGGAGCATCTGTAAGGCAGGGGATTAGCCTATATGACCATTTTTCACTTCTGAATTTATGATACCATGAGTAGCTCCCCTAAAGAAGACCAATTAGAATAGGTTCCTTTTCTTAAAGAGAGATTAAAGATATACAGACAGAGTTAGTTGAGTATCTAATAAATTTCTATGAGTAAAGGTCTTACTCCAGAACAATTCTACCAATCCAAAAGCTTAACCTCATGTAATTTACTGAGGAATAGATTATCAAGGTGGCTGTGGGTTTGGTTTCCTTAGATGGTATTATCTAGCCACCTTTGTTTACCTCATTGTTAAAGCCATGTTAATAAAGAATTATTAGAGAATGTTAATAATGGCTGACAATTCAGAGCTTATCGTTGATCTGAACCAAGAGGACCTCTTCTCTGAACCAAGGTGACAGAGAGAACACACATATTCTATCCTCTTTATTTGAATAATATTTATTCAGTCAATTCTTTTCCATTTGTGTCTGACTCTTCATGACTCTATTTGGGATTTTTTTGGCAGAAATGCTGGAGTGGTTTGTCATTTCTTTCTCTAGCTCCTTTTACAGATGAGAAAACTGAGGCAAATAGGGTTAAATGATTTGACCAGGGTCACATAGCTAGCAAGTGTCTGAGGCTGAATTTGAACTCACAATAATGAGTCTCCTTATTCCAGGTCCAGGAGTCTATCCATTGTGTCACCTAGCTGCCCATAAATATTTATGTATTACTCAATAAATGGTATGTTCATCCATTCATTCCAGAAAACTTATGTGTGTAGGTTTTCTCCATTAGAATTCAAATTCCTTTAGGGTAGTGACTGTCTTGTTTATTTTTATTTGTATCCCTTGTGCTTAGCACATTGTAAATGATTAATAAATTCTCTATCTATATTTATCTATTCTTGAGGAGCTTGTATCCAAGTGAGGAGAATGACAGTAACATAATTAGATAAATACAAAAATCATACAAAGTAAATACAAAATAATTTCAGAGGGCTAGGCAAAACACTACTAGGGAGATGAAAAAGGTGTCGTGTAGGTGGTGACGTTTCAGTTGAATCTTGAAAGGAGCTAGGAATTCTAAGGGACAGGGATAAAGAGGGAGAGCATCCAAGGCAATGCAAAGTCATGAAAAATGAGATATGGACTGTCACCTAAAGCAAATAGGGAGTAGTTTAGGGAGAAGGCAGAGTATGTGAAGGGGAGTAATGTGACATAAACATGGATAGGCAGGCTGGACTCAAGTTGTGATAGGTTTTTCATGCCAACAAGAGGGGTTCATATTTAATCTTAGAAGCTTCTTGAGCAGAGGCATGATATGATTATACCTTTACTTTAGGAGCATCAGTTGGACAGTGGTGTAGATTTGAGGAGGAAGAGATTGAAAAACATCTCCTGATGAGGATGCTACTACAATAGTCAGGGCAAGAGATGATGATGGCCTGAACCAAGATGGCAGTAAGAGTGGAGAGAATGGGATGAATATGAGAGATGCAGATGGTCTAGGAGGTTTTTGTCTCTGTTCTCTGAAATCTCCAACTTTACTCACTCATGCCCTGCAACATTTGTACTTCCTGAAGCGGCTTTAATGTGCCAAGCATATTTCTCATGTGTGAGCTTATTAGCTTGTTGAAGGCCTCTTTTGACTCTCTCCATGTCCTTTCTTCTCATGCTTTAGTTCTCCTCTGCTGGTCTCTATGCCATACAAACCTATTTCTCTGACTAGTCTCTGCCCAGCAGATTGAAAATTGGGGCTGAGAAAATTAAAAAGGCTAGGCTAACCCTATTTAATTCAATGTGAACATTTTTTAAAAATTTATTTATTTTTAGTTTTCAACATTCACTTTCATAAGATTATGAGTTCTAAGTTTCACCTTCCCTCTCCCCAAGATGGCATGCAGTCCTATATAGGCTATACATGTACAATAATATCAAATATTTCCATATTAGTCATGTTGTAAAAAAAAATCAGGGTAAACGGGAAAAACCATGAGAAAATTTAAAAAACAGAAAATAGTATGCTTAAATCTGCATTCAGACTTCATGGTTTTTTCTCTTGGATGAGGATTGCATTTTTCATCATGAGTCTTTTGGAATTGTCTTGGATCATTGTATTGCTGAGAAGAGCTAAGTCTATCAGAGTTGGGTGATTGCACAATATTACTGTTACTGTGTGCAATATTCTCTTGATTCTCCCCATTTCACTCAGAATAAGTTTATGTCAGTTTTTCAGTTTTTCTGAAATCTTCCTGCTCATTGTTTCTTATGGAGCAATAGTAGTCTGTTAAATTTATATGCCACAATTTGTTTAGCCATTCCCCAATTGATGGGTATATCCTCAATTTCCAATTCTTTGCCACCACAAAAAGAGCTGTTATAAATATTTTTGTACATGTAGGTCCTTTCCCCTTTTTATGCTCTCTATGTGATACAGATCTAGTAGTGGTATTGCTGGATCAAAAGGTAAGCACAGCTTCATAGCCCTTTGGATATATTTCCAAATTGCTCTCCAGAATGGTTGGATCAGTTCACAACTCCACAAATAATGCGTTTGTGTTCCAATTTTCCCACATCTTCTCCAGGATTTTCTCATTTTCCTGTTTCATCATGTTAGTCAATCTGATAGGTGTAGTATAGTATTTCAGAGTTATTTTAATTTGTATTTCTCTCATTTATAGTGATTTAGAGCATGTTGTCAGATGACTATGGATAGTTTCAATTTCTTCATCAGAAAACTGCCTGTTCATATCCTTTGGCCATTTATCAATTGGGGAATGACTCATATTCTTATAAATTTGACTCTATTTTCTATATTTTTTAGAAATGAGGTCTTTATCAGAGACACTGGCTGTAAAATTTTTCCCCAACTTTCTTTTTTTAAAAAAAAATTATTTATTTTCAGTTTTCAATATTCACTTCCACAAAATTTTGAATTTCACATTTTCTCCCCATCCCTCCCCTCCCCCCCACCCCAGGACAGCATATATTCTGATTACCCTTTCCTCCAATCTGTCCTCCCTTCCATCAACCCTACCCTCTTCTTATCTTTTTCCCTTTTGTTTTCCCATAGGGCAAGATAGATTTTTATACCTTATTGCCTATATATCTTATTTACTAGTTTCATGTAAAAACAATTTTTAGCATTAATTTTTAAAGCTTTGAGTTTCACACTCTCTCCCTTCTCCCCCTCCTCCTCCACCCTCACTGAGAAGGCAAGCAGTTTGATATAGGTTATATATGTGTAGTCATGCAAAATACTTCCATAACAGTCATGTTGTGAAAGACTAACTGTATTTTCACCTTGTCCTACCCTCTGTTAATTCTATTCTCATCTTTGACCTCTCCCTCTACCAAAGTGTGTGCTTCTTATTACTCCTTCCCCTGATCTGCTGCCCCTTCTCTTATCTCCCCTCTCTTATCCCCATCTCCCCTACTTTCCTGTAGGGCAAGAAAAATTCCATACACAATTGAGTATGTATATTATTCCTGCCTGAAGCCAAATCTGATGAAAGGAAGGCTCATTTATTCCCTCTCATCTTCCCTTTCTTCCCCTCCATTGTAAAAGCTCCTTCTTGCCTCTTTTATATGAGATGATTTACTACATTCTACCTCTCCTTTTCTCTTTTTTCTAGTACATACCTCTCAACACTTAATTTTCTTTTTTAGATATCATCCTTTCATAAGGGAAGGGTAAGGTGTGATAGAAGGGAGGGCTCATTGAGGGAAGGGATAATCAGAATGCAAGGTATTAGAAGGTGGGGAGAGGGGAGAGATGGGAAGAAAAATTGGACATGTTACAAAGTGATGTAAAAGCAATTAGTATTAAAACAACTGACTGAATTAATTACTGAGTTTAAATCAGAGACATCTTTAGTTTGGGGAAAAGAATTTTAGTCTAAGTTTCCTAGAGGCAGGTAACCAGGTAAAACTTGGCACTGATGGAAAAGTTAAGGCGGTAAATTTGATTTTATGATCGTTATTTAAGCAGGAACTAGAACAGGTATAGAAAGGCATGTAAGCTACTTAAGACTTGCCTCAAAAGATGTTCCTTAGCCAATGTGAAATTATAATCATATCTGAAACCTGGTTATTGGAACTTGATATTTTAAGATGCTATGTTACTATTAACTGATGGTTCTTCTGAATTTAACTCCAGGTATGGATAGCAAGAAAGGTGGTCTGAGCCTCCAATCCATGATGCCAGTAAGCCTGTGAGATGCTGGCATGAGCTGAAAAAGGTGATCTCATGGGAAGGGTGGGAGAGCAGCTGTTCAGCCTGGGCTGAGGTAGGATTCTCCTGACTCAATTTCCACACTGACACTTGGCAGACTTTAAGCCTGACTGAATGCAAGTTGACAATCTACTCCCACCTGGAATTGATATGAAGTTGGGGAGATATTGTTTCCCTGCAATGTCCCTACTCTTAGTGGCAATTTCCTATAGTCTAAAGGTTTGTAAGCTTAATACCAGATCTATTAAATTATATATCGTTGGTAGAGGAACCTCTGATGTTAAGTCTAAAATTAAGCTATTAGGCACAGGACTTTAGACCAACAACAAGAAGTTAGGGTCCTTTAGTTCTTAGTAATGGTGTGGAGACAATTAGGTCAAGGGCTTGTGAAGTCAGCATACATAGTTATTATTTATGTCTCAGTTGGTTAATGTTAAAAAAAAACTTGTTTGTGGTCTATATTGTAAATGCTTTAGAAGAAGTATCACCTGACCAAAAGTTAGAATTGTTTTATGTGATAAGAACTGTGTTAAAAATGAAAAATAAAAAAATAAAAAAATTTTTATAAAAGCATATCATCCCTTCATATTCAGCTGACCCTGTGCCCTCTGTATATCTCTCTCTCTATCTATCTATCTACATATATGTATATAGTGTATATACACACATATACATGCACATACACAGTCACTCACACACACACACACACACACACACACACACACACTCACATGTCCTCCAACTATCCTAATACTGAGAAAGGTTTCATGAGTTACAAATATCATATTTCTATGTAGGAATTTACACAGTTCAACTTTGCCAAGTCCCTTATGGTTTCTCTTTCCTGTTTACCTTTTTATGCATCTCTCGATTCTTATATTTGACAGTCAAATTTTCTAGTCAGCTCTTGTCTTTTCAGCAAGAATGCTTGGAAATCCTCCACTTCATAGAAGTTCCATTTTTTCTCTTGAAGTATTGTACTCAGTTTTGCTGCATAGGTGATTCTTGGTTTTAATCCTATTTCCTTTGACTTCTGAAATATCATATCCCAAGCCCTTCAGTCCCTTAGTGTAGAAGCTGCTAAACCTTATGTTATTCTGCTTGTGTTTCTACAATGCTTTGATTGTTTCTGTCTGGCTGCTTGTAATAGTTTCTCATTGACCTGGAAATCTGGATTTTAGTTTCAATATTCTTAGGAGTTTTCCTTTGGGGATCTCTTTCAGGAGGTGATCAGTGGATTCTTTCCATTTCTATTTTAACCTCTAGTTCTAGAATATCAGGGCAGTTATCCTTGATAATTACTTGAAAGATGATGTCTAGACTCTTTTTAGAAAATGCCTTTCAGGTAGTCCAATAATTTTTAAACTATCTCTCCTTGATGTTATTTTCTAGGTCAGTTGTTTTTCCAATAAGATACTTCACCTTGATTTCTATTTATTCATTCTTTTGGTTTTGTTTTGGAATTTCTTGATTTCTCATAAAGTTATTAACTTCCATTTACTCCATTCTAATTTTTAAAGAATAATTTTCTTCAGTGAGCTTTTGGACCTCTTTTTCTATTTGGTCCATTGCACATTCTACTGCACTTTCTAAGGTATTCTTTCTCATTGGCCTTTTTGGACCTCTTCTGCCATTTGAGTTAGTCTAATTTTTTCTTTTTTAAAAATTTATTTTATTTGTTTTCAGTTTTCTATGATCACTTCCATATAGCTTGGATTTTCCCCCTCTCCCTTCTTACCCCCTTCCTCCCCCCCCTCCCCGAGACAGTATGTAATCTTATAGAAATTTTACATATACATTCTCATTAAATACATTTTCACCTTAGTCATATTGCATAGAAGAACTAAAATGAATTGGAGAAACAATAAAACAAAACAAAACATAACACAAAAGAAAATGGTCTACTTCATTCTGCAGTCCAGTCCCATAATTCTTTCTCTGGATGCAAAAGGCATTTTGCCTCAAGAGTCTATTGGGAAATTTTTAGGTCCTTGCATTGCTGTGAAGGATTAAACCTACCAGAAAAATTCCTTGCACACTGTAGTTGTTGCTGTGTACAAAGTTCTCCTGATTTTGCTCCTTTCATTCAGCATCAGTTCAGCAGATCAGTCCTTCCAGACCTCTCTGAAGTCTTCTTGTTCATTATTTCTTATAGCAAAATAGTATTCCATTATATTCATATACCACAACTTGTTCAGGCATTCCCCAATTGATGGGCATCCCCTTGATTTCCAGTTTTTGACCACCACAAAGAAACCTGCTATAAATACTTTTGTACATGTGGGACCCTTTCCAATTTTTATGATCTCTTGGGGATATAGTCCTAGAAGCAGTATTGCTGGGTCAAATGGTATGCACATTTATGTGGTCCTTTTGGCATAGTTCCAAATTGCTCTCCAGAATTGTTGGATCAGTTCCCAGCTCCACCAGCAATGAATTAGTGTTCCAACTCTCCCATATCTGCTCCAACATTTGTCATCTTCCTGTTTTGTCATGTTAGCCAATCTGAGAGGTGTGATGTGATACCTCAGAGTTGTTTTGATTTGCATCCTTCTAACCAAAAGTGATTTAGAGCATTTTTTCATATAACTATAGATATCTTTCATTTTTTCCTCTGAAAACTGCCTATTCTTATCCTTTGATCATTTATCAACTGGGGAATGACTTGTATTCCTGTAAGCTTGAGTTAGTTCTCTATATATTTTAGAAATGAGGCCTTTATCACAGACACTAGCTGCAAAAATTCTTTCCCGGTTTCTGTTTCCCTCCTAGTCTTAGTTGCATTGGGTTTGTTTGTGCAAAATCTTTTCAATTTAACGTAATCAAAATTATCCATTTTGCTCTATCTCTTGTTTGGTCAAAAATTTCTCCATTGTCCATAAATCTGAGAAATACACTATTCCTTGCTCTGCTAACTTGTTTATAGTATCACTCCTTATACTAGATCATGTATCCATTTGGAGTTTATTATTGTGTATGGTGTCAGGCATTGGTCTATGCCAGTTTCCACCACACTGTTATCCAGTTTTCCTGGCAACTTTTGTCAAACAGTGAGCTCTTATCCCAGAAGCTGGGGTCCTTGGGTTTATCAAACAGTAGATTGCTATATTCATTGACTACTGTGTCTTGAGTCCCTAACCTATTTCACTGGTCTACCCCTCTATTTCTTAGCCAGTACTAAGTGGTTTTGTTGATTGCTACTTTATAATATAATTTGAGATCTGGTAGGGCTAAGTCACTTTCTCTAGCATTTCTTTTCATTAGTTCCCTTGATATTTTGGGCCTTTTGTTCTTCCAAATTTTGATAATATTGATAATATTGAATTTTGATAATATTTTTTCTAGCTCTAGAAAAGTTTGACTGATTTTCAAGGTGTTATTTTCTTGAGCATTTGGGAGGGAGTTTCCTTTAACAAGCTGTTGACTCATTTTTCATGATTTTCTTGAATCATTCTCATTTCTTTGCCCATTTTTTCCTCTACTCCTGTTACTTGATTTTCAAAATTCTTTTTGAGCTCTTCAGTGGCCTGAGATCAATTCATATTTTTCTTGGAGGCCTTGGATGCAGGAGCTTTGGCTTTGTTGTGTTCTTCTGCCTATATGTTTTGATCTTCCTCATCACCAGTGACATAAGAAAATACCTCTTCACTGAGAAATAAGAATCTATAGTCTGTTTCTTTTGCCCCATCTGCTCATTTTACCAGCCAATTACTTGACTTTTAAGCTCTTTGTTAAGTGTAGGACTCCAGAAGCAGCCGTGGCTTCAGCAGTGACTGCCACTATCCTGGGGCTGGAACCAGGCCTGGACCATGTTTCCCTTTCAGACAGATGGAAAACCCTTCCCACTGACCTTTGAAGCTATCTTTGGCATTTGTGGGTTGAGAAGTCTAGAAACTATAGCAGCTGCCAGTGATTCAATCCCCTATGGCCTTCTCTAGCTCTGTCCATGCTGGAGCACCAAACTGGGCTCCACTCCCAACCCAGGGCAATATATTCTTCCTGTAGACCTTCCATATTGTCTTGGGATGAAAATTTGCTCAGTGAGTCATTTTGTGACTTCTTCTGCTCTAGAAGGTGTTTAGAGTCATTTTTACAGGTTTTTTTGAGGGGTTTGGAGGCAGAGCTCTAGCAGGTCTCTGCTTCTTTTCTACCATTTGGGCACCACCTCCTTTCCTAGCTTTCTGGTCCCCTTTTAATCTTGGTTACATTGACTTTGTGCAAAATCTTTTTAATTTAACATAATCAAAATTATCCACTTTGAATTTCATAATGTTATCTATCTCTTGTTTGATCATAAATTCTTCCTTTCTCCGTAGATCTGACAGGTAAACTATGCTTTGCTGTCTTAATTTGCTTTTATTATCACCTTTTATGTCTAAATCATGTACCCATTTTGATTCAACATTGTTTTTAATACCTGTCTATGGAGTACCTCTTAGGGAGATCAATGCTTTCCCCATTAATAGAGAATGATAAGTACAGGTGCCTTATTGTTTGCATAGAGAAAATTTGGTCTTGGCCAGTGTTGGGTGAGTAGAATTCTGAAGCAATGGCATCCTAAACATATCAGTTATGCTAGCATCATAGCCCTTTCTCAGTTAGAGCCCTGAAGTATTAATATGCCTTTTTTTGTTCAATATGGCAAAAAGATCCATAATAGATGTGAAGATTTGTACTGCTCCTGTAAACAATCAGAAATATATGTGCATGTGAGGGTATATATGTACATTCTATTTGAAGTCCCCATTTGAAAACTCTTTCCATTGTTCCAGGTGACCCACTGCAACTGCAAACTTAACTCCAGCAAACCTGTCATTAGAATAACAAGACCACTCCTCCAAATTCCTTCTTTTCCCCTCTAAATGTGTAGGGGTGTGTGTGTGTGTGTGTGTGTGTGTCTGTGTGTGTCTGTGTGTGTATGTGTGTGTTAACACACACATATATATCATCCTAAAAAATAAGGAGTGGAACAAAAAGAAATTTAACTTATACTCAGATAATTGCTTTTTTTATTTTAAGTGTCATGGAGATCATTTTGACCTGGTCAACAGTTTCTTTTTAACACAAATTTCTCAAAGACATGAGATCAAAAGTTAACATGTGGTGTGTTTGGCAGTCTCTCTAATGGTGAAAGCAGTATAAATGAGCAACTTAGAAAACCCTTATCAAAAGACAAAAAGAAATAAATGACTTTGGGAAGTAAAACAAAAACTACCATTCCTTCTAGGGAGCTATTTTTCTTTTTCTCCCTCCTTTTCTCCCCCATTTCCCCACCAACCTGCTCAAACACACAGCTTGGATTTAAGATATATGATAACTGGTTAAACAAAGCTTAATGAAATATACAGACCTATGTGCTCTTAAATGGATAATTCATGTGCAGTTTTATTATCTCTCCAGGTTTAATTAAATATTTACCTTTTGGCTAATCAGTAACAATTAATAAAAGTAGTTTCTATCCTGGCCATTTCTCGGGAATGTTGAAATGGCCTTCATTTGCAACTTTGCATCTTCTTTATCAATGACAATGAATGCAGCACAGTGTTATGTGACAATAGACATGAGTATAATAAATCAAAATGAGCTTTGACAAGAACAACAGGGCAAAATATTTACTAAAAAGTATATGATTTGAAATGATGGGAACTTTAAGAAGGTAGCTCTTATCAACATTCTTTGATTAAGTTTTTTATAATATTCCATTCTTATATTGAACATCAACCCTATCCTAGAGCTGAGCTGTAACTAGGTTAGTGCAATCAGAGTTTTGTCCTAGGGCACTGAAATTTAAAGGCTGCTAATGACACAATCCTCTGTAGAATAGGGACACCTGAATTTAATGCCTAGTTATTAAGAATAATCCATTTATCTTTGCAGGGGTAGGGAACTGTAAGGGGTGGAAAATCGCTTAAACTGTCAGAATCAGCTGATGTGTTACTTCTGCTGAAGTACTCTCTCCTCTTTTCTTTTTTCTTTTTTAATAATCCTTTTATAACAGGGAAAGGAAAAAGATATAAAATTAAGACATCAATAAGAATTAAAATAAATAAATGTGTAATTTTCTGGAATTCTTTCCTAAAATAAAGCCTCATTGGCTAACATAGAAAGCTATCGGAAGACAGACTTCTTTCCCCAGGGACTTTACCCAAGGTGAACTCCCTGGACTAGCTCTTCTTTGTTCCTCCCTCGGGCACCATGGCAATCTCTCCCTCAATAAGAGTGTAGGCATCTTGATCTTCCTTCCGTATGGTACCATCCTGGTTTCTTTCCTACTACAAATGAATTTGTCTTAAAATTTTGATTTGAAGGTATATTTTGTGGGGTTTGTCTAGGTGTGTTTTTATGACATATTTTCCAGGTATCAAAGTAGCTACTAAGGCTCTGACCTACCTAATTATAAAATGGAATAAACATACTTTGCTGGTTTTATAAGAAAAGAGACGTTGAACAAGTTATTCTCTTTCTCTGAATTTCATTTTTCCTTCTTGTAAAATGAAGACAGTTAGGTGACTCAGTGGATAGACTACCAGGACTAGAATCGGGAACACTCTTCTTTGTGTTGTGAGGATCAACACAGGTAATTGGAGAGGTGTCAGAGAGTGGATTTTGAACTCAGGTCTTCCTGACTCCAGTTTGATACTCCATCCACCTTAACACCTAGCCACCTCTTATAAAGAGTAGAGCAAAAATTGAAACACAGCTGCTTTCAGCCCAAATCCAGAGATTTTGCTTCTGCAAAAGCTTTGGTCAGTCTCTGTGAAAATAGCTAGCCAAGGAAAGAAGGAATTATAAGTAACAATGGACATTCCATACATTTTATTGAAGTAATTAGGTGAATGCTTTAGGGATGGGATGCAAGGAGGAATTCAGGGTAACCACCACATGGGAAACTTCAATTTGGCAATTATTTAAACTGTTGTATGCTTTCTTAGAAACAACTTAGGAAACCATTGTAATACAAGCTCTGTTAGAGAAGTTTGTTTGTTTTTTCTTTTCACTTTTGCCTTTGTATTCTTAGCACCTAGTACAGTATGTGGCTCATAATAATTACTTCATAAACGCATGTTGAATTGAATTGAATTGAATGGGCACTGTCTTCTTTATTCATAGGGTTTAAATTAATTTGAGCTTCACCTAACAGAGAAGTGATGTGGAGGAAAGGTCCTCAGGGAGCCAAGTGAAGCACTTAATTCTACCACTGCTGCTTCTATGTATGAACAAGCAGCATTTTATCCTTGTGTTTCAAGGGATAACATAACCCTGGTGGTACAACTTTGTCACCAAAAATCAAGTTAAACAGCAAAACAGGCCTGCACTAGATTAGCTATGGAAGAAATTCCTCAAATTTGCTTTGTCAGGTTCGGTTTCACTGAAACTCTTTGAGTCTTCATTAATGATAAAAGGTTTTGATCCTTTAGTCAATAAATGTGTTATAGGCAGCTCTCAATTATGCAGGGCCTGATCATTCACTTTGAAGGTGACCTAGACCCTTTGGTTTGCCTCTGCTCTTCCATCAGCTTATTATCTCTTGACTATTTGACTGTTCATTGAATATTCGGTCAGGCTTGGGAAAAAAAAGAGATAAAACTCAAATTCATCAATGACATTTTTATCTCCCTGGTTTGGTGAGAAAGCTGGAAACATCCAACATAACAAAGGCTTTGGAATGATAGAATATGGAGCTTGGAGTCAAGAAAAGTTCATTTAACCATATTCCATCTGAGAACATGTCTCTTTTGGAAGCCTCTTTCCACCATCCCTATCCTAATAGATGAGTACCCTAAGTGACTCATTACATCTAGGCAGAGTGGAGCAATACTTCATGTTGCCCCTGGTTACCTCCCCACCAGCCTTATCTAAGTACCACCCCCTTCTAGTACCAGAACCATAATCAATCACTTCTGCCATGGTTACTGTGTTAGCCTGCTCTCAGTTGCCTCCACTCAGCAGCCTTGCAACTTTCTAAAGCAAAATACCTCTCCTGGGTCCCCACTGCCCGATAGGCATTATCTCCCTCACTTCTAATTGAAGTTCCTTGAAGAAACAAACTGGCTTCACTCTTGTGTTTGTGTCCCAGAACTTAACAGAGTGTTTGTCACACAGGAAATGTGACAAAACACTTAATAAATGCATTTGTTCCATTCATTAATTCATTTATATAAAGGCAAATACAACAACAAAGAACAACTCTGCCCTCAGAGAGCTTACATGCTCACTGTCTCAGAGCAAAGCTGGGTGCACGTTCTCACCTTTCTCCACTTCAGGCTAAACCCCCAACTAATAATCCAAGGAGAGAAGCAAGGGCAGAGAACCAAAAAAAGGAATCGATGAACAACGGTAACAAAGAGCTGCTTTGATGCAAAGGAACATGACACAATTCAAAAGATGAAAACAGCTCAGAAGCACCGAAAAGCAAGACCTCAAAGAAAGGACCTTTTAGATCTTTAAGAATTCCTAAAGGAGGTATCCCAAGGAAATCATAAAAATGGAAAAGGACAAAAATATTTATAGGAGCTTGTTTTGTGGAGGTCAAGAATTGGAAATTGAGAGGATGCCCATCCATTGGGGAATGACTGAACAAGATGTGGTATATGAATGTGATAGGATAGTACTGTGCTATAAGAAATGATAAATACTTGAGGTAGGGAGTTATTATTATAGTTATTATCAAGTTATTATAATAGTCTATTAGTGAAGTAACAAGGACCTGTACCAAGGTAACAATAGTGTCAAAAGGAGAAATGGAATATATGAGAGGTATTTCAAAGGCAAACTCCACAAGACTTGGTAACAGATTAGATATGAGAGATAAAGGTGGTGAGAGAAAAGTCCAGGAGGACTCCTAGGTCTTGAACCTAAGTGACTGGAAGGATTGGGATGCTCTGAACAATATAATAGAGAAGTTCAGAAGAGAAGGATGCATGTGTATGGTTGGGGGGGAAATGAGTTCAGTTTTGACATCTTGAATTTAAGATGTCAATGAGATGTCCACTTTGAGATGTCCAATTAGACCATTGGACATGTGGGTCTTTTTTGTCAGGAGAGAGATTAGGGCTGAAAAAATAGATTTGAGCATCACTAGCAGGAGGGTTTGATTAAAAGTAAGAAAGAACACCAAATTCTCAGCATCAGAAATGAAAAAGGAGAATTTCACAACAAATACGGTAATAGTTATTATTTTTGCTATTTGTGTTTCATTCTTGAAGAAGACCGTGACATCAGGGAAGGTGACGCAATGACATGCAAGTCAATCGGATTTCAGAGATTATATCTGGCCCAAATATATACTTCACAAACTAAACAAAATATTTCTCAGAAATCTCAGAAAAAGAAATTGAACAAGAAATTGAAGTCCTAAAGTTGAGAGGAGAGGGATGAGGAAGGACTAGAGGGATTTACAATTGAATTCTATCAAACATTCAAAAAAGTATTAATTACAGTGTTACACAAAGTGGTTACAAAAGTATCAGAAGGAGCCATCTAGCTAAATTCCTTTCTGTGACACAAAGATGATCTTGATATCTAACCCTAGGAGAGTTAAAACAGAAAAAGAAAACTATAGACCAATACCTATTTTTATTATAAAAATTTTAATTATAAACAAATATTATACACAACAACCAAGAATATAGTTTGGTTAAACGTCAGGAAGACTATAAACATAATTAGCTATATTAATGATAAAAATAAAGTCATGTGATTACATCAATAGATGCAGAAAGATATTTTGAAAAAATACCAATACCCATTTCTGGTGGGTTTTTTAGTAAAAAAACACAATAATAAGTGGATTTTTCCTTAACATTGAATACAGTATCTAACTAAAATAAAAATCATCATGATGTACAACATTGCCTGATGGACAAAACAAAGATTTCAATTATCACGTCTATTTGACACAATTCTAGAAATGTTAGCTCTACAAATAAGACAAGAAAACAAAATGAATGGACATAATGTAGCTAAACATGGAGCAAAATTATTGCTTTTTGTGGAGACTCGAAGTCAACTAAAAATCAGTTGAAACTATAACTTCTGCAAAGTTGCAAGATGCAAAATAAATCCACCCCCATCAACAGAATTTTTATAATGCCAAAAAATTCAAGCATAAAAAGATAGTAAGAGTAATTCAATTTAAAATAATTACAAAACATGTAGATAGAGGTAGACACAATTTCTAAATAAACACAATTACAGAACATTACAAAAATACAGGCATACAAAATAAAGATATACATAATTACAAAAATAAAGATATACATAATAATTAATGTTGATTGTTCATGGGTAGGCCAAGAAAATATAATAAAAATTACAAAAGTAATTTACTACTTCAGTACTGCATCAATCAAACTATCAAAGGACTACTTGATAACCACAGAAAAATTATGTTGAAATTCATCTGGAGAATTTTAAGTGAGAAAATCAAAAAAGTGAATCACAGAGAAATGGGGAAGTTAAGATTTTTCTAATGTTAAACAGTCAAACTTGCCTTTAATTCAAACTAATTCCCAAATCTTGATTAATAATATAGAATAAATCGGGTATCAATTTTTAATTTCATATCACTATATCATGTTTCTAATCCAGAATTTTCAAGAATCCTGATCAATAGAGCATCAACCATTATTATAGAAGTCAATAAAGAATACTGCACATTTCATGACAGAGATGTTGGAAAAACACATAGAATAAGAAGCCTTTTTGAATATTGCCAATGTGAGGATTTGTTTTGCATCACTATGTTTATATGATAACAGGATTCTGCATCACCTTCCTACTTTCTTTCTTTTCTTCCTTTTTTCTTTCCTTCCTTACCTCACTTCCTTCCTCTCTTCCTCCTTTCTTCTTTCTGTCCTTCCCTCCCACCTTCCTTCTCTGATTTCTTCCTTTCCTTCCTTTTTCCTCTTCTTCTTTCTTCCCCCTTTTTTCCTTCCTCAGTCTCCTCTCCTCCCCTCATTCCTTCCTTCTTTCCTTCCTTAACTCCTTCATTCCTTCCCTCCTACCTTCCTTACTGCCTGCCTTTTTTCTTTCCCTCTGTCCCTCTCTCCTTCCTTCCTTCCATTCTTCCTTCTTCCCTTCCTTCCTTTTTTCCTAGTAGGTGGGGAGAAATAAAAGGAAGAAAAAATGCTTGATATTTGAAAAAGAGAGAGAGAACAGAATGAATAATTGAAAGAATCACAGACAGTAGAACAGCTTTGAAAGTTATGTTTGAATTTAACATGTATTTAAAGAAAAACAAGATACATAAAATAAGGAGCCAGTTTCATATGCAAACATTTTCTGTATATGGCAATGCCCATTTTAATCAGTGTTTGTAAAGTTCAGGATAAAAAATAAAAATGAAAAAAATATTCTACCTCTTCCACAGGTGCCAATCAGAGATGAGAGGAAATTGAGGATGTGTTGAAAAGATAGAGAATCTAAACCTTGAGTGATGGTGATGAGCTTTCAGATAATAGTTTGAACCTGACTTGAATCTGAGTCATATGAAAGCATTTTCTACTGACCTTATCATGAGGTTTTAAAGATTTTCATTCTCAAGAATCAAGTGTAAATTCCCCTGTTACATTTTTACATTGCTTCCCCTTCTCACAACTTCAAAACCATAACCAGGGAAGGGAAAATGAGGCTTTTCATTTAGGGCACCAACACTCAGAAGCCACAGAGCCTTGTTTCCATCGTGGTTAATTTCTCCTTCCGTTCAATTGAATTTGTATTTATTTACTTGTTGCATTGTATTCACATTGTGAAATTCAAAGTTGATTTAAGGGCATTTTTAAGCTACTTACCCTAAGCTGGCGGCTGCTCGGAGAGACAAAATTGCTGCTTAGAGTATTCATGTAACTCCATCTTTTCTCTTTTTATCTTCATTCCATCCCTGCAAAAGCATCTTGAACTTTCTGATATGCACTGCCAAGTAGTATGTTTTATAAAATAATTACGTACAATAAATGAAGTTTTACACACACGTACATCTATACGTGGCTATCATATAGGCTTATATATATGTGTATGTGTATATATGCGTATATTTACAAAGTGTGTGTGTGTGTGTGTGTGTGTGTAATGATAATTTACTGTCTGCTGTTAGGAATTTACTTAAAGTGAAATAGTCTGAACAAGATCACAATGTATGTGGGATAGTTAACAATACCTAATAGAAGTGTGATGTGAATCAGTTATCAATAAATGTTGATTCCAACTTAAAATATTGCCTCAAAAACTTCTCAATATATGATAGTGTCTTGACCCAGATTTGGACCATTATCTTTCATTCATTCTTGAAGAAGATCTTCAAACTCACTTACCTGAGGCAGTCATGAGTTCCAGGACTTTCAGGTGCATGAAAGAAGGACCACAGTCACTCTTCAGAATAACATTCCACAGGTAAAACTCAGTATTGAGTGGAGGGATTTATTAATATGCTTTAAAAATTATGCCTTTGTAAATCTTTAATTTATTATCAATTTATTTGCTTCTACAGACACAATCCATGGTACTGAGATGGATGCTGCTAGGGAGTTAGTGTTGTCTTTATTAAAACATGTGCCCACATATGTTTTAAGTGTCTGGCATTGGGTGATCTGATTTAGGACATAATCAGAGTCATAACTAAGCTAAGGCAAATGGGACTTTTCCCCAGGGTGCTGAAATTTTATAAGTGCTAATGAAACTGTCAGTACTTTAGCAGCTAGAAATTTAGCACCTACTTATCAAGAATAATTCGCTAAAGTAGAAAGCTAATAGAAGTTCTTCACTATCACCTCTACTTCTTCACTAGAAGACATGCCACAAGTAAGGGTCTCCCTTGATCATGCCCTATTTCCCTACCCTTTTTATCAGCTGCCTCCACAAAAGCATTGGGGTCCTTATCTCCTAACAACCCCCAAGCCCCCTTTCTAACAAAACAAAATTAAGAATCCATTTTACATCACTTGCTAGAGCATTTACCTAAATCCCAATTTTAAAACAAAGTGCTAGTAGTGGCTATGGACAGTTGTTTCTTAATGCCAGATCAGAATTTATTATTTATAATAATCATTTCTCATTATGAAAGGCAGTGTGGTGGATTCTGAGGCAGCTAGGTGGTGCAGTGGACAAAATGCCTGGCCTAGAGTCACAAAAACTCATCTTCCTGAGTAGTAGCTGTGTCAGCCTGGACAAGGCAATTAATCCTGTTTCCTCATCTGTAAAATGAGCTGGGAGGAAGAAATGGTAAACCACTATCTTTGCCATCAAAACCCCCAATTGAGGTTATGAAGGGTTGGACATGACTGTCAGCTTCTGATCTGGATGACTTGAGTTCAAGTTTGACCTCAAACAGATATAGCAAGAAATTTAACCTCTCAATGACCCAGGTAGCTAAGATTTTAAGCAGCTTAACAGTTACCAACTTTGCACTGGTAGAAGAATTTCCTCCCTGGGAGCTCCTTAGGTCAAAGAAATTGAGAGACAGAGTGGTGTAATAGATAGGGCATTAATTTTGGAGTGAGGATTTGAATCCTGCCTCAAACTTTAACCATATTCCCCTGGACTTCAGTTATCTTACATGTAAAATGAGGGGGCTGATGACCTCAAAGGTGCCTTTTAGCTCTAAAATCTACGATCCCATGAAGTCACTGATCCCTTTGCTCCTACAACACTCCATTAAAAACAATCGCTCACTGTGATGAAACGAGGAAGAATTTGTGAAATAAAATTTCTCTGATAATTTTGTTATTTCTATTTCTACAACAACATATCGTCCAGGAATTTTGGTCATGTCCTACCTTTGTGACTCCATTTGGGGTCATCTTGGCAGAGATACTGGAGATGTTTTCCATTTCCTTCTCCAGCCCATTTTACAGGTGAGGAAACAGCCTTCTATGTTGATATGAGTACTTAAGCACATGCATGGTGTAGCAGAGAGAATACTGGATTTGGTATAAAAAGTATAAATACTGGATTTGGTAAAAAGGGACCTGGGTTCATATCTGTTACCTGTGGTACTGAATACATCACTGAACTTCTCTGGGCCTCAGTTCTTTATCTGTAAAAGGATAGATTGATACTTGGTGATTTAAGGACCCTTACAGCTCATAAGATTCCTATTACTTAGAAATGAATTAGCACTGCCTATGTTCCGTAACCCTCTTCCAATACTTTTAGTGTTATAAGGGAGAAAGAAGGCAGAAAAAGCACTTGGGATTCCAAAGCTGTACTTTTTCTATGGTTGTAAGATAGTGTAATCCATTCAGAGGAGGTGGCAAGGCTGATTACTCCTAGATATTGACTGAGTATATTGTTTCTGAGGCACATCCAGTCATCCAATCAGATGAAGTTAGGATAATCCCCAAGTCTATTACATTTTCAAAAATTAAGGGGGAGAGGACATGGGAAAAAGAGGGGAAAATCTAAGTTTTCAACTACTTTTTGCCAGTTATTTTCTTTGCTAAACAATCATGTGCTTTGTTTATCTTAACACTTTTACCGGCATAAGGAGAGACAGGAAGCAGATGGAAAGCAACTACTTAAAAGAATTATATAAATTTCCAAGGGGCCAAGTGTACTTAAAAGTAGCTGTATGAGAAATTTTTACCTATGCATTTTCCCTTTTCAAATTTTTTTCCCACTGATACCACCAAGGCAAGGTGCTATGAAGTGGAGTCTGACAAGGAGAAAATGGAAAGCAGGAATCAACATGGGGGGTGGGGCGGAAATTATCTTGAAAATATTTGGTTCTTTCCACCTGCCAGTGGAACTAGGGAATGTGACAGGGGTGCGTGAGGGTGGAGAAGAGGTATTTAATGAATTGAGTCTAGCTATCTCTACTGAGAATTTTTACAAAGTTAGATTGTTTGATTTTCAGCAGCACTGCTGTCTCCATCTCATCACTCAATCTGAAAGTTTTTTAAAAAGAGCAGTAGTTTGGAGAGTTTTTGAGACTTCTTGTATATTGCAACTGAGAACCCCAACACTCTTCTTTTTGGAAACTAGGAAGAATCCTCAGCGAATCACTCAGATTCTGTTTTTACAAATGCAAATATATTCTACCTTTGCATTTCAGTGACAAGAAAACAAATCGCATAAAACAAGTTCAGTTTGTTTGCTGGAGACGCCATGTAGACTGAAAAAGGTCCCAGTTCATGGAACTTCTTATCCTACTAAAGACTGTTTCCCTTCCTAGCCTTTTGCTTCTGTCAAGTGTACCACCATCTCCTGGTCACCCAGGATGGCAAATGCAGAACCATTCTCAAATCTTCCCTCTGTTTCAACCCCCACATCAAATCAGAATGAATGGTGAACTAAACTGAATTATTATATACTTCCATTTGTCTTTTTTCTCATCAAATTTAAGATTCCTTTAGAATTGATTGGATGAAAGGCAATAGATTACAAAGAGTAGGAAGACCCAAATACCTCCTGATTGTCATGTCCAACGTGGGTTTTTTAGAATTTTAAAAATTTAAATATTTTATTTTCTCCCAATTGTATATTAAGAAGATTTTTTAGCTTTCAAGTTCACAAGATGTTTTAGTTCTAAACTTTTCTCCCTCTCTCCCCTCCCTCCTCTCTTTGGAAAGTAGTATAACTATTTTGTTAAATGACCATTTTTTTTCATTGACCTATTTTTCCCTGAATGTATTATGAATAATTATGCTGGGTAAGTGATTATTGCTTGTACTCTTAGCTCCTTTGCCTTCTGATCCATTAATGTTGCAGCTGCCATGTCTTATGTGATCCTGATTGTGACTCCATGATATTTGAATTACTTCTTTTTGGCCACTTGGAGCAATTTTTCCTTGATCTGACAGTTCTGAAATTTGACTATAATATTCCTTGGGGTTTTTAATTTTGGAAAATCTTTCCTGAGGTGATCAGTGGACTCTTTCAATACCTATTTTGCTCTCTAGTTCCAGGACATCAGAGCAGTTCTCCTTGATAATTTCTTGAAAGATGATATCTAGGTCCTCCTCTTGACTATGGCTTTTAGGTAGTCCAATGATTCCAATACTGTCTTATCTCGATCTATTTTATAGGTCAGTTGTTTTTCCCATGAGGCATTTTACATTTTCTTCCATGTTTTCGTTCTTTTGAATTTGTTTGATGGATTCATGCTATCTCATAGAGTCATTAACTTCCACTTGCTCAATTTTAAATTTTAAGGCATTGTTTTCCTCAATTAGCTTTTGTACTTTCTTTTCCATTTGGTCAACTGTACTTTAAGGAGTCGTTTTCTTCAGTGGATTTTTGTA
Source organism: Bettongia penicillata ogilbyi (assembly GCA_023548195.1). NCBI lineage: Eukaryota > Metazoa > Chordata > Mammalia > Diprotodontia > Potoroidae > Bettongia > Bettongia penicillata. The sequence goes on from JAJHZJ010000024.1 coordinate 8,128,681, forward strand.
TCTCCTTTCCATTTGGCCAATTCCACTTTTTGAGCTGGGATCCTAGAGGTAGTCTCTACTATGTGCTGAGGATTCATGGGGTATTTCTGCATTTCCTAGTGGCTAGACTGAAGCATTTGTCAGGCGTCTGGAGGCTGCCTATTTGCCTGGGGCTACCTGTGGCTGGGTAGATGTTAACTGGTTGGCTGCCTGTTTGCTTAGGCACCCCTATGGTTAGTGTCTACCTGTTTGGTCTGGGCTGTGCTGAAGAACATAAAGGTCTGGCCACTGGAGGCTGCCTCTTTACCCAGGGCTACACTGAAGCAATTGATGGTTCTTGGAGGGATTTGTGGTTCCCCTAGCTTTGATTAGGCACCTGGTGGACCCCAGTGTTTGGTGTTTGCCTACTGCACCACAATGAGTCTCAGGATCCCCAATTGGTTTGCTGAGGTGGGGCTTGCTGGAATGATTCCTGTCTTGAAATTCTCTCTCCTTTCACCAGAGTGATGTGTAGATCCTCCAAACTTCTTGGTCTACAAGATTATTTCACCTCATCTTTTTGCTAGTTCTACTGTTCTGGTATTTGTTTGGGGGCTTTATTTTATGGTTTTTTGGAGATGAGTATAGAAGAATTACAGCAATTTCCTGCTTACTCTGCCATCGTGGCTCCAAAAAATATGAATTCCATGTCCAAAATTTCTTGAGCCACCATATATTATAATGAAAATTCTGTCATCCTCTAATCATAAGTAAATGTAACCAATTTCCTTATTAAATATTGAAAGGTTATATATACCATACCAGCTGTTGGAACTGGCAAAATGTCAGCCCAAGGAACGGGTCTATAGATAGCAGGTTCTCAGTGATCAGAGCAATTCATGATGCAGTTTAGAGGATAACCCAGGTCAGTCATTTCTTTATTCCTCTTGGGGATGTACTCTTTTTAAAAATGTATTTATTTATTTTTACTTTTCAACATTCATTTCCACAAGATTTTGAGTTCCAAATTTTCTCCCCATCTCTCCCCTTCCCCTACCCCAAGACACCATGCATTCTGATTACTCCTTCCCCAATCTGCCCTCCCTTCTATCATGCCCCTCCTTTCCCTTATCCCCATCTCCTCTATTTTCTTGTAGGGCAAGATAGATTTCTATACCCCATTACTTGAACTTCTTATTTCCCAGTTGCAAGAAAAACAATTTTTAACATTCATTTTTAAAACTTTGAGTTTCAAATTCTCTCTTCATCTCTCCCCACTCATCCCCACTGAGAAGGCAAACAATTCAATATAGGTTATACATGTGTAGTTATGCAAAAGACTTTCATAAAAGTCATGTTGTGAAAGACTAACTATATTTCCCTCCATCCTATCCTGCCCCACCATTTGTTATATTCTCTCATTTGACCTTGTCCCTCCCCAAAAGTATTTACTTCTAATTAACCCCTCTTCCTATTTTCCCTCTCTTCTATCATCCTCCCACTCCCCCACTTTTCCCCTTCTCTTGGGGATGTACTCTTGACACTCCACACTTATTCTGCCATGCCCTTTGTCTGGGGTACCTTCCTCTCTCTTCTCTCTTTGCTTTCCAATTTTTCAGATTTATGTATTTTCTTTCCCCATTAGAATGAAAACATCTTTAGAACAGAGACTATTTTTTCTTTCTCCTTGTATTTGTATTCCTGGTCTTTGGATAGCACCTCGTTTATACCAAGTTCTTAATAAATGCTGATTCACCTCAACTTGACTAATCTCTTGTGCCTCACAATATTCTCTATCATTGCTGGTAACAAATTCATCCTTAATCTCTACAGTTGTGAGAGGAAAAAAAGAGCGTTGACTTTTCTTTTAGTTTTTGCTTTTTTTAAACATGATGCCGCAGAAAGAATGAGGAATTTGAAGTCAGAGCTACCTTGGTCAAGATTCTGGCTCTTCTGTTTCCAGGCTTTTACAACGATGTCTCTTCCTCTCTATAAGTATCAGTTCCTCCTTTGCAAAATGAAGACGCAGAATTTGATGACCTTTCAGGTCCCTTCCAGATCTAAGGTGAGTATAGTATTGATTATTCCGTTTAATGCCTTTATCCTTTTGGAACTATTATGGTATGTACTATAAGAGGCATCATGGCATTGGGTTCAAGCAGCACCCTGAGGCATACTGTGTGTGTGAACATAGACAAGTTACTTAACATCTTAGTGCCCCAAGCAGTTCATTAAAACTTGAATTTGTAGATTGGGTTCCCCATCTGCTTCTGTGGAAACTTCCATGCAAGGATTAAATCATATAACAGGTCTGGACCACACATAGACAAGAACAACAACAAAATGTATGAAGATGGTCTAAACCTATTTTCTGCTGCACTTTTATCTAATTTCCTTATTTTTTTCATAGAATAAAGAATTCATCCCCTAATACTATATGATTTCATTTATATATAAAAAGTTAGATTGCTATTATCATCACATTCTGAGTCTTACTGGTCTAGTTCATTTCAACTCATCAGTTCTTCCATTTTCTATCTACTACCAAATAGTTTTTGAAATGATTAATTATAGTTTCAGATATAGTAATGGTCATTCCTGTCTGAATTATTTAAATATTTTCCTCAATTCTTTTATTTTGAATTTTTAATTTTGAATCCCTGTACTTTATCACACTGAATTATGTAAACATTAACAATGAGAATGTCACTTGATGGGGGGAGGGAGAAGCACAATGATCTCCTCCTGAATTTTCCTTCCTTTCTCTACGTAGTATATAAAGTGTTTTGTACCCAGGACTACCTAATAAGTAACATTGTCTGACTGAGATCATAAAATCCATTTCTAATTGTCTTCTAATTCCAAATTATTAAAAATCTTTTCATGTTCTTCTGACTTCATTGCTTTCTGTTCTTGTTTTATTATCTTTCTTAGCTTTTAAAGAGTGAAGTTGATTTTAATTTTGATAGATTGGTCTTTCAAACTATTATTTAATGTGACCACTCCCTATTTTCTTGAGACTAGCTCAGTTTTTGTTTAAATTTTTATTTAATAAGTTGGAAGACTTTGCTGGTAGTGATGGTGGAGTATTACCAAATGTGGTGTGATATTCTTTGATTCTATTCATTGATTTCAGAATTCTCCATGCATATACATAGCTGGAGTCATATCTTAAAAACGTCTGTGAATAGATGTTTAAATGCTGCGGCATTCTGAGTCACATCATGGCTACATGGGGCAGTGGAGGCTTGAACACTTAGCTAATGGTATCACTGTGTCGGGAAGGACGCCATTGGAATTTTACCCATGGAGATTATCCCTCCCACTCACCCTAAATGGGGAAATGAACTCATTACTTTATATTTCTTTTGGGACCATTTTGCCAATACCATATAGGTCTTTGGATACTATGTCCATGTATCTAATTTAACAGCTAGGATAATAACAGCAGCCCCGGGATACTCAGTGTTGCTAGATTACAACAAGATGCAAGTCTTGTCTAAATTTAAATGTTTTAACAGTCACAAACATAAACATGAAAAGAAGACCTGTAAGTTGAAAGAATGAACTAAAACTTATCAGAGATTTCTGTTTGGGGAAAGAAATTCAATAGTATAACAAATACATTGTGTTGAAAGCTCTGAAGCTACTGCCTCAACCTCAACTTGCACTGGCGATTCATTAGGATGCTATTAATTTTTTTCTTTGGAATTGAAGGGGGACATGAAAGTCTGGTGATGTACTTATAGTAATGTTGCTCATGGTCCCTCACCAGTGTGCTTCTCCCATTGATTACTGTTGTTGCTGAGTTGTTTCTTTTGTGTCTGACTCCCACGACCCCATTTGAGGTTTTCTTGGCAAAGCTACTGGAGTAATTTGCCATTCCTTTTCTATCTCTTTACAGGTGAGGAAATTGAGGCAAACAGGGTAAAATGACTTATCCAGGATCACACAACTAAGTAAGTGTCTGAGGCTGGATTTGAACTCATGATGAGTTTTCTATAGTTGATAAAAATTAGCCAGACTTAATTAGCTTATAGAAAAGGCATTTACTAAAGTTCTATGGAAAGCAGAATTGGTAAAAAAAAAAAAAATCCCTTCCCCAAAAAATATGGGGACAAACTCTCAAGTACATACAGAGTCTATACTGGGGGAAATGGACTCAAGCTGACGGTATCCAATGTGGCGAAAGGAATAGTTCATAGTTTCTGGAAGTTCTTGCCCCTTTAGTTTAACCTCCCTCTGAAATTTCTCTTTGATATGGTACAGCTGTCAGTCAAGTACTTTGTAGAGTACTCAAGAAGTCTCTCCTCAGAGTTTCTGATTTGTCCTCAACATTCCATGCAAACACTGCCTTCAGCTATTCCAGATACTGGGATGCCTCTGAGAAGTTCAAATAATACGAACTTCTGAAATTCACAAGGTCCTTCTCTGGCCAATGTAGAAGGTGTGGGAGGATATAGAGACTTTTGTCTTCCCCTCCCTACTACCCCTCTCTCTATCTACCAAGCTATTTCTGCTTAGGGCTTGGATGGAACTAAGCTCTCTTCTAGATAGTCAGATAGATGGATAAATGGATGGATGGATGGATGGATACATAGATAAAAATGGCAAGCTAGTTTGGAACCTGGGCATACACACACACACACACACACACACACATGTGTGTGTGTGTATATGTATATGTGTGTATGTATGTATGTATATATGTATATGTGTGTATGACAGCTATGTGGTTCAGTGGATAGAGCACCTGGCCTGGAGTCAGAGAAGACCTAAGTTCAAATCTGGCCTCAGACACTTACAACTTGTATAACCCTGGGCAAGCCACTTTTAACCCTGTTTGCTGTCATCTGTAAAATGAACTGGAGAAGGAGATGGCAAACCACTCCAGTATCTCTGCCAAGAAAATCCCAAATGAGGTCACAGTCAGGCACAACTGAAATGACTGAAAAAAAATGACAACTATATATATATATATATATATATATATATATATATATATATATATATATATATATATATTTCAGGGCCATCTAAAGTGAGGATGGTGACTTAGCATAGCATTAAATCCAATTTACTTGTAAGTCATGGTATTACTATTCCTGATGTCATAGGCCTCGTTGAGAATAAAGAACAATTGATAGAAATATGTGTGTGGATGTCTATATGTGTATACATATGTGCATGTATGCACACAGACACACAGACGTACACACACACATACATGTACACACACATGCACACACACCCTTGGGTTCCAAACTAGCTTTCCATTTTATTCAAGACCCACAGGACAGGATTGAGTCTCCTCAAGCAATTTCTCTAGAGCTCCTATAAAGAGCAGCATTCCATTCTGTCCAGTAGCTTTCACTCTTTCCAAATTGATCAGGTGTAAGGTTAATGTAAGGTTAATAATGGTGGGTGGGGGGAAGAGATGAAGATCTTCCCTGCTCATTAATAGACCTCAGATACCTTTTGTTAATTTTTAAATAAGACACGAGTTCACAAGGGTCATGCCTTACAGCCCTGAAAAGAGTATATATCCTCTGAGGTGAGGTTTTGCTTTAGGACTTATTTTTTGGAAGAAGTTTCATGTGCCACATGAGACCCTGGGCAGTCATTTTAAGAAGCCGTCTGGCTTTGAAAACCCAGATGTCGGTGTTCCTGTCTCTGGTAATGACATATGAATTGTCTATAGTCAGACAGTTGGAAGCCCTATCTGTTGGTCTTTATGTTAGTAATTTCTGCTTGTAATTTCTGTTTGTATTTTCTCTGAAGTTCAGGGTGCTGACTTTTTCCCCTAAACTAAGTGAATGATATTGATTAAAGTTGATTGTTGACCCCTCAAAAGTTGCTTTCCTTTTAGCAATGCCAGTCTAAGAATTGAACAGCAGGCCATCCTGTGTTTGCTGGAGTCCTTGCTGCTACACAAGGGCATCTATATCTAATCTAATATCCATTATTGATCAATTGATTGATTAAATAAAGATATCTACTTATTATTCATATGTTGTTCCTATCTCTGATTCAATTGGAAAATCTAGGCCTTCTGTAATTATTGAGGGAGTGGTATGATACACACCTCTTACAAGATTTTAAACTAGCATTACTAGTATGTATTATATACTAGGCAGTAGAAGCCATGTGTGGATTTTCCTAAGCTACAGAATGAGTATTGACACCTCACAGAAATCTAGAAACATCCTAGGATAGATTCAGATAGAGTTGAGAATTCAATTCATTCAACGACTGTTATTAATGTTGCTTAATAGGAGAAAAATTCTCTTTACCACAGCCTCCCACCCTCTACTCCCCATTCATTGTTCCTGGTGATAACCAGGGTATGAAAGTAGTATGCTGAAATGTCATTAAAGCAGAGTATGAGTAATCATCAATAACTTCATTCTCCCATCCATATTTGTGTTTACATTCCATTCACTCTTTCCTTAAATGACGGTTTCCTCAATTATACTTATCTGACTTACTTGATTGAATTTTTTCTTGTCTTACAGGTATATATTGAAAATTGTTCGAGTGACTCCTTTATGTGTATATATATGTATATATATATATATATATATATATATATATATATATATAATATGTGTGTGTTTATGTGTGTGTATCTGTGTATGTGTAGGAATGTATGGAGCATGAGGGGGAAAAGATGGAGGAAAGGGGAATTTCTGCCATAATGATCTACTATTTTTAATGGAATATTTTAAAAGACATTTTAATGTTTTCCAGCATGCATTAAAAATATTCAAAAACCCTAATTCTAAAAGAATTTTTTATGAGAACCATACAAACTTTCATCCAAACAATTTTGAAAGAAGTAAATACTTTCATCAACAAAATGACCAACTGATTTCAGAGGCTCTGTGATGAAGTATGCTACCTATCTCCTGAGAGAGGTGATAGATTCATGGTGCAGGATGGGGCATTATCCATTTTGGACATGACCAATGTGGAAATTTGTTTGACTATACATATTTTTCCTTTTCTTTTTTCAATTGGGCTGAAGTAAGAGAGAAAATAGATTTTTGTTCATTAAAAAAATGAAATTGAAAAAATATTGTTTGGACTCACATTTCGAACTTTTTGGGGATAGGAGGGTCATTTCTTTAAATGCTGAAAGAAATTATAAGATTTTCTCTCTGTTCAAGTCAAATGACATAAAAATATCTAATGCATCAAAATAGGAGTCGCATGTTGGTTTTTAATGCTTGTTTACTATGTTTTCAGAATTGTTTTTCTATTGTGCCTGACTTTTTGTGACCCCATGAACCCTGGTATGCCAATGCTGTTCATGGGGCTTTCTTTTTTTTTATTTGGCTAGGCAATTGGGGTTAAGTGACATAGCTAGTAAGTTTCTGAGATCAGATTTGAACTCAAGTCTTCCTAACTCCAGACCCAGCACTCTATCAAGTCACCTCCATTTGGGAGGTTAATAGCCAAATGTTTGACCTCTGGTACTCTAGAACTTAGAACTACTCAAAAGGTAATTTCCATTCTGGGACTTCCCAGGAAAATTACTTTCTCTACTACCTAGCTAAGGCTAAAGATACCTGAGAAATGCAAAATTCTCCCTTCTTTATACAGAAGGTTGGGGTTCAGGAATAGTATTTTTGAGGTATCTCAGCCAGTCTACAAACCTGCCTATCTCGACCATGTGCTTCTGATATATATCATCATTAATTCTCCCTACGGGAAAGTGGAAATAAATTTGAACACAACCCTTACTATATTCTGGAAAAAGGCTAAAAGAGAAAAGGGAAGAAAACAGTTTTGCAGGTTAAATAGAGGAAGAAAAGATTTGGAGAGAGAGAGACAAAGAAACAAAGAGGGAGAAAGAGAGAGAGAAGGGGTAAGAGAGAAAGAGAGAGAAAAAGAGGAGAGAGACAGAGAGAGACTAAGAGAGAGAAACCATAAGGAGAAAGAGTAGTCAAGTAGCTAATTATTAGGTAATCCTCACATCCTATCATTGTTACCAAACAATGGCCCATAGCCTGTAATCTCATCAAGTTGAATGAGGAGCTACTGAAGATAGATCAAGGACTCCTTTATTCCACCTCTTATATATGAGTGTATCAAAGGCAAGTTTAATTCCAGTTGGACCTAACAGAATCAATGATCCCCATCAGTCCTCTCATTTGGACTATGGCCCCAACCATTCTACCTCAATTATCTTATTGCTGCCTTAGTGGTGGTGAGCAAGAGAGTATTCTCATCTTTAAGGTCTTGTGATTTTAACCCTCAGAGAGGTCTAGGAAAGAATTTAACCTTCCAGGGGTGCTTTGGAGCAGAAATCAAGTCAGACTCTCGGGACCTTCTGCCACTGGAAGTGAATGGAAGTTGAACTGGAGTAGAGTTAAATGTTTAGTGTTCAGCCAAAGCAAGACCACCTTCAAACATGTAGCAAAGTCAAATGGCTATTGATCTATTCTCTACTGCCAGCTGGTTGACCTGGGATATTGATCTGGTCTTCATTTTAGCAAAAGTGCTAAGTGTCTCTTTCAGGCTCCAGAGTTATCTCTTTGACAGGCTTGTTACCCATACAACTCACGCCTACACAATTTGTAACATCTCTAAGAATTACTTCTGTTACTGACTGTGAGCTGTTTTGAACCTTCAAAAAGTTTGTTTCAAAGTACAATTTCCAGCAGTTTGGCAGAAATTAGGTTTAGACTAACATATTACACTATGTAGCATGATAAGCTCAAGATGGATACATGACATGAATATTAAAAATCATTACATTTTTTAAAAAATAGAGAAATAAATCAGGAACTTTTCCTACCTGTGGCTAGAGAGAGAGTTCTAAATCAAACAGGGGATAAAAGCCAACACACACACACACTTTTCTCTCTTTGAACTGGTTTAGATGAGAGTGAAGTTTTAATGTTGCTCACTTCCTCTCTCTCACATTTTCCCCTCTACTGTAAAAACTCTTCCTTGTTTGCTTCCTTTGAGATAATTTTTCATATTCTTCCTCTTTCTTTCCCCTTTCGCCCTCTTTCTCACCTTTCAATTTTTTTTCCTTTTGAGTTCAACATCATATCCATACGCAATATGCAAGACAATTCTGAGGGAAGGAGCTCTCCTATATTGTGAGCAAAATAATTCAGCCCAATCAGGAAAGAGTCCCAGATCTCACCAAAGGAAATTCCTCAAAAATCTCTCATGTAGAAAGCTGGGGATAGGGATGTGATAGAGATTGAGAGCTTCTCTTGTGTTGTTTTCTTTCCAAATGAATCTCATTCTCCATTTAGCAACCTGAAGTGGGGTTTGGTATCTCTCATCCTCTCTCTCAAATCTGGAAGTCAGAAATATCCCCAAATGACTGCAGAACCCAAAGAGACTTAACACAACTAAAGAAATTCCAAAGACTCAAAGAGTCTAGTGCTCTCCTCTCATCTCTTCTCCCCTACGCTGTCTTATCCCTAATGTGAGCACAGGATACTGATCTCCATTAATGAGGTGAGAAAGAGAAAGCCTTTACCAATGGACTTTGGGATTCAGATTACATCAGTTTAACATATTAGTTTTGCTAAATACCTTTTTTCTTTTTTTCTGTATTGCAAAAAGTGACTAGTGTGAAGGAGGGAACTGAAATACTTAGAAATGAAAATAATATTAAAAAGTATCCTTTTTCATTAAAAAGAGAAAGTAAAATTTCTGTAATCACATTAATTATGCCATCTAAGGAGGAAGACCTTCTTTCTTTGTTCTTTCTAATCATAAGTATATTTTCCTCTTCAAATTATATTACATTTTTTATCTGGTTAAACATTTTATTCACTGTCTCTCATCTGCCCCCAGAATATAAGTCCTCTGAGGTCAGGTACAGAGTTTTGCCTTCATAAATCCAGAACCTAACACAGTTTTTGCATGTGCTTAAGAAATATTTAATTTGATTGAATGGACTTAAATTTGGGTAAAACAGCTATAACCCCACTGGAATATCTGGTAGTATTACTCTATTTGGGGATGCCCAGTAGATTATATTTATATGTGCTCTATTTCTGGAGTCTATCATTGCAAAATTCTTTCATTTAGCCTGCTGTAAGGCAGAGATTCTTTCTAGTAATGTGTGTAAACTAAGAATATACTTTACTCCTGAGAAGGGTAAAGTACATTTCCCAATAACTTCACTCTTTGAACTAGATATCACCATCACTATGCCCCTTTGGGTAGGTACCTTTTTTCCTCCCCCCCTCTTCCTTATCCCTGTGTGCTGTCTTTCAACACTCAAATATGAGCTCCTTGTGAGCAGAAAGTGTCTTTCTTATTTGTATCCTCAAGAGTTACACAATGCCTGATACGTAGGTAGATACATAGTAGATGCTTACTATATGTTTATTGCATTGTGTGGTATGGCATGGCATGGCACAGCATGGTATGGTATGGGATAGCATGGTATAGTATGGTATGGATTAGTCATTATGTAGGCAATTTGTTGCTTATCTTAAAGGTCAGTTCATACCAAAGTGATGAAACTGAACTAATGAATGAAATAAGATCAAGTTGGGCTGTTAGGTGGCACAGTGGATATAGTACAGGGCATGCAGTCAGACATTTACTAATTGTGTGGACCTTAGCAAGTCACTTATCCTATCTGCCTCAGTTTCCTCATCTATAAAATGAATCGAAGAAGGAAATGGTGAACTATTATAGTATCTTTAACAAGATACCAAATGATCAAGTTGTCACCAACTTTAGCAAGGTAGCATGATCCCTGGAAGGCTACAATTTCCAGAATATAAAATACAGATAGGGGTAGGTCTAGCACTGTGATTTCACTTTTATTATGAACTCCCTATTACCAGTATAGGTTGGCAACTTAATTCGAACTTATAATATTAGAAAATTCCCTAGGGCACTATGGGAATAAGCATCATGTAACCGGTATGTGTCAAGGACGGGAGAGTCATTGCTGGATTTCCATCTGCTGCATCTCTCCAAACTGTAACAAGATATTAAAGAAAGATTTTTAGTATTTTGAATCAGTTTGGATCATTTGTAGTAATCATAATAGCTCACATTTATGGAGACAAGGTTTATACAGTACCTTACAGACATTATCTCATGATAGCCTTACATTTACCCTGAGAGATCAGTGCTATTATTTTCATCCCCATTTTACATATGGGGTACTATTAAATGTTTGACGCAGAATTTATTTAAACCCACATCTTCTTGACTCTCCTACAAATATGCTATTGAAGAAGGTAGAGAAAATCACACAGCCATTCTGACTGGGTCCAAATTTATGTTATACAACCTCAATTCAGCTCTCATTGTTACTAAACAAGTTTTCTATGTCTAACTTATCAATCTACTCTCTACAGCGGGTCTCCCAAGTCTTTTCATCCCTTCTCAAACCTCCTATGATTCCCCCTCTTCCAACCTTTCAGAAAATAAACTTGACTCATTTTATAGGAAAGATGGAATTATTCACCATGAGCTCCCTCTTCCTCCTCCTTTCTCAACTTGTACCACTCAGATACCTTCTATAACTATGTCCTCCTTCACCCATCTCACTGGAAAAGGTGGCCTTACTCCTTACCAAGGCAAATTCCTTTACCTGCAAAACCTTCCCTTATGTTTCTATCTCCTCCAACAGATTACCCCTTCTGTCATCCCCATTCTGTCACATCTTCAATTTCTCCCTGCCTATTGTCTCCTTTCCTACTATTTACAAACATGTCCATGCCTTCCCCTACCTCAAAACATACCCCCTTGATCTTTCCATCCTTGCTAACTAACGTCCTCTATTTCTTTTGCTCTCCATGGCTAATCTCCTAGAGAAGATGACTTATGGTGGGTGCCACCACTTCCTCTCCTCTCGATCTCTTCTTAATCCCTTACAAATATGACTTCTGACTTCATCGTTCTATTGCTATTGCTCTCCAAATTATCAATGGTCTCTTGACGACCAAATCCAATGACCTCTTCTCAATCCTCATTCTTCTTGACCTCTCTGCGGACTTGGACCCTGTTGATCACTCTGTTCTCCTTGTACTCTTCTCTCTAGGTTTTTGGGACACCATGCCCTCCTGGTTTTCTTCCTACCTATCTGACTCCTTCTCAGTCTCCTTGTTGGATCGTAATCCATATCATGTCCTCCAATCACAGGTATCCCATGAGGTTCTGTCCTGAGCCCTCTTCTCTTCTCCCTCTATAGCATATCATTTATTAGTCTCATTAGCCCATGGAATTAATTATCATCTGTATGTTGATGATTCTCAAATCTACCCATCCTGCCCTGTCCTCTCTATGGAATTCTAGTCTGTCATCTCTAACTGCCTTTCAGATATCTTAACCTGAAACTACAGTAGACCCCTGAAACTCCACATGTCTAAAACTTAACTTATCTTTTCCCCTAAACCCTCCTTGCCTCCTACCACCCCTATTATTTTAGAAGGCAACACCATACTCTCAGTCTCATAGGCTTACAACCTAGGTGTCATCTTGGATTCATCACTATCTCTCACCCCTCCCCTTGTCCAATCTATTGCCAAGGTCTATTAATTTTATCTTTATAACATCTCTCAAATACACCTCAAATTCTCTCATATGATAGTTACCACTTTGATTCAGGCCATCATCACCACATGCCTGGATTATTGCAGTATCCTGCAGCTGAATCTGCCTGCCTCAAGTCTCTCCCCATTTTAATCTACCATCCATTCAACCAACGAAAGTATAGGTTCAAACATGTCACCCCCCCCCATGTACTTAATAAACTCCAGTGATTCCCTGTTACCTCCAGGATCAAATACAAAATCCTCTATTTGACATTCAAAGCCCTTCACAACCTCACCCTACCCTCCACCTTTCCAGTTCTCTATACCTTACTCCAAACATATATTCTTCAATCCAGTCACATTCATCTCCTGGCCATCTCATGAGTGAAATCCCCCATTAATCAGCTCAGGGCACAGTCTCTGACTGCTTCCCAGACCTAGAATGTTCTCCTTCTTCCCTCTTCTCCATCTCCCAGCTTCCTTCAAATCCCAGCTAGAACCCCATCTTCTTTGAGAAACCTTTCCCAACTCTTCTCAATTCTAATGCCTCCCCTCTTTTAATTATTTCCTATTTTTCCTACAGATAGTATATGTATTTGTTTGTAGATCTGTTTGCTTGTTGTCTCCACCATTAGACTGTGAGCTCCTTGAAGCAAGGACTGTCTTTCACCTATTTTTATGTCCATGGAACTTAGTACCATACCTGGCACATAGTGTGCTTAATAAATGCTTATTGACTGAATGAATGATAGACCTCAATCCTAGTCTACACTATGCTGCCTTTCTCTGAAAGCATGATGCCATGAAAGCAGATTAAGAAAACTTTTTAATTTCTCTAGAAATATTAATACTCTATCTCCAATCTAAAATCCTTTCCAGACCTTCCCATTGAGGAAAATGGGAAGAACAAACCTATTGCTTTCTTTTGAAATGAAATAAAAGTGACAACCAAATTTTTAACTCTTCTGGATAATATTGTCTCTCCACCCAACTGAAGTGATTTGGTTTTAATCTTCCAAAGAGTAGTGTCCTTTTTTCCACTGATGGTTAAGACATTAATCAGAGGAAGGAACTCTTCCATCCTTAAGTGAAGTGATAAAGTAACTCTTCTGTAATATTAACACCAAACTGTGTATTAAAATATTATGATCTTTTCATTATTCAAAACTCCTATAAATATTACTTCGAGTTGTGTTGGGACAGAGAATCATATCAGAGATCACAGGGGACATTATGTTATATTAAATAAAATTGTTTCCTACAGAGAAGTCTAAACCACAGGGCACTATTTTAGTTATATTTTGTCTTCAACACCACAACAGTATACCATCATTACCATAAATTATCCAACATCTTCTACAGAACTTTCTTCAGTAAGTGTTATGTGACTTTTCTCATAAAGCTCTCTTCTGTTGACTCATTGTCCTCATAGAGGTGATTCTGGGATAAGACTAAAAAATACTGGCAGCTTCTATCAGTTTTCTCCCTATAAAATGGGGATGGTGATATCTACTTCTCAGGTGATTGTGAGACTCAGATTACATCTATAAAGGACTGTGCGAACTTTAAAATATATAAATGTCAATTACAATTATCAAGTTGGAGATAAAAAATAATACAAGTTTGGCAACAGATTCTGCATGCCTGTTATCTAGAGGGAGGGTAAATGATGCAGTGGATAGAGTGCTGGACCTAGAATTAGGTTAAATTAGATCTCAAACAATGACTAGCCAGCTATGTGACCCTAGGTAAGCTATCTAACCTCTTTCTCTCTCTATTTCCTCAACTGTAAAATGGGGATAATAATAGCACCTATATTCATTAAGGCACAGAGCAGACCAAGACCTGTACAGGTGGAAGGAAGATTTATGCTGATGAAAATTCAGGAAAAAAAAAATCTTGATTAGGAAAACTTTAATCCTTCAGTACAAAATTTTGAGGTTGTTACTGAGTCATGTTAGACTGGCCATGTTCCCATTTGGGGTTTTGTTTGCAAAGATACTTGTGTGGTTTGCCACTTTCTTTTCCAGCTCATTTTACAGATCAAGAAACTGAGACAAACAAGGTTAAGTGATTTCACCAGGGTCAAGTAAGAGTCCGAGGCCATATTTGCCCTCAGGTCTACTTCAGGGCTGACACTCTTTCCACTACTGAGGTGCCTTGTAGTACAAAGGAGATAGGACAAATTCAGAAAAGATTTAATGAGCTTTCAACCTCATAGAATTCAGAGGTGGTGTCATAGGAAATAGATAGGAAGTGAAAGATCAAAGTTAAAAAGAACTCTTAAGATCATCGAGTCCATTGTTGTCAAACTCAAATAGAAATACAACTCATTAGCCCAGCCATATCCTTGCAGGCTTCATATTGACTTGGTTTTAAAATGTAAGTGTTTTCTATGCTTTATTGCATTTTATCTATTTTGTTAAATATTCCCCATTTATATTTTAATCTGGTTTGGTTGCACTCCAGATGTGTTGTGCCCCAGTTGGTGTGCATACAACAGTTCTGATCTAGTATCATTTCCTCATTTTACAGAAGAAGAAACTGAGACCCAGGGAGGCCAAGTGATTTGCCTACATTTACACAGGAAATAGGTGTAATTCTGTCTCAGGTCCATAACTTCAAATTCAGTACTCTTTCCTCTAACCATGCCCTTCATTATCCTAGGGACAGTAGGACCTGCTAACAAAGGTTAGTAAGACACCTTCCTGCCCTTAAGGATTTTCCTATTTATTTGGGGAAGACAAATTTGTATAGATGAAACGATGGAGAATTGTGTAAGATGGAAGGAAAAAACCTGCCTCCGCTTGTGTGATACTGAAAATAAGCACTACAGGATTTCAGGAAAGTCAAAGATTACACCAATCTAGGAACTTTCATGGAGAAGGTGAAAAGCGCAGATGTTGGAAAGCTGGCGAGAAGGAGGGAAAGTAACACAGGTGATCAGCGTGGCATCGTATCTAGCAAGGTCACCTGTTGAGTGGTTGAAATAGGGTTCTCCGCAGCTCTCCGCACTACTTCTGTGGGACTTGGGCTTGAATTCTTCTGATCTCGGTTTTCCCATCTATAAAAGGAGGCTTGTGGATCTTTATGGACCCCTCCGGCTCTGAACCTCCACCTGCTTACCTGTGATCCTGGGGTTCGAGGCTCTTACAGGTAGGAGGTATTCACCTTATCCTAAGGCAGGCCCCGCCCCGATGGGAGGGATATGGCGGGGAGCCCCGCCCATGCCTCTGCGGTTTCCCTGGTGACCGCGCTCGGCGTCCCCCCTCCCTTCCTACAGCCCTGTCATCCTCGGGTCACCCCTGCGCCTGGGGCCGGCCAGAGGCGAGGGTCCAGGTAACCGGGGCTGCGGAAGAAGCTGGAGGAGGGGGCAGCAGCAGAGTCCCGGGGCAGTCGCCGCCGCCCCAGGAGGAGGAGAAGGTGGAGGAGGAGGAGGAGGAGGGAAGAAAGGAAACATTGGCTGCTTCTTTGCCCCCAGATAGCCCGGCTGAGGTTCGTGGACCCGGAGCGGGGTACGTGGGTGGAGGCGGGAACCCCCGAACCCTCAGTTCACGGCGTCTCCGCCAGCCTCGGACCCCGGCTAGGCCCAGGGAAGGGGTCGCGGGTGGGAGGGAGGGCCCCGCGGGGAGAGAAGCAGTTGGGCTGAGCCGAGAGCCGGGCTTGGTCTTCACCCCACCTTTGTGAGGGTGCTGGCTGGGTGGGGTTGGGAGCCCTTCAGCCTGCCCTCCCACACCCCGCCCCACCCAGTCACCCAAGTCTGGCCAACTCCGAGAATCTCTCCAAATGAGCCTAGTAGTGGGGCCTTCCAGAGGCTAAATTCTCAAAACCAGACCCCCTCCCCACCCCCAGGCCACAGACCCAGTGACCTCTCTCAGTCAGTAATAATGATGACGATGATGATGATGCCATGCAATCAATCCAGCCTTGAAAGTCAGTGGAGAGGGAGAAAAGAGAACTGAAAACCCTAATTGTGTGTATACGTACATACATACACACACTTATATCTACCAGCTATCTGTCTATATGGATATAGAAACATATGTGTATATGCATTATATCTCCCCCATGTATAACCCACATATAGATATATAGATGTACATATTTATATATTTCATATATTCCACATACATATTCTATATATTCCACACAGTTATAGATATTGATATGTATAGACATATATACATATATGTGTATTTTATATAAATATATATGCATATATAAAAATCATACATATTTCCACCTATATATCCATTCCACACATAGATATAGATCATTCCATTTTTTAATACCTGCAAATGTTAGGGAGATTTTCCTTAACTCAAGCCTAAATATATCCCTCTTTTCATTCTTACTTCCATTTTCTCTCCTGCCAAACAGGATAGACAGACAGATAGATAGATAGATAGATAGATAGATAGATAGATAGATAGATAGATAGATAGATAGATAGATAGATAGATAGATGGATGGATGGATGGATGGATGGATGGATGGATGGATGGATGGATGGATGGATGGATAGCATATTTAGATATAGATACATATGTGTATCTAGATATAGATACCTATATCTAGATACATATATATTTATCATATAGATACGTAGATATTTATCATCTATCAATCTCATCTATATCTATCTATCTATCTATCTATCTATCTATCTATCTATCTATCTATCTATCTATCTATCTTAACCTTAGTGTGAAAACCTTAGCTGGGTCAAGCTTGCACTTATTAGTAAAATACCCATAATTTGTAAGAAACTGAAAAGCCTTAGGATTCAGGGGTCCTGAATGAAAAGCTCCGAAGTTCAGGTAGGTCTTTAAAAACACCCAAAAAAACACATAAAAAAACACAAAAACACAGACACAAAGCAAAATGTGGGAAAAGTTTCCCTTTGTTTCATTTTTTGGTCAGAGAGAGGTGATTCACTGAATTAAGGATATGGTCCTGTTGGAGTTTGCATTCTTTAAAATACACAAGAAATGTTAGGTCTTATTGCACATATAAAAATGCATGTTCTAAAAGTTGGCCTTAACCATCATCTTCTTTCTTTCATTATCGCTGTTTGCTATCTTGATTTTTGCAGTTGGAAGTCCGTAAGAGCTGAGATACATCTGGCCTAACCTCAAAATGTAAATTAAGTTGGGTTTTCTAAGCTCTTTCTGCCTTTATCATCTCATATTTTAAAATATATGTTTAATGTAATCAATAAGTATTCATTAATGGGATTGCACACCCATCAGAAAGTATACAAATAATAAAAAATTATAAAAGGGCTATAAATGTTGCAGTGGCCACTGTTATTATATTTCATAATGCTGGTAAAATGAGACTTTCTCATTTTTTAAGAATAAATCTAAATATGCTTCATTTGTTCTTAAAGTAACATTGCAATTACATCTTTCATTATAGGTATTCATGGTAGTTTGTGAGACTGGTGTGAAAATTTTCATCTTTCCTAAGTGAATGTGTATTGATGGAATAATTAAGTTGTATTACACATTGCAGACACACACTTAGATATGTCTTTAATCTACCTTGTCGTTGTTTAGTCATTTTTTTCAGTCATGTCTAACTCTTTATGACCCCATCTGGGGTTGCCTTTTTCTTCTCCAGCTCATTTTCCAGTTGAGGAAACTGAGTCAAACAGGTGTAATTGACTTGCCCAGGATCATGCCATTAGTGTCTGAGGCCAGTTTCGAACTTAGGAAGATAAATGTTTCTAATTCCAGGCCTGGCACTCTATCCACTGCACCATCTAACTGCCCAGTCCACTAGCAGCTGAATAATTCATTCATCGTTCAACTAACATTTATAGAGCACCTAGGATGTACAAGAAATGTATACACTATTTTAATATCTTGCAGTAATATTCTTAAAACTTTTAAAGAATTAGTGTTAGGCAATAGTATTCATTTGGACATAGCTAAACAAGCATCCTTCCTAAAGTGCTAGATTCCCTCTCCCTCCACATCCCTTTCCCATGGTTCAGGATGAGGGTGGGCAGAGGGGATCCCCTTTGAAGAATTTTACCAAGAGGTTAAAATTTCAGCTTACACTCCAGGAAGCATTCAGTCTTACCCATTGCTCTCAGAGCTTTCATCCTGTACTTTTGTATTCTCATTTGTCTGTGCTAGTGGGGGTCAACTACCAGAGACGGTAACTGCGATACACAGTGAACCAGGAGATCAAAGGCCCCACCAAATTTCTTCTGAATCCCAGCAATAGAAGGTTTTAGGCAACTCTTTCATCTTTGACTCAGCACCCTCTTAGTGCCATATGTAGCACCTCCCATAAGTTAGCCCCCCGGGGTTGATGCCCTTCACCTTCTGCTCAGAATGTTCCTAGTGCGTCTCAAAGACACTAAGCCTAAACTTCTGGGATGATGGTTCTCTCAGTGCCCTCTATAGCTGGCAGCTAGAGAAGATCACCATCAACTAATTCCCCTCCCTCTCTTGCCTTCCCTTTCTTCGGCCTCACCCCATGTTTCGCTTGTAGGAGTAGTGTTAGTAACCAGATGATGACCAGACTCCTATGTCATAATCACAGGATCACACTGGACTCAATCTTTGATGTTGCCTTTAGCTCTGAGTTATCTAGAGGGTTTGGGAGCACAGCCAGACCAAGCCAAGCTTGGGGAGAGTACCTCAGATCAGATGCAAAGGAGGAAGCTTTCTAAACTCCGTGGATGTGGTATGTAAATTCAAGCCTACAGTGGTGAAACCTCATTCCAGGCAAGATAGAGAACAGTGACAACTGTTCCAATTACTGATGCTCAGAATAGGTATTAGCTTCCTCACGATTCCCATCCCCTAAGTTGCAATACAAATATGTATCACTTAATTAAGCATGGAAGCAATGCTGTAAGGTTTCTTGGAAGCCATCTAGTTCAGTTCCACCAATTCCCAAGGATAGGATGGATCCCTTCTACAACCCTGACATGAATGTCTGTAAATCAGATACACTCCATGATTTACCCACATGCCTGGCAAGTGGTTAGTCAGCCTTTGCTGACTAACTAAACACTACCTCCTGGGGTGGCTCATTCAACCCTTGAATAGCTCCAGTCTTTAGAGAATTTTTCCTTACCTCAAGTCAAAATTGGCCTCTTTCAACTGCTTTTCTCTCTCCTGCCAAACAGAACAAGTCTTTCCCCTCATCTGTATGACAGTCTTTCACATTCTTAAAAAATAACTCTCATTCCCTCTCGCCTAAGTCCTCTTCTCCAGACAGAATATCAGCCATCCTTTGAGGGATCATTTTATGTCCTAATCTGTCATTCACCAATACAATTGTCCTCAGGATGCTTTCCAGATAACGAATTTCCTTTCTAAAATGGAGTACCCAAATTACTAACTCAAACAACATTTATTTGTACTGAAATCTGTTCTGCTGCCTCACCTTGGTATGGAAGTGACTCATTTCTTTACTACCATGCAAGATGACTCTATGGGATAGCATTAAATGAAGGCCTGAAAATTAGTTATCCTTGCAATGCAATTGAAGACCATCTTATCCAAATGCATAGGGGCTCATCACAAGAAAGTTGACCATGAGATGAGGATTTGTTTTGGCCACAGCAACCAATGGAACTACCGGTTAAGGAATGGATGGCTTTCAAAATCTGAGTCTAGAGAGGAGAGTAACACACTGGGGAAAACAAAATCACATGCGGCATTATACAGTAGAAAGAGCATTGAATCTGGAGTCAACACTTGGCTTTCAAATCTTAGCTCTTATATTTATTTGTGTGACTGGGCTTCCTTTCCTTATCTGTAAATGGAAAAGATGGGACGAGATGATCTGTAAGATTTTATCTGTGATCCCATGACAGATCTTTGGAAGACTTGAGAAAGTATGATTCTTAACTAGAAAGGTAATCAAATATAAATTGATTATTTAAGTCATTCTAATTAATATCGGGATTTCTATTTGATTTACAAATATTAACTTGGACACTTTTATGCTGCCACAAATTTTGTCTAAAATGAACCATCCTTATTTATAAATATACTATACAGTGGTCCTACTCAATGGAAAAATCAGGCATTGTATTTTAGGACATGTAGAGAGCAGGTCCCCATGGTGGGAGACAGCATGAGAGTAGCCCTTGGTTGCTATAATTCTAGGTTTGAATCTTTGCTACGTAGATTAGCTCTGGATTCGATTTCTTTTTCCTGTTTTGTACTCACTTAAAATATCTCAACTTTTTTCACTTGAAAATTCAGTTTTTACTACCCCCCATTCAAAGTTTATGCCTTCAGGCTTGCCAGCAGGGCTTACGATACTTACATTAAACTAAATTTAAGAGTAAAGGTACTCCCGCTGCTAATGTTCTCAGATCAGAGGAAAGCAAAATGAAGGAACTGGCAGCTGAAACTTTAATAGTAGGAAATGTTGGCTGAGACCTTGAAAAAAAATTTTCCAGTTGATCTGGATGACAAAGAAGTCTTGTTCATCTCTATGTACAGTACTTTGAAATGACAAACTTGACTTCATTGGGTAATTATCTTTTTGGAGTGGATTTTTTTCTGTCCCATGTTAAAAAAAAAAGTATGCATTTTATATTGAACATATGGGGTCAATATTAATGCTTCCTATTCCTGTGATGACAGGATATGTAAACAAGGAGGCCTAGCTCCTATGATTCCAAGTCACCGTAAAAACTAATTAGGCCCTTCTATTATTTGGGGAAATTCCTGACTCCACTTTTGGCCCTTTCCTTTAGGAAACTCTCTCTCACCAAATCCCAAATTCCTGAATTCTACTCTGACCATAAACTCTTAGCTATCTATCTTATCAATCTCTCCCTTCCCTTACAAACTCTCATCATGACCATTAGTAGTCATCCCTGTTGTCCGGATCCATCTCCTTCACTTTAATTTCTCCCAGTGCTAATACTGTTAGCATCATAGGATTAAAAATTTATAACTGGAAGGAATGTTAAAGACCATTTAGTCTACCACCATCTCCCTCATTTTTTCAAATAAGGAAACTGAGATGGTGCTGATAGGTGGCACAGTGGAGAAAGTGCTGACTCTGGAGTCAGGAGGACCTGAGTTCAAATTTGAGCTAAGACACTTACTAGCTCTGTGACCCTGGCAAGTCACTTAACCCTGATTATCTCTCCCTCTTCCCACCTTAAAAAAGGAAGAAAGAAACTGAGGCTCAGAGAGTTTAAGTGACTTGTCCAGATCAAATTATTAAAGTAGTAGGTAACTGAGACAGAATTTAAATTCAGGTCCTGTGACTTTGAATCCAACCGTCTTACTGTTATACCATAGTAGTCAACCGCTCCAAAGACTAAGGAAGATTTATCCTAATATCCTTCCCTTCTCTGCCCTCCTGCCCTCCTCTGTGCCCTTTGCTTCCTTCCCACTGCCTTCAGGACCTAATCCATGAATCATCATCTTCTCCATGATGACTCTTCAGTTGATCCCTTGATACTATCTCTTTCCCATTTACTTAAGTGTACTTAAGTCTCCCCAGTCTTACAACGAGACTTTTCCTCGTTCCTTCCAACCACGAAGCTACCATTCCATCTTTCATCTTCTTTTTATTATTACATTTCTTGGGGAAAATTAATTTATACCCATTACCTCCACTTCTTCATGCACATAACACTTAAGTTCTGGCCTTTCTTCCTATTAAGTTATAGAAACTGCTCTTTGAAAGATCACTGTGATGATGACAATAATGGCTGCTAACATTTATATAGCACTATGTGCCAGGCACTGTGCTCAGTAATCACTTTACAAGTACTATCTCATTCAATCCTCACACCAACCCTGGAAGCAGAGACTGTTACTATCCCTATTTTATAGATGAAGAAACTGAGGTATAGATTAAGTGACTTACTCAGGATCAAACAGCTATTAAGTATCTGAGGTTGGATTTGAATTTAGGTCTTCCTGATTCCATGCCCAGTGCTCTAATCCGTTACACCACCTAACTACCCCAATTACCTTTTCTCAGTCTTTATACACTGAGACCTCTCTCTAGTTGACCACTTCACAGTTGAAATGTACCCCCTTCTCACCTCCACCTTTTAAAATCCTTACTTTCCTTCAAACATCAACTTAACCACTATGAAGCCTTTTCTCAACCTTTTAACTATTAATGCTCCCCCCAAAAAATAATCTATTTTGTGTGTATTTTACATATATGTCATATCCCTTATATGCCTTTATCCCTCTCCTGTACATGTTATCTCCCTCTAAGCTCTTTGAGGGCAAAGACAGTTTTACTTTTGTCTGAGTCCCCTGAACCCATGACGGTGAGTGGTACAGAACTGGTGCTTAATGAATACTTTTCAGTTTATTCTTGATTAGATAGCTTGATACTTTCTCCTCATAATACCAAAGCTGGTAGCACAATGTCTGACCCATAGCAGGCATTGTACAGATGCCCATTCCCTTCCCCTACTCCCCTCACCTTGGAGTTAGCACTGTGGTTACAAAAGCAGTTGGCATGATGGCTGAGTTCCTGCGATCAGTCAGCACAGTGTTGGATGAAAGCAGAGGCAATGCCATCCCTGGTCATACGTAAGCAAGATGAACAGTTGGGCGAGGCTGGCCATATTTGGTCCCCTAAGTCTGGATGAGTGTGTATGACCCAGCGGGGATGATGTGACTTGGGAAGGATGCTGCGGAATTCCCAAGCAGATCTTTTCCCTAGCACATCTCTTTCCTCATTACTATAACTGCCAAGGAAGGACATAAGTCACATATGAACCTGTAACAAGGTGAGAATTTTCACATGGTATAAGGGCTAGGATTCTGGATTGCTTTCAGAGGGATGGTCTTTGCCTTTGGGGTCCTGGTCCCACCATCTCATCAGCTGGATTGACATCTAGGTGTAACTCCAGCGCTCTCCCCTGCTCTAGCTCGCTGACTCTATCCCAAACTCAACCATTCAAAGACACTTCATTTTCCCCCTTGGTGCTTGTTCAATCATATCTAATTCCTCATGACAGCATTTAGGGTTTTCTTGGCAAAGATACTGGAATGGTTTGCCATTTCATTTGGCAGAGGAGGAAACTGAGGCAAACAGGGTGCGGTGACATGCCCAGCATCATCTAACTTGTCTAAGGTCAGATTTGAATGAAAGAAGATGAGTGCTCTATCCACGGTGCCTCCTCGCTACCCCTGGGCTACTTCATACTGCATACCCAAATCATTCATCAAGTGGCCAAAAGCAAGAAATGGAAAGAAGAAATAAGGAAGTAAGCAGGCGCAAGTGCTCCCCAACCTGGACAATTTCGTGTCTACCACGTGAATACGTTCAGTGTCAGTTGCTGTGACAGGATGTAGGTCTCTGATAGGATCTCAATCCTTTGAAGTCCTTCATTAAAATAAATACCATTTCTGCTCTTTTCTCATAGTTCAAAATGACGACTTTGCCACCTGTGCAGATAGAATACTCAAAGCTCGCCCTCTTAACAAGAAAGAGGAAAACATGTTCCCCAGCAGGCCTCACAAAGTAAGTGCTTCCGATTCTGCTATTTTCAGGATGTTTTGTTTTGTTTTTTGATTTCTATGATGCCTTGTCTTCTGAAATTCCAGTGAGCATAGATGAAGGATGGTCTGGCAATAGGAATAAGAGAAAAATTCGTTGAGGAAGTTACTCCCAAGAGATTATGATATACCAGCATTATTCATCATTTCAATGGATTAAGTATGTCCTTGAATATACCTAGGTCATTTACTCCATACTGGGCATAGTTAAGTTAAAGGTTCATTAGTTTCTCTCTCAAAAGAAAGAGGTCTGATATTTATCACTCACAGTGGATAGGGTCAGAGTTAAGACCAGAAATAATAGTTTTGGTCTCATTGGTGACCAGCCACAGAATGTCTGAGTAGGAAAACACTCAGAGAATATCAGAACTCAAAGAGACCTTCTCAGAGGTCATCTATTACTACACATACCTAAAGTAAGACTCTCATCTGTAGCATCTCTGACCAGAAATCGTCTGGGTTATGCTTGAAAACCTTCAGTGAGTGACAGAAAACCCACTCCTTCCAAAGATAGCTGATTCCCTTTTTGAATTGCTCTAATTCTTCAGAAGTTTTTCTCCATGTTGTCTCAAAGTTGCCTCCTTGTAACTTTTACTCTCAGTTCTGTCCTTTGGATAGAAACAGAAGTGTTCTATTTCTTCCATACACAACACTGCATCCTCTTTTAGATAGGCTCTGGTTAAAAAATATTTTTTTACTTTAAACATAGAAATCACAGATCTGGTAGACAAAAAAAAATTCTGAAAAATAAAATTCTGAAATGACTCCCATAGATGAGAAAGTAAATTGAGTTCTACTACTAGCAACTTTTTCATTTAAAGGCCTCTTAGTGATTAGATTATATTAGAAAATATAGCATATTTTATATGCATAGTATATAATATATCCTATATTAATATATTATTATATTGTTTTAAGTTATGTTGCTAAAGTTTCAAAGTTTAAAACTGAAGGAAAAGAAAGATTTTATGAATATCCCGTCCTTGAGTACCACACTGGTTTAGATTTTGGGATCAACAGTTTTTCCTACCTTAAAAATTTTCAGTCCTACATAAGAAAGACTTAAGTGCACTATTTATTCAAAACCTTTATCTCACTTTGCTCAGTTCCTTGTGCAACACTGCTTATCCCCGATGAGTGTTTCTTCTCCAGTATTTTTCCTCTAGTTACCATCTGTATATCTTGTCATCTTTCTACTTAGAACTTCAGTTCTCTTTTAATTTTTCTCTCCTTTAAATTTAGGGCTGAAATGATGAAAATTAAAGATGAGACAGATAAATATCTGGAATTGAAATGGAAAGGGTTGACAAAAGATGAAGCCGCTGGGTAAGTGTAGCCTTTAAAAAGGCCTCCGTGTATAAAGTTTGTTTCTTTTGTCTTGATTCTCTGTTGAAATTTCCAGTTCCCCTATTCAGTATACCTTTTTCATGGGAACATGGCATTTAAAAATTAAACATCCATTAAATAATGATGAATCATTTCTACTGATCTTACATATATCAAAGTCCTTTAATTTCATGGCTCTCATAATTCTCGTATTTACCAAGGTATTATGATATCACATTTGCAATATTTTAGTTAAGGTTTTGTCATTAATTGCCTCTTAACCTTCTTTTTAAGGTGTTTTTACAGTCATAAAAAAAAGCTTGTATTAGGAGAGCTTATTAGATCCATATTTTTCCCCTAGTACTTTTATCTTAGCCTCTATTAATGTACCTCTTTACTTCCAAATACTGACTTAAAAGACTAAGAAGACTGGAGAATGTATAATGATATAGCTTCCATTTATGTAATTTTTGAAGGTTTACAAAGCCCTTTATGGACATTATCTCATTCAGTCCTCACAATAGTGCTATGAAGTAGGTACCGGAGGTAACATTATCCCCATTTGCCAGATGAAGAAACTAATGATTCCACATGGAATAGGTTTTAGTATATTTAGATTTTTTAAATGTGAAAATACTTTTGGTACATATGATCTTTGTATTTGATTATTTTTTTTTAAATCCTTGTTAGAGTAGGAGAAACTGACAAAGATCTAGAATAGCACTTAAATAGGCATTGTTGTTTTTCACCTGTAGAATAAATGGTTTTGTTGGAGTCTGTTGTGATATTGCTAAGTGTTAGCTCTTGAATGAAGCCAATTTTTTAGGATTCCAGAATCAGAAAATGGAATTGAAGGAGCTCTCCCCTCATGCACAGAAGTAGAAGCTAAGACCTGGGGGAGAGATAGAAGGGGAGAGGAGAAATGTGACTCTCAATCTCTTTTATTTGGCTCATTTGATAAAATAGTTTAATTTACTTTTGGTAAAAATCTGTGAAGTTCTCACATTGAAATTGTATAACTGAAATAAGGAAATGTACCATTAGTAAAATAATGTATTCAATTCAGTTAGGAGTATTTTGATACAAAGAGGGCAATGCTTTAGTCATTTTCATAATGCAATAAGCATTTTGTACTAATTTCTAATGTTTCCCAAGCACCAAGTCTATTGATCATTTGCATATCTAGAACCTCTTTTTGTAAAACATGCTTGCTGATGCTTTAATGAAGTAAAATCCTGGGATTTTTGAAAGAATTTGATCCTAAATTAATTTAGGAGACTTCATAACAAGTTAACTCTGTGATACTGGATAAACTTGAAGCTGAAATGATTCTCTAAAGCCTTGATTAAAAACCTGTTCACTGTTAAGAGCAAGTTGGGGAGATGGGAGTGGAATGGAGGGAAAGGAGGAGGAAGAAGGGAAGGGTGGAGGGTGGGTGGTCTTATTTTATAACAAGATAAAAAGAAGGGGAGAGTATGAACCTAAACTAGTGGTCACTTGCTTTCATGCATCATTTGAGCTTCATATAATACAAATGTGTGATTATTTCCATAAATAATAAATCTGCATACATAAAGTATGCATTAGTTTGTTGCCATCACATATACTTGTGCATACTAGCTGAAAATAAATACTGAATATCTAACTGTGTCAATATGCATGCAACATATGGAGGATTGCAAAGGTCCTTCTTACATGATTTTTAAAAAATTTTTGTGACATAAAATTTTAAATTAATTTTTATGAAGTAACTCTATAATTCAGTATTTCAGTATGTTTTATGCTGTGTAGTAACGGGGATTTGGGATAAATACAATTCTCATTCTAGCTTGATGTCCTTGCCACTAACAAGTGGCAGAGAAGATTCATGTTTAATACATTATGATACTGTAGCTATTTTTAAAGGCAAATGTTATGTGTATGTGGTACAGGAGTTCTGGTTTAAAGGTAAAGAAAGCAAAATATATTTAAACTATTTTTGGATTTATCTAGTGCTTTAGATTACTTAGCAATGTGTGTAACAAACAGCTGCCCAAACCTTATCAAAATGGGGTTTGCTCTCTTGTGTGCATGTCCATCGTCAGAAAACCCACAAGGAGGTAAGGTGGGCATCTGCTGATTCCGATGCCACTGACATCAGGGTGAAAGCCTCGCTATGGTATATTTCATTGAGTCTGAAAGACTGATGTGAAATAGATTGAATTCATTTGGGAGGGGGAACTAGCTTAGTGAATAGAGAGTTGGTTTCAGAGTCAGATTCTGGGTTCAAGTTATGTCTCTAAAACCTGGCTGTGTGACCCTAGCAAGTCACTTCTCCCTCCAAGGAAATTTTAGAAATAATCAGTTGCAGAACAAGTTCCATTCTGCATTGCTAGAAGGATTTTCCTCACTGGGAGTTCCTTATCCCAATGAAATGATGGGTCTAAATCTTTATGATTATCACCACCACCACCAATTAATATATTTATGGTCTCCATGATAGGACATTGATCAATCAAGGACTTAAGGAAGGAATTATTTTAGAGACAGAAACTGAGACCCAGGAATGTTGAATTATCTTTCTCCATTTCTGTTTGTTTCTTTCATGTAATAGCTAACAAAGGAAGGGAAAGAATAGGAAATAAAGGCTTTTTGCTACAATGGAAACCTGAAGAACTGGAGGGTTGATGATAAATCATTAGAACAAGTTAATTAGGTGAATAGAAAAAAATAAGATGCTCTCATCAGAAAACTGAGTCAGATGCTGGAAGTTGGAGGAAGGGAAGGAAATAAGCATTTATATATTAGCTACTATATTCCAGGCACTGGGATTAGTGTTTTACGAATATTTTTTTCATTTGATACTCACAACAACTCTGGGAGATAGACACTATACATTTACAATTAGGAAATGGAGACAAACAGTGGTTAAGTGACTTGCCCCAGGTCACACAGTCAGCAACTGTTTGAAGCAAGATTTGAACTCAGGTCTTCATGACTTCACGCTCAATCCACTGTAGCATCTTGTTGCCTCTAAAAGAAACAAAAAAAGTAAGAATTTCTGTGAAGATCCTGCACAGTGCATAGAAAGTTGTCCTCAGAATCAGGAAGACATACGTTCAAATCCTGCTGTTGACATATACTGGTTGTATGGACCTGGGCAAGTCCTTTAACTGATTTTTACAGCTTACTAAGATGGTAAGTTAAAGAGAAGATGCCAACCTGCATTGGCAATGAGAGCTCCAGTATCCTGGCATTCCTATACCAATGAGATCACAGGTCCAGACTGCAGTATTTATTCAGCATTCATCAGATTTGTCCAATATACCCAGAATCATGGTTCATAGGGAGGCTGACTAGTACAGTGGGCAGTGAGATGGCACCATAGTGCATAGAGCCCTGGACTAGAAACCAGGAAGACTCATCTTCCTGAGTTCAGACACTTACTAGCTGTGTGACCCTGGGCAAGTCACTTAAACCTGTTTGCCTCAAATGGGAGTAATAATAGGATCTATTCCTCCCCCACAAAAAAACCCACAAAAAATTAAAATGAGCTAGAGAAGGAAACGGCAAATCCCTCCACTATCACTGCCAAAAAAAAATAAAACTAAATGGGATCACAAAGAGTCAAACAGAAATGACTGAACTGTATCAGTGTTTATAGAAATAGTAGAAATTCATGGTTTAAAACTCAAAGCTCTGAAGGAAAGTGTTTGTTCTGATTCCTATTTTTAGGAAATATTAAGGGTTGTTATGGCATATTACCACTGCCAGTTGACGTTGTACCCAGAGTACTGAAGTGATGAGGGGAAGCTGTAAAGAAGTTACCGCTAAAAGTGATAAAATAAAAGTAACACAGTGACCATTTTCTGCCATGCTGCCTCTGTCCAATGCCTAATCTCCTCCACAGCCCTAATAGAATTGTTCATTTATGAAAGCCACCAGAGATCATGGGTCCACACCATATTATTTATTCAGCATTCATCCAATATGTCCAATATACACATATGTCCAATATACACAAAATCAAGGATTCCTCAAACAAGATATAGGCCTGTAAAACTATTGTGCTTTATTGCTGATATAGAGCAATGGCTTTTCAAATCATTACATTACATTCTCTTTAATTAATTGCCTTTTTTTCTCAGCATTTACAGTACTATGCCAGCATAAAAACCATAGATATTGACATTTTGTGACTTTTCCCAGCAATGTTTAAACTTTATATAATTCTAGAGTTTGAAAGTATAAATCTCATTTACAGCATTCTGGGGAAATGACCCTGTCCCATCTTGCCTGGCAGACACCTCACGTCTCACCTCACCCAATACCATTTTTGCTCAGCTCTCATCCGTCTTATGTTTATCTGAAATCCACTCCCTGTGGCTTCCATGCCTGCAGTGTATGACCAGATGTTATTTTGTCCTTTAAATATATGGTTTTAAAAACATCCATTCTTAAGTCGATTTCTGCTACATGAGTTAAATCTTTTTTTCCTCTGAAGAATTCACATTTGACCTTCTAATGATAGCTAATGAGAAAAAAACAATATAGTAAAATACCAAAAACAAAGAAAAAGCTCTTTAAAAGCATATGAATCAGCCTTCCTTCTCTTGTTAGAAAGGTAGGGACTGACTGTAGATGTAGAATTTTGTAAAAACTATCACACGTGGTTGCTGTGTTGGTTGACTTTGCCAAAACAATTAGACTTTCTGTTGTAAGGAGGAGTATAAACTGGAGGATGGCTAAGGAGAAGTGCCATGAAGAAATTAAATGAAAATTATTTAAAAATGTATAAATTAAGGATGCAAAATAAGTACATAAAATATTTAAGACATCTATGGATTTAAAAATTGAATCTCTCTATATATATGAATATAAATTTTGCTGTTCAATTATGTCTGACTCTTCATGACTCCAACTGGGAGTTTTTTGCAAAGATACAGGAATGGTTTACCATTTCCTTCTCTGGCTCATTTTACAGATGATGAAACTGAGGCTAACAGTGTTCAGTGACTTGCCTAGAGTTACATGGCTACTCAGGCTGTATTTGAACTCAGGTCTTCGGGACACCAGGCCCAAAACGCTATCCATGTGTCACCTAGCTTCCACCCTTGGAGCCCCATTAATGTGGTTTCCTTCTCCCAGGATGTCCTTTCCTCTTCATCTCTGTGGGGACTCAGACCAGGCTCTCTAAAGGAAGGGATGCCCTCTCTCATTCTCTCAGTCAAATTGTCATCACCCCACCCAAACCAACAAGTGTATCTGCCCCAGTTCCTAGCCTATTTCAGAGCTAAATGTTACATTAAGTAATGAGAGGGAAAATATAGTATTCACTTACATTTTTAAAAATCAGCCACACATCACCTAACAAGTGAAATGTTTGTATGTAGTTTTTTCATTTAATTAACATTTATTAATCTTTTTTGACTTTTTCAGACTTTTGAACTGAGTTCAAAGTTTTTGTAAATTGCTTAAAACTCTTGATAAACATTCAAAATAAGCCATTTTTAGGATAAATCTATAATTGGTTCATAGATCTGAAAGAGAAGTGAATTTATTGTCTTTGAGGTTTGGATTTTTTAGCTTGTTGTCTATATGTAAGAAATTAGGTTTAAAATATAACCTATAATTTTGACCCATTTTACAAATATTTTTTAGGCAATCTAGGGTTTCTAGGGTTTCTTAGTAAGGACAGACCCCCCACCCCCACTGATGCTTTCCCTAGGATTCAATCTTTGCTCTATTTCCCATAAAGACTGAAAAACACTCATCCTTAAAAGACTAGAGTAGTGATAGAAAATTCATCTCCAAGCCTACCCACACCCCCAAGTGACACAGCCCTGCTCTCTTTTCTGTGTTGGAAATTGGAGACACTGTGATAGCCTTGGTCACCTTGAGACTGCTCAGTGTGACTTGGGCTGGTGGGGTTCCGCATGGTGATCTCGCCTTCCCAAGGCTACTCTTGAGGCCTCTTTGCTCTCTGGCCCGTGTCCTGATTTGAATCTTCTGGACACACATAATTAGACGGATCCTATCTCTATCATACAACTATCTCTTGTACTCCTTCACAGACACATCAAATATTGGTTTGTGTGTTACTTAAGAGATTTCTTGCATAAGAAAAATTTTAAAAAATTACCTTCTGTAATAAACAGTGGAGAAATTTTCCTAAATGTTTTCTGTTTTCAAAAATACATTATTTTTTTTTTTTTTTAATTTACTTGGGCAACTAGGTGGTACAATGGATAGAGGCCTGGAGTCAGGGAGACTCTTCTTGCTGAGTTAAAATCCAGTGTAAGACACTTATTAGCCATGTGACCCTGGGCAAGTCACTTAACCCTGTTTGCCTCAGTTTCCTCATCTGTAAAATGAGTCAGAGAAGGAAATTGCAAACCATTCTAGGATCTTCACCAAGAAAACCTTCCAAAGCGGGGTCATGAAGTCAGAACCAACTGAAAAATGACTAGATAAGCAATGATCCATTCTCTATGTGGCCACCAAAGGGATTTTCCTTAAGTATAGGTCTGACCATATAATTAAGTTTCTCAAAAAGCTCCTCCAACTTCCAGGATCATATAAAAGTCCTTTTTTAGACCTAGGTTTGGTCCCTTTTCTGCTTTCTTTAAACTCTTCAGTTTAACCCCTCATCCCTTCCTTCTCTTCTTACTTTCTGCTCCCTTCAATGAATTCCAGTAGTCTATTCATACCCAGTGCACTTGCTGTTTCTTGCAGGTGACGCTGTATCTCCTCCCCGACCCCCATACCTATGTCACTGGCCATCCCCCATGCTGGGGACTCTTCCTCCTCAATTCTCTCCCCATCCCTGGCTTCTTTCAAGACTCAGATCAAATGCTATCTTCTGCAAGAGATATTTTTCCAGTTTCCCTGGAATCAGACACTTTCCAGTTGGGTGCCACCGGTTTAGTTAACTTCTATCTGCTTCAGTTTCCTCACCTGTAAAATGGGGCAATAGTAATATCTCCCTCCCCAAGTTATTATGAGGATTAATGAGATAATATTTATATCGGGCTGTCACAGCCTTTCCTTCTAAGGCTAGCTTCCATTTACTCCATGATAGTGTCTCGTGGTTACTATTCAGTTATAGCCAACTCTTCATGACCCCAGCTGGGGTTTTCTTGGCAGAGGTACTGGAGTGGTTTGCCCTTTCCTTCTCCAGCTCATTTTACAGAGGAGGCAACTGAGGCAAACAGAGCTAAGGGACTTGCCCAAGGTCACACAGCTAGTAAATGTCTGGGTCACATTTGCACTCAGGTCTTCCTGATGCCAGACCCAGCGCTCTGTCCACTGCTCCATCTAGCTGCCCTTATGTATCTTGATTATACCTATTTAAATATACATGCTCACTCCTCCCCTGATATATATGGGCTTCTTAAGAGCAGAAGGCCTATTTTTAGTTTGAGTGCCCTGAGCTTTGCAATGTGCCTGGAGCACAGTAAGCATTTAATGCTTACTAATTGATTGAAAAAATAAGCTTGGTCACCTGGCCTGCAATAGCCGGGTCAGGTCAGTTTTGAACTTTCTATACTTTGTGTTGATTTATAAAGGTGATATTGAGACAGGTGGTGAAGCGGGTGGAATCTGGCACTTAGAACCTGAGTTCCATTCCTGAACACAGAAAAGCCTTTTAATTCCTCAGAACCTCAGTTTCTTCATCTGTCAAATAGGTATAAAACTATTTTGCATCACTTCTCTCACAGGGATGTTGTGAGAATCAATTGAAATGATATATGCAAAGCACTTTGTAAACCCTGAAGCATTATGTAAATATCAGGCAATATTATCATATGAAAGTTGGGGGGGGGAATATAACCTGACTTCTTGAAGGTATTGCACTGATGTGGGGGTGTGCATCACCCCCTGGCTATGTCCTCATCTTCTATACCTGTTGTGCTTGGTTCCCTGCACATCTTCTACAAGGGGGTGACAGCATATGCTGAAGGACAGCCTAATTCAACATCTCTTGATATTGCATGATGACCTGCTGAGCATATAGCCTATCAGTCAATTATCCTTTGCTCTAGCTGCTCAATTAAATCATCTTTTCAGGAATGTATTTTTCTTTTGGGCAACTAGAGTGCTGGGCCTGGAGTTAGGAAGACCTGAGTTCAAATCCAGCCTCAGACACTTAGGGACCCTGAGCAAGTCACTTAACCTCTATCTGGCTCAGTTTCCCCAGCTGTATAATAATAGCACCTGCTTCCTATGGTTTTTGCAAGGATCAGATGAAATAATATTTGTAAAATTCTTAGTATGGTGCCTGGCTAGTAGGAGTATATTAAATGTTTGTGTACTTATGTTTCTGTATAACCTTGGTGGAAATGTGTATGTGTGTGGGGGGGGGCGTCTTTTTAGCTTCAGTTGTTAGTCAACACCTCCTCTAGTCAGTGTCACGATGTAAGAGCCCCCAAAGCTCAGAGCCAAGTGATTGCAATAGGGATGGTTTGGGCCAGTACAGGCAGACATTCGCTTTGTACAAACTCTTCACATAAATTTAAAAAAATGTTTAGGTGTGTTGAAAATCTGACTTACACCGAATACATATATAAATAACCATAAATAACCAATGTGGATATTCCCATCCTTTTTGTGACAGGATCAATGTCTACCTGTCCTCCCCATCCCTTCCTGCAACGAGGATGGAGTAGCCCTGTCCAGCTGTCCAGTCATCTTTCAGTCATGTCTGTTTATTCATAACCCTATTTGGGGTTTTCTTGGCAAAGATACTAGAGTGGTTGGCCATTTCCATCCATTTTACAGATGAGAAAGCTGAGGCAAACAGGGTTTAGTGACTTGCCCCCAGGGTCATACAGCTAGTAAGTGTCTGAAACTGAATTTGAAGTAAGATCTCCCTGATGCTAGGCAAGCACTTTATCCACTGGGCCATCTGGCTACCCACTACAGCTCTTAGTTTTCCTAAAAGAACAACAAAGCTTGGAGGGAGGGGAAAGACCTGATGGACTTTTATCTCCCTAGATACAGCTTTCTGGCCACCTAACGGCATGAAAAATCCCACCCATGTGCAGTCAGGACCCCTGCAATTTGATGGACTTCTTAAGTCATTTACCCTGAAGTCTAGACAGGTTTTCATATGGAGATGAAGGGCTGTGTGAGTGTAGAAGCAAACAGTATCTGTATCCCTCCAAACTGCCCCTGTGCTAGAAGATGGTCCTGCACCCGGGACTTGGAGTGCCAATCCTGCCCAAGTGGCTCAGGATGCAAGATTCTATTTTGTTTACTTTCTTAACAGAAGCAGAATTTCTTCTTGAATGTGTTCCCTTTGGCTTTGTGGCTAGCAATCCATCCCTTTTCTACCAGAATCATTTCCTTAACAAGTTGTCGTTGTTAACCTCTGATTAATAGCAATTAATGAATCAATCAGCAAGAATTTATAAATCCCCTACTCTGTGCCTGACACTGTGCTAGGAGCTGAGAGTTCAAAGACAACAAATGAGTTAAGCCTTACTTGCAATCACTTGGCATATCCTTTCTTGCAAGGACTTTACATTCTGATGGGAGAGACAAGTACATTTATCAGAATAAGGAGAATAAATATAGAGAAGTACAAAGCAGTCAAATGCAAAGTAGTTTGAGGGAGATGGTATGGGCAGCTGGAAAATCAGGAAAGATTTCATATTGGAGCTATGCCATGAAGGAAGGTTGGGATTGTTGGGCAAAAGTGAAGAGGGGATGCATTCCAGCAGTAGGTAATGAACGGTCACTGCAAAGGTATCACATAAGAGATGGAGTGTTCTGTGTAAAACACAGAGAAAGTTAATTTGTCTGGACCTCAAAGTGTAGAAGGACGGTTGTCCAATGAGAGATAGGTTGGGGCCAGGTTGTGAAAGGCTCTTAAAGTCTAAGCAAAAAACTTTATATTTTATCCTAGAAATAAAAAGGAACCATTGTAATTGATTGTGAAGTGGAGAGACATCGTCAGATTTGTGTTTAAGGAAAACAGTTTTGGCATTGGTGTAGAGGATGGACTGCAGTGGGGAGAGATTGAAGCAGAGAGAGTGATTAAGAGTTGCAGAAAATTTATGGGAGAGGTAACAAAGGTCTGAAAGTATATGGTAGATATGGAAGTGAAGAAGACGGTCTAAATGTGGGAGAGTTGGGGAGATAGAAATAGCAAAATTTGGCAGTTGCTGCATATGTGGGGTAAGTGATCATGAGGGGTTGAAGATAACACCAAAGTTATGAACCTTGGAAACTGAAAGAATGGTGATACTTTTGACAGTATTATTTTTAATAATTTATTTTTTATTTTTCAAAAAACAAGTATTTTAATTAATCTGTCTCCTCTGCAACATCCTCACTGAGCATTTTTTAAAGTCCTGAAAAACAGATCCCTGAATAGAAATCTACATTGTCCTTTATTTCCCACATTTGCGATGTCTAAAAGTGTATGTCTCAATGTGCATTTTTAAGCTCATCCCATCTCTGTCAAGAGGTGTGTGATATTTTATCTTCATCCTTTTGTACTGAATGATCTGATTTCTAATCAAAATTGTTTTTCCTCTATAATGTTATATCTATAAATTATTCTTGTAATTCTTCTTATTTTGTTTTGCATCAGTTCATAAGCATCTGTCCAGGTGCCTTCTTGAACGGTTCATCATTTCTTAAGGCTCAATAATATTCCATTATATTCATATGCCACAATTTGTTTATCCATTCCCCAATAAGAAAATACCCCCTTAGTTTCCAATTTTTGTCTATCAGAAAAGTTGCCATAAATATTTTTGTACATATAGATCCTTTTCCTTTTCATTTTATTTCTTTGTGAAATGGGACTAGTAATGATTTAGCTGGATCAAAGGGTATATAGAGTTTAGGAACTTTTTGGACATTGTTTCTAAATTACTTTCCGTGATTGCTGGACCAGTCCGTGGCTCTACCAACAGTACAATAGCATTCCTATTTTCTTACAACTCCTCCAACCTTTGTCATTTCCCTCTTTTTCATTTTAGGTTTAGACCAACATTTCACACTACAGATCAATATACACTCCAAATAGATATATAACATAGAAATAAAAGGTCATATCATAAACAAATTAGAGGAATAAGGAGGAAATTATCTTTCAGTTCTATGCATCAGGCGCATAGAGATGTGAAGTGGAACCTCAAAACTCCTTTAATTTGAATTTTTTCCATATCATTGTGGATACCTTGGATTTATTCCTTTGAAAGGTCATGTCCTTTGACTGTTTACATATTGGATGCTGGCTTTTAATATTCCTAAATTTGAATCAGTTACTTATGTAGACGTTTGTCAGAGAAATTTATTGCAAAGATTTCCCCCTACTTACCCATTTTCCTTCTAATTTTTACTACATTACTTTTTTTAAATTTTTCTAATTTCTAATTTAATTTTCTAATTCTAATCTAAAAAATTTCTAATTTTTACTACATACCTGTTTAATTTTATATAATCAACCTTGTCTTATCTTTTGTGATGCTCTTTATATCTCGCTTAGTCATAAATTCTTCCCTGATGCATAGAACTGAAAGGTAATTTCCTCCTTATTCCTCTAATTTGTTGATGATGTGATCTTTGATTTCTATGTTACGTATCTATTTGGAGTGTATATCGATCTGTAGTGTGAAATGTTGGTCTAAACCTAATTTCTTCCGGGCTACTTTCCAATTTTCCCAGCAGTTTTTGCCAAATAGGGAGTCCTTCCCCCATGTAATTGGGGTTTTTTGGTTTCTAAAACCTTCATGCTTCACACTAAGTACCCAATCTATGCCTGATCAGTGGATCCCAGATGATCCACACTGATCTACACCAGCCTCCTCTTTGTAAACCAGTGCCAGACCAGTGCTTGGTAGTGCAGTTAGAGAGCCACTTTGCTTTTTTCCTTCACTGTCATTGAGACTGTTCATCTTTTGTTCCTTCATATCAGTTTTGTTATTATTTTTCTAGGTCTATGAAATAAATACTCTGCATAATTATGCAAAATAGCGTAAATGCTATACAACATTGAGTAGTATAGCGCGGAATAGATCGGTTTTGGTAATATTGTCATTATCTAATTTGTTTATTCTTGTTGGGCTTATCCATGAACACTTAATGTTTCTCCAATTATTTCTACAAAAAGTGCGTATCATATTTATATAGTTCTTGAGTGAATCTTTAAAGATATTAGGGTTTATAGTTATTTTGAATGGAATTTCTCTTTCTAGTTTTCTTGGTGGATTTTGTGGAATGTGTGTAAAAATACTGGTGATTCATATGTATTTATATTATATCCTGCACCTTTTTTGAAATTATTTTTTTATTTATTTTAGCTGACTCTCTAAGTTTCTCCAAATACTCCTGAATGTCATTTGCAAAAAGTGATGATTTTGCTTCATCTTTATCCATGCACATTTCTCTAATATTTCTGATATTGTGTTAAACAGTAATGCTAATAATAAGCATTTTTGCTTACTCCTGATCTTATATGAAAGGCTTTAAATTTTCTCTATTACATATAATTCTTGTTCTTGGGGTTAGATAAATACTATTTACTCTGTTAAGGAAATTAATATTCGTTTCTTTGATTTCTAGAATTTTTAATAGAAATGACTATTCTATTTTGTCAAAATCATTTTCAACATCTTCTGATTTAATCAAATTATTTTATTATTTATGTTATTAACATAATTCTTTATATTTATAATCTTTCTTATGTTGAACCAACCTGGCATTCATAATATAAACCCATTCTGGTCATAAGGTATAATTTTTCTAATATGTTGTCGTAAACCACTTTATAATACAATACAATATAATATAATATCTTAATATAATATGATGTAACATACAACTTGCCAATATTTTATTTAAATTTTGGTACCCATGCTCATTATACATATTGTTCTGTAGTTTTCTTTCTCTGATTTGTCTCCCTGGTTTAGTTATCAAGACCATATATGAAAGAGATCAGAAGGCCCTCTTTTCTTATTATCACAAACAGCTTATGTAGAATTGGAATTATTATGAATGCTTGATAGAATTCACTTGTTAATTCATCTTGTTCTGGAGTTTTTACTTGAAGATTTCATTTATTGCTTTGTAAACTTCTTTTTCAGATGCTGGGCTATTCCTTCTTTTGTTAATTCCAGGTTTATTGAAAGCAAATAAAATAGTCTTTGTCTTTTTAACTACTCTTATCAAGTCTTCCAGAGTTTCTTCCCTACTCAGGATTGCCAATGATGGTGGCTATACCAATCCTTGGAGCCAAAGATTTAGAGCTAGACAGGACCTTAAAGGTTATCTAGTCTACCCCCTGCTCCCATTTGTCATATGAGGAAACTATAGTAATCTGATTGAGGTCAGACAGGTAGAAAATGGGAGAGGTAGGATCTGATCCTATTAATTTGGATTCTTCTATGTAACACAGTGGAAAGAACATAGAAGGCAAAAGAACTAGGTTCAAATTCCAGTTCCACCATGTACTTACTGTCTGAGGATCATCAGACAAATCACTTAACCACTACATGATTTCTTTAAATTTTTAAAATTCTATACTAAGTAACTACTCCCACTCCCTCCTGACCCCGTAAACCCCATGGTATGTGTACTAGAAACACAGGAAGACCATAATGTCATTAATTTTGAATTCTAATTTATTTTGTAAACATCAAAATCATAATGTTTTATAATTTATGCTTCTATCAAGTACATTTCACTTTTCCCAATCTAATAATCTTATACATGTAGGTAAAAATAAAATTGCAGCCTCTTACCTTCAGCAAAAGAAAAAAAAACACCAAAACAACTGTATATTTACATAGAAGTGGATTGATGTTGCCAAAAAGACATCTGGATAAATAAATTTTTTGCTTCTCTCTAAATGTTGTGAGAATTGCCTGGATAGAATCTGTTTTAGACTCTGGAGTGATCAGCCTCATCAGCTCAAATGAATATCCAAAAAAATATTTTTGACTAAAAATAAAGAAAATAAGTAAAGGATTTTGTAAACAAAATGAGTTCTTCAGATTTGTTCTCCATGTTATGACATTTTTATCTTTATGGTTCTTATTCCAGACCTGTCACTGTGTGTACATTAGCAATTTGCATGTAATTTGTAGCCAGAGATTTTCCTGGCACTGAGAGATTGAGTAATTAATCCAAAGTCACACAGCCAGCATCTGTCTGAAGGAGGACTTGATCCCAAGGCTAGTTCCAATGCTGGCTTTCTATTTACTGAGTCCCTCTGGTGATTTTTAAAGTCTTTTCATTTTCATAAAATAACCCTCTTCTCAAAAAAAAAAATCTTGTCTCATTTAATAGTAGGATCCAGATATGTTTAATAGAAAGTAACAACCACAGAAATGTCTTTGCCTGCTGACCTCTAAATCCTTACGATGAATGCATTTTCATATTTCTTTTTGGTTGTAATTTAATATTTACTTTTTCTTTCTATGAGATGCAGTACGTCATTGTAAATACAGTGCTGGTCATGGAGTCCAGAAAATCAGATTTCAAATACATACTAACTGTGAGATCATGTGAATCTCTTGCCCACAGTACCCCAAACAAAGCTAGAAATTATAAATAAGTTGCTTATCTTTATAAGTGAAAGAAGTTTCTAAACCTGAAGGTGTTTGTTCTGAAGAAATTTAAAGTGCTACACACTTCTTACCCTCCCAACATTTGTAGAATGGAAAAGTCCAAAGGATCTATAGAAAATCATCCATTTCATTTAACTTCCTTTATACAAATGAAGAAACTGATGCACAGAGAAGGGAGAAGACTGCCCTACCAAATTAATTTAGGGATGAAAGTTTAAAAAAAATAGTACTGGTTCACAGTATCAACTTTTACATTTTTCCCTATCACAAAAATATTTCACTACAATTAAAGAAATGTCATAATAATATCATAATAAAGAAAATATAATTTTACTCCATACCTCAAATTCCCTTTACCATGTTGCTACTTTTAAAAAGGAAAGGAATTTGAGAGAGGAATAATATTTTGCTCTTTACTTTTGATTTCTTTGATATGGGACCATTGATCACAATGTTAATATGATTTTAGTAAATACTTTGGTGTGTATGGTTTAGGATCAAAGATTTAGTTTCTCTGAGGGTCCACTGAGATGATAGAGTATGTGGAGCACCTTGTGACCAGCAAGTGTTATAGAAATGTCTGTCTATTGCTGCTGCTGCAATTGCTATAGCAAATACTGTCTGGAATATAAAGGCAAGATCCAATTCGAATGTGTTCTAAAAGAGTAGACATAGTCAGTCAATTGGTTTACTTTTCCTAAAGAAACTTCTCAGCTTTTGTGTAATACAAAAGGTTTTTTTCTTGAAAAGGTTAAAAAAAAGTTCTAATCAACTTCTGTACATTATGTAGAACTTCATTTTCTAAACTCCGCAAAAGAAAGTTTCATATTTAATGGGAAATCATGAATTATTCCATTTATTATCTACTTCCTCCTTTCAAAGACATGATCTGGATAAAAGGCGGGGTGAATAATTTCAAAAAATACAATACATTTTTAATGGGAAGGTGCAAACTACAGATTCTCATGACTATTAGCAAGAGTAGAGGAAACAGAATTTTACTTGCAAAATCCATCAGACTCTTGCAAAGGTAAAATATACGACACACTGAATAAGAAAAGGACACAGTGAGCCGAAGTTTTCTCTTTAATGTTGCTTGTTGTTTTTACTAAGTTTTTATCTTCATAGTCTACAGATTTCATTTCCAAGTGAAAACTTTAATTTAGATTGCATTACATGAAAATTAGGCTATCGGTTGTATTCGTGTGGACTGAGATCAAATAAAACACTATATATAAAATCTTTTTAAATGAACATTGTTCTTTATGAAGTAAGATTCTCATTTTGGATATCATAGTGTTACTTACAAAGTCTTAGTGAATATTAAATTCTATTGAGTGAAGTTAACCAGATTCTACTAATACTGTTATCAAACAGAAAAAATATTTTATTCTTACAAGTAGATTCTAACAGTGATATTGGCATATTAAAAGTGTGTTTGTTTACATATATGAGTGCATGCACTGTGTGTATATATGTATATATGTGTGTAACAAACATACGTATATATATATATATATTCATACACACATATATACCTGCACACACATATATCTCTGTTCTCTTTAGTTTTTGTAGGAGTTGTATGTTCTACTTACTTAAAATAACAAACTGGTTTTCTGCATTTTAGAAGCATCATTTACATATTTACAATTGATATGCTAATTACAAATCTTTGCCACCTGTTTCTTAAAGTAGGTCCCTAAGGACCTCAACCAGGCTGATATTTTTTACTTTGGGTTTCTGTTTTATGATGTTTTAAATCACAGTAATTTCTGTATATGTCATACACACAAATAACAACTTAAGAAAAATGCAAGCAGTGAACTGGAATAACCATTTCTGAATATGCTTAAGATTCGGTTCTTGCCTTTTTGAGTAGAGCTCATTTAGAATTGATTTCCTTTACCTCTGGTTTGTAGCAATTCTGTCAGGATGTATCAGTTCCATTCTTTGA
The DNA here is from genome assembly GCA_023548195.1 of Bettongia penicillata ogilbyi. Lineage (NCBI taxonomy): Eukaryota > Metazoa > Chordata > Mammalia > Diprotodontia > Potoroidae > Bettongia > Bettongia penicillata. The sequence continues at coordinate 8,170,547 of JAJHZJ010000024.1, forward strand.
CGTGTTGTGCACATATTTGTGATAATTGGTTGGTAACTACGAGAATTTAAGTCATTTGAAGTCATTTCTCAAAGTTTACAATTGTTTTGTTGAAGTTTTAAGGTTAAAGGGAGTTGGTGAACAAATGAAAAAAATAATTAAAAATCTTTGCACGAAGGTACAATTCAGCTGAGAACGTTTTGACATGGAGCAAATGTTGTGCCTCCAGTTTGGAAGGATTTTCTCTGAATAGGATTCTTAAATGAGTTTGCTTTCCTACATTTCCATGTGGCACTTTCACTTTGAAACATTCTGAGAGAAAGAAATCAACATTTCTGCAGGAAACTGTTTGTAGGTACTTGACAGTTGTTCCTTTTTTGCTTGTTTGGATTTTTGTCTTCCTAAGTAGATGATCTATTCATTTCTTCTTATATAACTCATAGGGCTTTATATTATAGCTCACCAAACATCTATAGGAAATTTTTCCTCTTATTTATGTAATAAATAGCACCTGGTCTTATCTATTGAATGAAATAAACCCTTTTATTAAAAAAAAATGATGCGGTCATTTAATTCTGCTAATTCATTGATGTTGGTAATTGGTAAAAAGAACAACTTTTTGCTGTTATGTACAGGTTGTTTATTACTAATTAATGATATTTAAGCTTTTTCAGTGATATTGAATGGAGATTATTAGAGCAAATAATTTCAAAAAGCATTATTTAGTATACTGTTTGCCATAGGGGAAATTCAGGATGACTTTTGCAGACTGTGGTGTCTGATTACAAAATCCAGTGAACCTTGTGGTGGGTTCATCAACACTTGTTGATGCTGAAAAGAGCAGGAGTGACTCAGGACTTATGCTAGACTGATTTTTTAAAAATACACCATATTGTGGTGAATCTAAGAAATAATGTCCCTCATCATAACAAATATCCCATATGCCCTAATACCAAGTCACTATTATTTAATATCTTCTGAGTCCCACAAAACCACATAATTCATTGCTGAAGAAGAGCATGCCTCTTGAGGAATATATTAATGTCATTCTTTTAGGGACAATTGACAATCCAATCCACAAATTGAATAAATACTGAGAAATATGACAACTTTTGGTTGCTGCCATTAGAATCATAGAAAAAACATCAGGTAGATCTTCTGTTGTAAATTGATTTTCCAAATTGCATTTTAATAGCTGCTATATATGTATGCTTATTCAATGATGCTTTCTTACTTCCATTGTTTATGAATAAAACTCTTGATTCTTGGCAGATAGCAAATTATTTCCAAAGGCATACCAGATCTCTATAAATACTGAAAAGTAAAATAAATCAATACATAATAAATGAATGAAAGAATAAAAATAAATATCCATGATTGAAATTTTTTAGTTATATAGATAGAATAGTTATATCTATTCAAACACTAGTATTTCCAAAAAAAACTCATAAAAAGGTTGGTGTTTTTTGTGGCTCTGGATTCAAGGTATAATTAGGTTTGATACCCAGTCATACCCAGCACAGAAACAACATTACAATAAAATTATTTCAGAGTAGGTTTTCTACCAGAATGTAAAAAATCATGTTCATTATTAAAATATTACCATTTTCAGAATGTCCTATTCACTTGGACAACAATTCTCATGTTTTGTTTTTAATCATGTTTTGCCAAAATACAATGAATAAAAATAAACCAACAAATACAATAAAAGTTTAAAATCAATCATTTTTAGAAGACATGTTAAAACATAAGATGTTTTAATATCATTATTGTGAAGTTTTCATTGAAATCACAATAAAATATGGCATACATGTAATTTTGTCTTTAATATTAACTTAATATTTTAATGGCAATGTCTCCATATATACACAAGGTATATATGCATTTCAGAAAGGAAAAAAGTCTTAATTTTTAAGGAATTTAAAATATTTATTTAATCTTAAAACGCTTTCATTGTATTTACCATTTGATTTAAAAAGCTATGATTTCGGGCTATTACTGCATATGTAAAGGCTAAGATTATTTGCTACTGTGATGGCAAGAACTGTATATGTTCATTATTTCTCAATGAAATCCCCATAAAAATGTTTATGGAAAATTGAAGATATTGTCAGTTTGAATGCTTAGTTGTAGGTATACTGTATGGAATGCTAATCACTTCATGGGTGTACTACATTTGAAATGTAATGAATTTTGTTTGTTTGAGTTAGAATATTTAAAATATTTAAATTAATTCACAATGTTGAAAATAACCAGTGGGCACAAGCTAAATTATTACAATTAGATGAAATGTAGGATGAACAAATTTGCTTTTATACAAACTATCATATCTTAAAAGTATCTTTTATGTGTACTATGCAATATACTTTTCTAACATATTTGACTAGATACATACATGTTTATAAAATCATTAACATACTTAGCAACAAAAGAGAAAGAAAATAAGTCATTTAAGCAATGATCCCTAAAATGAAATTTCATCTGACTACACAATAGCCAAAGTCCCTTCCAAATATATCGACATACATTTATTTTCTGACAAATGGACTCAGTAGAATAGTTTGCTCAGCTTTAAATAAGCTGCTTTGTCATGTTATTTGTGCATTAATTAAAAATAATATTTGTGTTAAGATTTGCATGATCTGACTGCAGTTTTGCTAAATTTCCAGTAGATGCCCCCAGAGACCATTTCAACTCATTGATTAAACTACAATTCCATTAAAAGCTATACTTGCTCTTTGGGAACTTTCTGAAAAAAATTACATTTTGGAGCAAATTGAGGATTCGTAGGGACTCTCATAAGTCTTTAATACATACAGTCATTAGTCATGCTCACTACAGAGATTCTAATATTTTGCTAAAAATAAAAATGCTTGTAATGTCTAAAGAATAAGTATATTTAGAATGTTTCATTTAAATCTATCTACTTTTGAGGCAAATCTTCTTTAATTAACCAAAATATTAATTCTCTAGCTTCTCCCTTCCTGTATATTTGTATGATTAGAGAAAAGTAAACAATTGTTTCAGTTTTTGCTGAAAATATTCATAGTTATGTGTACACGTGCATATACCCATGCAAATTTGAATTCTCATATTTACATACTTGCCTCCCAGATTTCATGTGGTTCTGTTTTCTTTATACAAATGACACAGCATCTCATATTATACTGTATGAGAGGATAAGAATAGTGACTGACTGACTCTTTTCCCTAGAAATTATATTAACTGAAGCTATTTAAGTATTAATTTAAGAGTCAAGTAATTATCCCTTAGGTGACTCCAATAACATTTATTCCTACAATATGAATGTAAGACAGTTATAACTCATGCATAGATAAGCCACTTGTGAGTTATAAATATTAACATAATGGAATAAAACTATTATCATGCCTCACAATTAGGTATTCACTATCTTTTCAGGGCAACTTTGTCGGTTAAAGTATAATTTTATGCTTCTCATGCTAAGGTACAGCATTTAATCATGTTGCCTTTGAAATGGTATAGCCAAGAATGAAGTTCTTATCAAACCAATATTTGTAGCTTCCCCTGTAAAGAATTATATCACGAACAAACAGCATTTGAACTACTGAGTATGTGTCCTTTGGGCATATGCCACATGGATCTCCAACTGAGAAATTAAGTTTGTGGCTTACAGTCTTTTAGATGACTCATTACTGTATATACCTGTTTATATTACTGCTTATTGTAAGCTATAAGCCAATCTTAAATTAAGACTTTAAATATTTTTTTAGTAAAGTTAGAAAGACTTGGATGGAAATCTTGAGATTTTAGAGACTCCTTGAATAATGTTAGTCCTTGAAATTCTCCCTTTTTTTACTGTATTGTTTAAAAAAATGAAAAATTCAGATAATTATGAGGACCCCTATGACATCACAACCTGAAGCAAGAGAGCCAGAAGAGTAATATACATAAAGATTGCAATGATGTAAATTATGTCAGCATGGAAAGGAAACAAAACTCTGGCCAGGTACAGTGGTCCCTATTAGATTTTGTCAGAGCGCTCATAGCTTTTTTCTGCCGACAAGAGATAAATTAAAAACTCAGCAGCGGGTGTTGTGGTGACGGTGAATGGTGGTGGTGGTGGTGGTGATAGGTTTCTGTATATTGTTTTGTTTTGTGGTTTGTTTTTTCCACTCAGGAAAAGCACTTTTGTTAAGGGGTTGCTTGGATGCTTCTTGTGAAGTATCTGCAAAATCTGTCATGGGGCAAGAGACTGGGATTGAACCTGTGGTTTTACTAAGATAGAAATTTCCCAAATGAGTTAACTCCCTCTACTAATACCTTTTCTTTGTGGGTTGTTTTTTTCTAATCAGGGAAAGCATTTTGTTAAGAGGTTGCCTGGGTATCTATCTTGTCTATAATGCTTTTCTGTATACAGTTATTATCTCCTACCTTCTCCCTGGACTGGAAAGCTGGCCAAAGATTTTTCCAACTTTCCACACAAGCAAAAATCACTTCTGCCATAATATTAAACCTACAATATATATTTGACTTGTTGAATTGGCTAACATTTATAAGGTTTCTTTTTTCTGTATCTTTTTTTATGTGTTTGCATTTTCCTTCATTGTTTTAGGCTATAAATTCCTGGCTGTGTACTCTTAGAACAGAATCACATCATTTAACTTATTTTCAGCACATACTCCTGATTTCCGACTCTTCTTCCTCCCAGGAGGAAGGGTATGGGGGCCAGAGTGTCACAAAATGACGCTAACCCCCAATCCCTTTCTTGTTCATCATTAATAGCCTTGAAGAAAAGTAGACTCCAACATAGATATAAATCAGTGATTATGTAATTAAAGAATCTCAAGAAGAAAACATTTATGATCATAACATCATAATCTTAATGCTTGGGAAGAGCATTTAAATTTAGTTCCTATTCTGTAATTTTTTAAAAAGTATCTTCATAGTTCAGTGCAACAAAGGGAAGATGTTCATTTTAAACATTTGTGTTGTTGTTAAGACCAAACGGTCAATGATTAATAGTTTGCAAGGCTGCCTAACAATGAATTACCAAGTTTTCCAGGTAAAGAGTGCTGGCCAATTCAAATTCTACTGAATGGTCTACTTTTGCTTTACATGTTAGCCTCAGGCTTCTTTGCTCTCCCATATCTTTGGTGACTGAAGCTGTGATATAAGTTCAAAATGTGTGTGTAGAGTAGTTTCTGAACAATACCTCACAATAAATTTGATGATATAGCACCCAACCACTTAAGTCTATGCCTAAATTCTTTTATAATATGCTGCCTCCTTATTCCAATGTAGCCTGAGGCATCTTTGGTAGCATAGATGAGTAGGCCTTATGTTTCATTTTGAGACTAGATTTCCTCAGTATTCTTACCCTCTTTATGAAGTTATAACTTCTGTCAAAATTTACTTCCATAGGGTAGACTCACCTTTTTTTTTTTTTTAAAGGCTTGAGTTTTTTGCTTTGTTTATTTTTTTTTTTGGTTTGTTTATTTTTTTTTTCCTTTCAAAAGAAGAGATATATAATGTTTGTAATAATAGGAAAAATTATAAAGAAAGCATTGTACTAATAGTACAAGTTAAGTTTAAATTAAACATGAAGATCTTTCATAGATTACAAATATCATAGCATTTAGAGCAGGAGAAACTTAAGAAATCTTCTTGTCCAGCATCCTCATAGAAGGAAAATGACTTGGCTTGGGTCACTCACATAGTAAGTTGGAGAGTGAGGTCAGCTGAATCCAAAAATCTAATATACTCTTACTTCTTTCACCATTTCCGTGATAATTACTCAACAAAATTCTTATTTTCGTTTCACTTCAGGAAGAGTAGGAATATAAGGAAAGCCTTCTTCTGATACCTACATGATTCTGTTTTTATACTTCTTTCTATACTTCTTTTTTAAAAAAGACTAAAATTTATTTATTTAATAAAGATGAAGGAAACTAACACACAGACGGAGGAATTATGAACAAATTAATGAATTAAGCTCTTCTTTGTGTTTGTTACTAAGGATATTTATTTGTTAGCTTAAGAACTTATGAATAACATCACAGATTCATCACAGATAGGACCTGGGTCACTACTCTGAAATGTAACATCTATGGATCTCTACGGTGCCTGTAGAAATGAAAACACATTTTTTTTTTTTATTTACTGAGAGTCTTGGTATCTCTAACCGAGGTGGAACACTTTACTGAAAACAAATGATTACCTGGTTTGGTTCAGCTATAGATCCATAAGATGGTCCTGATTAGTAAACTGCTGACTGTTCTTTCTTGCAAACTGATCAACAGGGGTGGCTTTTTAACTGGGGTATACATGGAGCAAAAGAAAATTCACATGCACATATATACATACATATACACAAGTGTGTATGTATATGTATCTATGCGGTAAGGACATTTCCAAAATACAACCTTTGTTTCCAATATAATTCTTCTGAGAATTTTTTTCAATATTAAAAATTAAGCATTATGAATGGTTCATAAACCCTTAGCTAGAAGATATCTTTAAAATCTTGTTTTACAGATGAACAGGCTGAGGCTTAGGAAGATAAAATGACTCCCAAAGTAAATGGTTAATTTCTAGCAGATTCAGTAGAATTTAAATTTTTTGGCAGCCTGTTCTGTTTATGTTCTTTTTGTTTTATCATTCTTATTTTAAAAATAGTGCATTATGCTTTAGTTAACAAAAATTATTAAAGATACGGTGGGGAAGGGAATAATCATTTATTTAGTATCTACTAAATGCTAGGCACTGTGCTAAGTACTTTTTACAGATATCTCATATGATTTACTTTGGAACCATTTACACTTGAAAATTAATTTCTACATTGAATATATCTCTAATAGCTTATTAGTTATCCTGGGTCCCCTTTGTATTCTATTTGCCCTTTCTTTTTTATGTATTTGGGTATAGTCATTCTGTCAATAAGCAGCTATTAAGTATCTGTTATTTACCAGGCAACACGTGTTAAGTGCTGAGATGCATAAAGAGGAAAAAGACAATTCCTGCACTCAAGACACTTACAATCCAATAGGGGGAGGGGATGACAACAAGTAAACAGATATGTGCAAACAACCTATGTGCAGAATATATAAGAAATAATTAACATAGAGATGGTACTAGAATTAAGATGGATTGGGAAAGCTTCTTGTAGAAGGTAGGATTTTAGTACAATCCTTTTCCTATGGTGGGAATGGGTATAGAAGTAGTTCTGTTTTTTTACTTTACTTTCAATAAGTAATTTCTTTATATTCCTGTTTAATTTTACTTTTATTTACAATGCACCATAGTTTTATCAATCATTTTCAACTGTTGAACATTTAGAATGTTTCCATACATTTCTATTTATAAATAATGCTATTATGTATTTTTAACAGATTAGGATATATCCTTAATAATGAGATTAATAGGTTAAAAAAAGATTACTATTTATGACTTCTGCATATCACCACCTTCCCTTCCAAAAGTTTCTATCAGTTTACAATTCTGCCGGCAACATATACTTTTTCAATCTGATTCGATGTAACTGCCAGTATTCAGTTTTAAAGCATTTATGTATTTGCCAGTTTGATGGTTATAAAGTTGTCTGTGTTTCCCTTCAAAGTTCAAATTTATTGCCACTTCCATAATTACAGTGGAACCCTCTTGTGAAGAGTGAGAAATAAGAACGCCATCTGCCTCACGTTCTGTTGTGTTTGACATAGTTTTAGAATAATTGTTTGTAGTCTTTCAGGGTTATTGGTTTTTTCCAATTTTTACTTTGGCTTTAATACCCAGGATGTAGGTTTGATCTCGAGTTGAAAATAAAAGTAATTGTGTTGATTTTGACATATTTAATACAATAAATATTTGTAAAGTATAATGAAAATATCTGATATCAAAATATAATATACTCTTTTATAATGATGTTACTAATATAATATATTAATCATATTAATATAATTAGTTATATTATAGTTATGTTACTAATAGAATGCATGCAATAATATATACTAATAATATACAATGATATATTGTAATAATATATAATAATGTCACTATAGCACCATATAGCAATTGTATAATGTGTTACTATGTAACACTATAATGTATAATACTATGTAACACTTATAATACTATAAGTATGTTACTATCATGTATTACCCTAGATACATATAAATATAACATAAACAATGTACATGATATACCATAATATAAAGCTAGTAACATATAATATTTATTACTGTATATTATTAGCAATGTTATTATATATTCTATTGTAATATGTAACAATAATTAGTTATAATATAGTAATATATTACATCAGTATATTAACTTCATTGCTTACATTTTTTTAAATGATTTCTGGCTTGATTTTCCTCTCATTTATTGTGCATGAAGTTCCCATGGTTTAATTAAGTTTGATTTTGGCTTTTGGAGTTCCATGTTTCTTATCACTGGTTGTGAATACTTATTTAGTTGAAAATTAATTATAAATAATGGTAATTCTGTAAATGGTGAATGCCAAAAAGGCAAATGAAATTAGTAAAAATATTTTGGAAAAATCTCTCATGGAAGATAGAGAAGAGTAACAATGAAGACTAGTATTATGTCAGTTAATCAAAATATTCAGTTGCTTCTCACAAATTATGACTTGAGGGAAATTGAACTCCAGCTATATAATATTATCTTTTGAAAATTATATAATAAATTGATCCTTTTATGCATTGTGAGTATAATATTTTAGTGGAATAATTATATACTGATTGATTACAACATCTTTCTGAATGTATAATTTGTTTTTCAAATTATGTCAATTATGAAACTGTCACATCATTACTTTAATCCCAAGTTAAAATAGGGAAAGGACTGTTGCAAAATAATATACAGCAATGTTGTTTCTTATAACCCTCATATTTCTTATATTTAAAAACTGAACCACCTTACAGCCAGTGGGGCTTTCTAACATGTCTGACACGCATAGTTTGACTTTGCCCTGATGTGTAATTTTTACTCTTCTCACTTTTGGGAGGCAGTTCATCTAGTAGTTCATAATAGGAGTCATTAAACTCTGAATGTGTGTGTGTGTGTGTGTGTTTAATGTACCCTTTGAACCAATATTTTTATATACTGGGGGTGTGAATTATCGTGAAGAAAAAAGTTCTAAGGTCCTTTCCATTTTTAAACCCATAATCCTAAGATAATATGATGTTCAAAAATATATCCTTTTGGGGGGAAGAGGGGGAAAATTGTGATTCAACTGCCAGAGGAAATTTTTATAGAAGTCAAATCACAAGTCTGGTCTGAATGGGAGCCCTCCTCTACCAATGTAAATTATTGGAAGATGTCTGGCAACTTACAGTCTTAGTAGAGTGCTTAGCAACATAAAGGATTTATCTGGGATCACCTAGCTGGTGTGTGTCAGAACTCTGTTCTTCCTGACCCAGGGACTGACCCTTTAACCACTACCCAAATAACCAATGTTTTAGAAATACTTTGAAGCATTTTATTCCCCCAAATGTAATAATTGGGGAGATTTGCGTCAATCAAGTAGAACTTCTGACCTCAAAAATTACTGAGTCACCCGAGCTCCCGACATCTTATGTGAAATGGTTTCCCTACACGCATGAGGGGCCAAGGTCTCCATATCTTTTTTTATCATTCCTACTCTCTTCCCACCTCCACCCCCCAAAGTAGAACAATTCAACCTTGAGGCTAACAATGTTGTGCAGATCTGTAGAATTAAAATGAACCTTTGAATATCCTGATTCTCATTCCCCAGCTACCGGAATTCATACAAGAAGAACATTTGTATAGACATGTTACAACATGGCCATCATAAATCCTTCTGTGAGCTCTTTGCTCTGATCAAGAAGTGGTATGATTTGAGGGAAGCCGGAGGGATTCGGTCCATCTTCTGGATGCAGACTCCCCTAGAAGAGATGCCTGAAAAACTGGATCAACTGTACTTCTATCTGACCAAGACTGAAGATGCTGAGCTCGCAGGTAAGCAGAGGCATCTTGGGGAGCTAGAGTCTCAGTGGGAGTGGCTTCAAGTCAGTGCCTGAGGGGAAATTTGGAATTGTTTCATAGAGGGATCTAATAGAGGGATGCTAAGGCAACTTAGCACATCTCAACCTCAATCAACTGCCTTTACAGAATATGGGAGGGAGGGAAGGAAGGAGAGGGGAAGGTGGGGAGAGAGAAGAAGGGAGGGAGAGAGAGAGGCAGGGGAGGGAGGAGGAGAGCATAGAGGAGGGGAAAGGAGAAGAGAGGGAAGGAAGAGAGGAGAGGAAGTTCATCAGGAGTCCTGGTGACACCATTAGGAATCAGAGAAAAAATGGAGGATGCCTTGAGATTTCATTAGAACCTTTCAAAATATCGATGGCTCTGATTGCACCTCAGATAATTATTTACCTTCATTTATAACCCAGCTATTGATTTTGACCCAACTGGGTTTATTTCCTGATGAAATTTCCTTTTGGAAGGCTGCTTTTATTTTTGCGTCATGGAGTTTCAGGGCAAAACCCCAGGATCCTGCATATTTAAATCTGATAGTTATAAATAGTCATCATAACCAGGAAAAGTTGTGTTTTGTTTTTGCTAGAGGCCCTTTGTGAATCATTCTGGTGCATATCACAAAGTCTGCAGTATGGGGTTTTTTTCATGATACTTTCACTGATTTTTATACACCGATGCACACGAGACGCAACGCATGATATAATGACTGAAGAGACATCAGACTCAGGAAGGTCTGGGTTCAAATCCTTCTTCTGTCAGAATACTCCCCGTGTGACCCTGGCAAAATCACCAAACTTTGTCAAGTCAAAGTCTAAGCCAACTCTCTAAGACCATAAATTACATATGTTAATATACATTAGCAGGAGTTTTGTCACAAAGGAAGACCTTATACACATGAAATCACAAGAGATGAGGAGGAGGGAGAGGAGGAGGATTCCTCTCTCTGTGGAACATATGAAACTCTTGTCATAACTATTTTTTCTGGCTTGTTAGGGATTTGCTTTAGGATTACATAATTATACAATTGGGACAGCTAAGTGACACAGTGAATACATCACCAGTCCTGGAGTCAGCAAGACTCCTCTTCCTGAATTTAAATCTGGCCTCAGATACTTACTAGCTGTATGACCTTGGATAAGTCACTTGACCCTATTTGCCTCAGTTTTCTAATCTGTAAAACGAGCTAGATACAGAAATGGCAAACTACTTCAGTATCTTTGCTACAGAAATCCCAAATAGGATCACAGAGTTGGATATTGAACAACAACAATTATGTAACTAGATATTCAAATCAAAAAAAGTATTTGTTAAATATCGATTCTGTTTAGGACACTTCGCTCAGACCAATTCAGTTAATTTGATGCCCATAAAATTTAATATCCTCCAGGTATTTTTATAGGCAGTGAATCAGTCGGCATGTGTTTATTACATACCTATTGTGTGTATTGTGTTGATCTGGAGAGAGAGGGGAGATGGAGAAAAAGTGAAAGAGAAACAGAGATGGAGACAGAGTGACAGAAAGACAGAGAGAGATTGAGACAGAAAACAAATAGAGAAAGACTCAATGGGTTTTAAGATAAATAGATTAGTTACAGACAGCCTGTGCTGGCCAGTCCCCACTACTCACTGGGACTGAAGAAGTGAAAGGTACTTCTATCTGTCTTTTTAAACTGAGATTACAAAATATCAGTAGCCCTCCTTATTAGTCACTGCTGAAAGGGGAAATCACTTTGGGGATGAAAGCGTGAGATGGAATTATTTTCAAACCTCAAAGTGTCTATTTAAGATGAGAATTTATCTCCTCATGAAACTTCAAGGTTTTGCTTATATGTCACAAAATAACTATTTTGGTTTTAGACATTTCCTTTGGAACCTTGGAGACATGGGTCAATTTAATAATGAAGTTTGCAAGTCCCTTTAATATTCAAAAGCTGTCAGATTGCCTTATCATGGTAGAGAGATTAGCACTGTCTCATTCCAGGAGGCTCTTAAATTACCTTGCAGCCAGGTTTAGGGCATCATTCTGCATCTTTCAAAGAAAATCAGTTTTTCTCAAGAACTAGAAAGTATTAACACTGCAACAGTCTTTCTGATTGGGACCTAGTGAAAATCATATTTATCCTGTCAAGAATAAATATAAACTTTCTGAGTGCCCCTTGCTGCCCCCCCCAAAATGGCAGTGAATCTTTAATGTTGGAACTGTGTCATGGAAACTTCCTTCCACCAAACTATGGCTATGATCAGAAATCCCCAGCAATGCCATCCAGGATCCATATATGCTGTTACAATAGCGGCCACATGCACAATTGAGAGGGATATGCAGAAGAATGGAATAAATTTACCATTTGTTTTTGCTTCAGTCAATTATTCCTCACTCTTTGTGATACCATTTGGAGATATCTTGGCAAAGATGCTGGAGTGGTTTGCCATTTTCTCCTCCAGTTTATTTTACAGATGAGAAAACTGAGGCAAACATGGTGAAGTGACTTGCCCAGGGTCATAGTAAATGTCTGAAACCAAATTTGAACTCAAGTCTTATTGAATCCAGGCCCGGCACTCTATCCACTGAAATACCTATGTCTATTATGATGTTTCGTATATGACTTCTAACACTTATTACCTGTGTGATCTTAGGACTGTCACCCTCTCTGTGCCTCTGCTTCTTCATCTATAAAATAAGGCAGTAGACTAGATTGGCTCTGTGGCTCCTTCCAGCTCTCTACCTCTGATATCCTCAGTACCCTCATCATGGTGACACACGACTGTGTCACATGTTCACAGTCCATGTTCACAAGCTCACTTTTAGAGATGACAGTGCTGATGCCCATTTGAAGGAGAAAATTGGAAGTGATATTTCATAGTTGGCAATACCTTCTGTGAGGCAAGAAAACATGGATGCTAATTAAGATTTTTCAGATGAGGAAAAAAATAGGAGTTTGCATTTGCAAAAAAGAAAAAACATGTTTTGGATTCAAGATACAGAATAAGACATAACATTTTTGGACATGACCAATGTTCCCACATTTGTTTTGCTTGAGTATATACATTTTTATACATTTTATTTCTTTTCCATTGGTAGGGGGAGTTTGGGAGAGAAGGAAAATAAGTGCTTGTTAATTGAAAAAATTTAATTAAAAAAAGTCATGTCACTAATATTTGGAAATAGAGATGCTTTCTTAGGTTAACCTAACCATTCCTTTGTTTCCTCTTGCTTTCAAAAGCAAAAGATTTTTCCCAGGGAGGGTAATACAAGTGGGGAAAAGGAGAGCGTTTGAAGTTATATATTCCAATTTCCTTTCTGCTTTCTTCACATGCATTGTCCTTGTGTCATGGTTGAGAAGCAGGGCTTTCTCTGAAATCTATATACACTTTTCAGTTCTCCATTTGAAAAAATGGCGTTGGTGAATAATAATGTTTCAGGCTACTTTCTTCCCAAGGGAGGGAAAGCATTACTGAATGGTATTTCCTATTCTGGTGCTGGGGTATTAACCCTGGGGTTTTTAATTGGTGATTTTTTTCTACCAGTTTTGTTTTAGTTTTTTAGATCAAATTTATTCCCTTAACGATTTCTCTCTTTTTTGGATCCTTCATTGTATCAAGCATGGTATTCATCCTTTGCATTATCCACCTTAAAGTCATTTAATTTCTATCATTATTAACCTTTACAATTGGGAGGGGGTAAAGAGTATTCTTTTTTTTAAATGAAATTTGAATTAACAGCCATTTTTCTCCCTCCCAGTTTTATCTCCCCCAAATAAAAAAAAAGGGAAAGGGAAAAGAAGAGCTTTGTAACAAATATGCATAGTCAAGAAAAACAAAATCCCCCTGCGGCCCTATCCAAAAATCTATGTTTTGACCTACATCATTAGCCCATCATCTGTGTCAGGAGATGGATTCTTAAATCCATCATCCATTCTTCCTCATCCATTCTCTAGAGTAATAGGGGACCCTTATGTTGATCAGAGTTCTCAAGTCTTTCATAGTCATTTGTGTTCATTATGTTGTTGCTGTATAAATTTTTCTCCTTTTTTGGCTCACTTATCTCTGTATCAGTTCATACAAGTCTTGCTAGCTTTTTTAAACCATATATTTTGTTACTTCTTATGGCATATTAGAATTGTATTACATTCATATACCACAAATAAACATTCATATACCACAAATAAATATACCATATTTATTTCCTATGAATATTTTTGCACACAATCCTTTTCTTCTTTCTTTGATCTGTTTGAGTATTACTGGGTCAGAGGATATTCAGTTTATCAATTTGAGTGGCATAGTTCCAAATTGCTTTTTAGAATAGCTGATATCTTTAACATTTACTAATTAAAGAAATTCATTCATTATATAAAACTTGCTAAGTCATGTTATGGAAATTTTAATTCATGATCTAATATCACTTCATTTTCTGTTGTATCTAATGGGTTCCAAGGCAGCTGGTACAGGATTTGAACTCAGGAAGACCTGAGTTCGAATTCTGCATCAGGTACTTGCTACCTATATGACCTTGGGCAAGTCACTTAACTTCTTCCTGCCTCAGTTTCCTCATCTTTACAATGAGGACAATAGCACCTACCCTAAAGGGTTGTTGTATGTAGAAAATAAAATAACATACATAAAGCATTTTGCAAATCTTAAAATGCTATACAGGATATCACAAGTCTTACTGCAGTTTTAAGCTTTACCTTAAAGACTCTTGGGACACTGTATAAATGCTGGCTATTATTCATCTGCACAGAAATGTCTACATACATTTGGGAGATTCTGGTTTCATTTCTATGAAAAAAGTGAAAATTCCCTCCATAAATACAGATCAGCAACCTGTATATAACGTTTAGTTTTATGGTTAATTGGTCAGGGCACTTACTTTGTTGTTGTTTCATTTGTGTCCTTGTGACCTCTTTTGGGGTTTTCTTGCAAAGATGCTACAGTGGTTTGCCATTTCCTTCTCCAGCTTATTTTACAGATGAGAAACTGAGGCAAACAGGGTTAAGTGACTTGCCCAGGATCACAAAGCTAGTAAGTGTCTGAGGCCAGACTTGAACTTATGAAGATGAGTTTTCCTGGTTCCAGCCCTCCTCTTTGCCCTGCTCTGTGCTCTATAGCACCGCCTAGCTGATCTGGACACAGAGAGGTTAAATGACTTGCCCAAAGTCACAGTGTACTAGTATATATGAGAAGAAAGACTTGAACCCAGGTCTCCTATATTCTGAGGTTAGCCTTCTATCTAATATATCATGCCATCCCACATTTACTCATTTCTTCTTGGAAAATTTCTTAACCTTTTAAAAAACAGTCTCTTCTTAGATTTGTCATTTGGAGGGAGTATAAAATTAGCAGTTAAACAGATTTTTTACAGATTATTCTGTTACGTATTAATGATGGGGTTTACTTAGTTGTTTGGTTTTTGTCCATTTTAAGCTCACCATGAAGAAATGTATGATAACCTATTTGCTTTGGCCTGTTACTTCAACAACCCGGATGACAAGTGGCTGAGGAATTACTTTTACGAACGATGCTTTAATGTTGCCCAACTGATCAAGGCTGATGGTGGGAGAAAGGAAGCAGAAGCCTACTCACACATGGGTCTTCTCTTTGAGGAAAATGGTGAGTGAGATCTGGAAGGTCTTCATCCAGAGCCATCCCTATAATCAAGATGACCACCCTGTGCTTGGGGGTGCCATACAGGAGCAAAGAGGGAGCTAGCAAAGCAGGAGGTGGAGGCAGTGATGTCACTGTTAATGGAGAAGAGGCTGTGGGCTTCTTTAGGTAAGTAATAAATGAAAAAGAATGATAGTGTCAGTGAGGCCATCAGGAACTATCATTAAGAAAGGGGTGTTTTCTGCCTACCTTGTGCCTTTCAAGGGGTCTCACCCATCTCCCAGGATTCACTTCTCATTGAAAGGTCCTGCCCTACCAGCTATATCCCTTCACCATCCTCCCAGAGTCTGCCCAATATGACTATACCCAATTAAGATGAACAGTCATTTGTATCTTTCCCCACAACTGAATTTGCTCTAAATACCACAATTCTAATTTCACCTCTTCTCCAAAGTGATATGAATATTACTTTATAGAAATAACATAATTGCATATCTTCTAGAAATCAGTTACATGACTGAATTTACCCCTTTGGGTACCATTTGTCCTTAAAACTTCCACTCCCAGTCATAATCACCAAGATAGCTTTAATATAACTATTTCCATTCATATTCTTCTTATGCAATGTATTGATTTTTTTTTTTGAGGGGAGTGGGAGATGCAATTAGGATTAAGTGACTTGCTCAGATTCACACAGCCAGTAAGTGTTTGAGGCTGGATTTGAACTCAGGTTCTTCTGACTCTAGAACCTGTGCTCTATCCACTGTACCACCTAGCTGTTCCTATATGTTGCCTGTTGAGCAAGTTCTTTTTCCCTTCAAGGCTACCCTCATTGATCTTTTTAATCTGATTTCTCCAGTACAAAAATGATGGATTCACCTAAGCAGTGTAATTTTTCTTTGGGACTCTCAAACCATTAGATCTGGACCTATCAGTAGGAATGACACACAATTTTTTAAATTAGATTTTTTAAAGAAGCATTCATTTTCTTTCCCCTCCCAACTAGAAAACAAAACCTAACCCCAGTTAAAAAGTATGCATAGACAGGTAAAACAAATTCCTGCTTTGGCCAGTCTCATTCTGTATACATAGTCCATTTCCTATCCCTCAGGAGATAGGGGAGTGGCATTCTTCACCATCAGTGCTTTAGAACTGTGATTGGTAACTGTTCTGATCAAAGTTATTTAGTCTTTCAAAGTTTGTTTTTACAATGTCATTATTGTATAAATTGTCATCCTGGTCCTGCTGACTCCTCTGTGTATCAGTTCATAAAGGTCTTCCTATGTTTCTCTGAAACTCACCTCTTCATTGTTTATTATGGCACAGTAGCATTCCATGATGTTCGTCTACCATATTTATACTTCAAATCTCATTCTTTTAATTTTTGTGAGATTTTGAAGATGAATATTCACTTAAAGTATAATAACAATTGACAGTATACTTCAGAAATATCCAAGACTGGGGAATTGTTATCTAAAAAACCCTCAAGAAAAACAAGATTTACTGGTCAGGGCAGAAGAAATGAGCTTGAGGAAATTTAGACATCAAGTTTAGATTCCACCACTATTTATCAGTCACCAATTATGTGTAAAGCACTATGCTAAATATTGCGGAAGAAGAATTCAAAGATTAGATGTAACATGAACTCCATGTCCAAGATGGTCATGGGGCATTTGCATAGGAGTGGGAGAAAAGCAGTGCTTTAAAAGATCAAGGTGGCAATGGCAGATGGGCTGGCATGGAGAGGAGAACAGACCATTACATTCATCTAGATGTGAGACTCAGAAAAACAATATGAGTGATTTTACCCTGCTGTTTAAAAATAAATATCTATCCAGGACTTTATAATGTTGTCAGAATTTGAATAAATTATTTCCCTAGAGTCGGTGTTTACATCAATTTCACAATTTAATAAAAATTATAGAGTTTTTTTATTTTCTAAAAGCATATATTTTTAAAATTTTAAAACTCAGTTATAGATATTCCTTCCTCTAATGGAAGAGTGAAAATATTACTGAATTGGAGTCCGAAGGCACAGATTGGAATGTTGACTTTAACACACTCCTTTGTGTGACCTTGGGCAAATAATGGAGCCCCTCAAATTCAGTTTCTTTATTCGTAAAATGAAAGGATTGGACTAAGTGGTCTTTTAGATTTCTCTCTACTTTAAATTGTATAATGCTGTTACTACTAGATGAAAAGTCTCTCCTTAGTAGACACACAGTAACTTGGCTAATCACTAAGATGCTATAAATTATCTTGTTATATACTATTTGTTATATAATAGGAAGACAATAAGGATGAAATCAGTGGCTTGCAGTCTCCTTGGGGTTTTTACTGTGTTTTTGTTTAATGACGTATTAGAATATTATAGCTAATTAAATTATTTTCGTGATTAGTAAGCCTTTTGTATAGACATTTTACTTAAATATAATCTGGACTATTCAGAGCATTTTTTAATAATCTTCCATGTTGTTATTATCTGTCTATCTATCTATCCAGAGATGTATACTAATGTAATGTAAACAGTGCTGATGATAGGTGTTTAACAACTGACTCTCAAAAAACCAATGTATTCATGATACACTTTTACATTTAATATGCATTATTTACATTTTCTCCATCCCTTTCCTAAGTCTAGAAAATGAAAAAAATCAATCATTTGTCCCCTGATTTATAGTATTTGCCAATTTCTGAGGCATAAATGCCCACATTGAAATTTTAACCATCAGCTCTTGTGAGCCAGTATCACCTGCCTCCAGCACACCTCTGATTATAGACCTTTTCTAAAAGAAAATCTCCTTGAAGTATGAAAAGTCGGGTAAGTCACTTGGCTTCACTGAGGTTGTTTCCTCATGTGCCAAATGAAGGGCTTGAATTGGTAACCCTGATCACTCTTTAATTTAGTTATCTATTCAAAAGGAAGGGAATCATATATAGGGCTGTGAGTTCAGGGACTGCCTTTTAAAGTCTAAGAGGACCCAGGGCAAAGACAGTAGATGCTAAGGGTGCTCTTTTTTTTTTTTTTTTTTTTTTTTACATTTTGAAGCATGCTTTTTAAACTTTATTTTCCTTGAGTATTTTTCTTGTATATGTTTTTTCACAACATGACTTTTATGAATATGTTTTTTCTCCTTTTTTAATTTAATTTTTTTATTATTATTTTTTAATGTTCTACAATCACTACCATAAAATTAAGATCTTATCCCCCCACACCTACCTCCCACCACCCCTGTCCCTCCCCGTCACAACATACAATTCTGTATAGGTTCTACATACACTTTTCTATTGAGCACATTTTCACTATAGTCATGCTAGGTAGTCGAACTAAAATAAATGGAAGAAATCATATAACAAATCAAAACATAATATACACACACACGCATATACAAACATGATCTGCTACATTCTGCAGATGAATTCCATATTTCTTTCTCTGAGTGTGGAAGGCATTTTGTCTTAGGAAACCATTGGGAATTATTTTTTTTTCAAGTTCTTGCGTTATTACGAAGTTTCAAGTCTACCAGAAAAAACTCTCGCACACTGTGGTCATTGCTGTGCACAAAGTTCTCCTGGTTCTGCTCTTTTTGCTTCACATCAGATCATATAAGTCCTTCCAGGCCTCTCTGAAGTCTTCTTGTTCATCATTTCTTATGGCACAATAGTACTCCATTACATTCATATACCATAATTTATTCAGCCATTCCCCAGTTGATGGGCATCTCCTTGACTTCCAGTTTTTGGCAACTACAAAGAGTGTTGCTATAAATATTTTTGTACATGTGGGACCCTTTCCCATTTTTATGATCTCTTGGGGATACAGTCCTAGTAGCGATATTGCTGGGTCAAAGGGTATGCACATTTTTGTAGCCCTTTGGGCATAGTTCCAAACCGTTCTCCAGAAAGATTGGATGAGCTCACAACTCCACCAACAATGAATTAGTGATCCAACTCTCCCACATCCTCTCCAACATTTATCATTTTCTTATTCTGTCATGTTTGCCAATCTCAAAGATGTGATGTGGTACCTCAGAGTTGTTTTGATTTGCATCTCTCTAATCAATAGTGATTTAGAGCATTTTTTCATATGATTATAGGTATCTTTAATTTCTTCCTCTGAAAATTGCCTGTTCATATCCTTTGACCATTTATCAATTGGGGAACTAAGGATACTTTTTCAAGGATAAAGATGTATCATGACCATCAGATTAAGGAAAACTATGGGTTGTGAATTTAATTTAGGCACAGCCTGTGAGAGTCATCTAAGGTTCTTGAGCAGAGGAGCAATATAATCTATATGTCTGCCCCTAACTTGTTTTCTCCTTTACCTGCTTCTCTAGACACTTGCCCTTCATTATGCATTCTCAGGCTGGCTTGGAAAATACCTTTCCCCAGAAGTATCTCACAAAGCAATCCAGTTTCTCTGAAAGAAAGTGATATCTATGTTAAGAGAAATTTTTAAAAATTGGTTTCTCCCCAGGAAGAATGCTGTATCCATGGAGATAGAGTTTTCAGCTAGACCTTGGAAAGGAGAGTTAGCTGTTTCAAGCCTCCAGATTGCTGTTCATTCATTAATATATTTATTTCATTCATGCATCAAGCATTTTTAAGTAAGTGCCTTTTTGGTGTCAAACCTATGCTAGGCACTCCCATTTAGAGACAAAAACAAAACAGTCCCTTTTCTCAAGGACCTTACATTCTCTTGGAGTAACTGACATGAACAAAGATAAGAAAATATAAAGCACATTCAAGAATTAATGGCAAGTAATTCCCAGGTTCAGCTACTCAGATGCAGTTTAGGCATGATGATCTGGCTATGTGGAAGATAATCATGCCAAACCCCAATCCCCTGCCTTTTAAAAAGCATTTATGAGAGTGGTTAAGTGGAAGGAAGGAAGGGGGAAGGGAAGGGAAAGAAGGGAGGTAGGGGAGAGGGGAGGGAGAAAGGGAAGTTGTTTTTATTAAGTGCCTACTAAGTGCCAGACAAGGTTCTAAACATCTTACAAATATTATTTCATTAGATCCTGACAACCACCTTCAGAAGTGGGTGCTGTTAGTATTCCCAGCTTACAGTTAAGGAAATTGAGGCAGTCAGAAGTTAAATGACTTGCCTAGAGTCACACAGCTAGTAAATGACTGAGATCAGATTTGAACTAAGGTCTTCTTGACTCCAGGCCTGAAAATACATTCAAAATATATGTTAACACTAAGAAAAAAATTATATTTTATTTATAAGATGTTATGGGCCAGATTCAAGAAATTCCATTTATTAAGGACTTATTGTATGGTAGGTTCTGTGTGAGATGTTGGAGTTTAGATCAAAATCAAAATAATACCTCATTTGGATAAATTAGCATAATAAGGTTTCTTTTTTTCCTTCTCTGGAGAAGTGGTAGTCTAGACAACCTGACATATTGGATAGAGTTCTTGGACCCAAAATCAGACATACCTGGATTCAAATCCCACTTCATCCACTTACTAGTATGGTGACCATGGACAAAGACTTTTAACTTCCCTGTATCTCAGGAGACTTTCTTAAGATTCAGGTAATAAGTTATGGACTGGCTGTGAGTTCATTCCTGACGTACTGACATGATGTGCCGTTTATGAGAATTAGTATCAATGATTCATCAAAATGTAATTTAGCTAGTCTTTCTTCTTTAGTGTAAAAAGAGACAAAAATATCTCTGTGAGACAATTCTGATCATTGACCCTCTACTAACTCTGACTAGAGACCAAATACCTGATATTACTGGTAATAATTCACTAAAGGAAAGTGTGGAAAGATTATTTCCCTAATACAGAATTTTTATGGTGAGGATGATGGCTGAAATAAATCTTTACCTGTTTACAAAGAAGGGAGAAGCTGTTGACTAGGTAGGGTTAAAAATCATAAGCACAAATGCCTTGTTTTAATAGAAAAAATGAAAATATTTATGAAACATGATTTAAAATGGAATCTATCTGAAAAATAACTTCTAGGTTAGGTGAACCTTCAGTGTCCTTGCAGCTCTAAATTGCTTTGACTTGCTTGACTTGATTTTCTCAATCGATCCCCTTCTCTTCTAGCCCTTTTGCCATCTTATTCTGCAACTACTGACTCCTGAAGCGGAGAAACAGTTCTTTCTTTCATTAGTCAACACAGACAGGTTAACACCTGAAACAATCGAATTCCAAAGTTCATGTCCTACTTAAGAGTTATGATAGACAATATGGTTACTTTTCTTCATCTAGTTGTGGCTACCTATACTTTTGCTCCATATACATACACATATATGTATATATGCACATGTGTGTATTTGTGTATATTCCTATACATATGCATGCATATATATGTATATGCATGCATACACACACATATATGAGGAAGAAAGTTCTAAGGAAGTAACTTCCAGGTTCAGCTACTCTGATGTAGTTTAGGCATGAAGATCTGGGTATGTGAAAGAAAATCGTGCCAAATTCTAATTCCCACTGCCTTGTAAAAACATTTAGGAAATTAATTATGTGGGAGGAGGGAAGGAAAGAAGAAAGCAAGGGAAGAGCAGAGGAAAGAAGGAAGGAAGGAAGGAAGGAAGGAAGGAAGGAAGGAAGGAAGGAAGGAAGGAAGGAAGGAAGGAAGGAAGGAGGGAGGGAGGGAGGGAGGAAGGAAGGAAAGAAGGAAGGGAAGAAGGGAAAGAGGGAGGGAGGGAGGGAGGGAGGAAGGAAGGAAGGAAGGAAGGAAGGAAGGAAGGAAGGAAGGAAGGAAGGAAGGAAGGAAGGAAGGAGGGAGGAAGGGAGGGAGGAAGGGAGGGAGGAAGGGAGGAAGGGAGGGAGGGAGGAAGGAAGGAAGGAAGGAAGGAAGGGAAGGAGGGAGGAGAGGAAGGAAGGAGGGAAGGAAAGCAAGAAGGAAGGAAAGGAAGGGAAGGGAGGAAGGAGCGGAGGAGGGAGGGAAGGAGGGAGGAATCCAATGATCCAAGACAATTCTAAAAGACTCAAGATGAAAAATTCTATCCACATCCAGAGAGGAAAGAAATAGAGTCTGAATACAGATTGAAGAATACTATTTTTCACTTAATTTTGTGTGTTTTTTTCTTTTGTATGTCTTCTTTCACAACATGTCTAATATGGAACTGTGTTTTACATGATAGAATATATATAGTCTATAGCAAATTGCTTACCATCTTAGGAAGGGGAAATAATTGGAGCTCAAAATTGTTTTACAATGAATGTTAGACATCGTCTCTACATGTAATTGGGAAAAAATATTCTATTAAAATAATAAGTATGTATGCATTTTAATAGAGCAAAAGTATAGGTAGCAAGAGCTAGGTGAAGAAAAGTAAACATTGCACATGTGTGCATACATGTGTATGTGTGTATACATGCACTTATACATTTGCTTTTCTTCATGTATATTTCTTACACATATTTAGATTTAAATGTATATATTAAATGTGTATATTTTTAAAGGAACCAAAATATAGGTACCAAAAACTAGATAAAGAAAAGTAAACATACTTGGAGGAAGAGAGACATGTGAGTTCATTTTTCACAAGAGTCTGCAGGCATGCTAACTTCTGAAATCCTAGAAGATTGACTGTTTTAATCCTAAACGAGTCAAGGCAATAAGTATTTATTGAGCATTCCTAGTTCATGGAGTGCAGTGGTTTTAAGTACACATTAAAGATGAGAAATGGTCCCTGCCCTCAAGGAACTTGAAATCTAATAGAGGAAACAAGGGTGAGGAACATTTAATGAATACAGATGTACAGACAGAAGCATATCATCATTGCATTGCTGTACATTGCAGAAATGGAAATGACTGTTGAGAAATCTAGTTTTCCATTGAGTATAAGTGGTTTTCTTTTCTTGTTTTAAAGTAAAAATGGATCATCCCAAATGTAATAACTATCCACAAAAACAAGCAACCAAAATAATGAGTAAAGTCAGTGCAAGCATTCTTGGGAGGTTTTATCTGCTTTTTAAACTCTTAATCTTTAAAAAAACAAAACCTCACAGTATATCTGCTAACTTTACTTTTAAATGATTGTGGCATCTATTTGAAAGCTGGGAGGCTTCCCATTAGCTACTTTCCCCCAAATTGAAATTTATATTCTACAACATCCTGTACTTTAAAAGTCTAGCATCATCCATTTAGAGCTAGAAGAGACCTGACAGGACACTGAATCCAACCCTCTATTTTATAGATGAGGAAGCTTGAGCCCAGAAAGGTTAAATGCTATGTCCATTTTCACACAGTAAGTGTCCAAGACATGATTCAAACCTCTTTCTGACACTTTAATGTAAGTGCCCTACCTACGGTATTATGTTGAACAATTAGAGACACCCTACTACACACAAGTATAATGAACTCTGACTAGATTGTCTTGCAGCTTTGAGAAAGGCTAAGGGGCCATATTAAATAGGCAAAAAGTCAGGCTATGATCTTTCTACTTGATCTACAGTGAAAGGGAAACTGGGTAGCTCACTGGGTAGAGCTCCTGACCTGGAGTCAAGAAGACCTGAGTTCAAATCAAGTATCAGAAAGTTTAATGGCTGGACAGGTTTTTACCTGTCTTTACCTCAGTTTCCTCATCTATGAAATAGAGATACTAATAGCACCTATCTTCCAAGATGAGATAATATTTGTGAAGCACTTAACACAGTGATATACTGACTCATAATAGGTGTCATATGTATGTATATATGCATATATACTAACTATTATTTCTTTTATCTGTGTCTATAAATATATAGCATGAGGGAGGGAATTTAATTTAATTCACCAAGAATTTATAAGCACCTATGTAAGGTGCTCAGGGTGTAATGACCAAAAGAAGATGTTCCCTACCCTCAAGTTGCTTACCCAGCTCCTTGAAATCCTAGAGGGTTCCATCCTATAGACAGATAAAGCAATATACCATATATACAAAATATTGAGTGGGGAAATGTGGTCCTAACAACTGGAGAGATCAGGAAGGGTGGTCTGCAAGAAAAGATCCTGAGGATCAGTCTTGAAGGAAGCTAGCATTTGGAAGACACCAATGTGAGGAAGAGAAAGCATTCCAGATTTGGGGGATAGCCTTGTGAAGGTCCAAAGGCAGAAGATAGACTATCTTGTGTGGGAAACACTAGGTGGGCTGTTTTGACTGGAATTTAGAGTATAAAAGGGGAATGATGTGAAATAAGGATGGACTTACAGCAGGAACTAGGTTATTAAGGGTTTTAGATGTCAAAGGAATTAGTATTTTTATTAGTATTTTATTTTATATTTTGAGGGCTATTGAAGGTTTGTGAGCAAAGGAGTGAGATGGTCAGATCTGCATTTTAGGAAGATTTTTTCAGCATCCACATGAAAATTGGAGTGGAGAGGGTGAGACCTGAGACAGAACCATCAGTTAGGAGGGCACTGTAATAGTCCAGCTGGCAGAGGATAAAGGCTGAAATGCGATACTGCTCATATTAGTAAAGAGAAAGGGATAAATGGGAGCAATATGGTAGAGGTAACTGATTGTATATAGAGATGAAGAAGAGTGAAGAGTAGTGGACAACCCCAAAATTGGGAAACTGAGGACAGCACCCTTGATAGAAATGGGGAGTGGGGTAGGAGAGAGGGGCAGATTGAGAGATGGTGAGTTCTGTTCTGCATCTGTTGAACTTGAGATGCCCCTGGAACTTCCAGGTAAAGCTGGGAGGTGGGATGGAACTGGAGCTCAAGAGAGATCATGGAGGTTATATAAATTTGGGAGTAATCTCCATAGAAATTACAAGTAAGCATATTGCTGCTGATGACATCATTAAGGAAAAAAATGTAAAGAAAGAAGATGGTCTAGAACAAAGCCTTGGCATACAACCATGTTTAAGGGACAGGATAAAATGATGTTCTAATGAAATACAATGAGGTGTAGTCGGATAGGTAGTGGATACAAAAGTCAATGAGAGTCTCTGAAAGTGTAAAATGATCAACAATGTCTTTAACTTAAAGGAGACTAAGGAGAACGAGGGCTTTAGAAAAGGTCATTGAATTTAGTAATTAAGAGTTGATACATTATGTATTAAATTTAATTAATTTGTATTCAGATAGTTACTAAGCAAGTCAATTTTGCATAAAAACAGATTACATTTTTAACAAATAAGTTAATTTTTAAAAATAAACCACTAGAAACTTTGGAGAAGGTAGTGCAAAATGGCCAGGTCATGCAACAAACATTTATTGAAATTTTACAGTAAGTTACTGTGTTAGGCATCAAAACAGATAAAAAAAAATAGAAAAGACCCACACTCCTTGAAAGAGTTAGCAATTCATTATCAGTGACTTTAAAAAAAATCCTCAAATAATTATAATGCAAAGCAAAATATGACAAATACCTAAGAAAGGTAGAAAATAGAGCTTGAAAATTTACAGAAGGAAGAAGTCACTTTCAGTAGGAACTGAGATTAGGAAAACATCATAGATGTGTTTGAACTGAATCTTGAAGGCTGGAATTCAACAAGCAGAGATGGACCCCAAATTTTTGTTGGTGTGAGCAAAAAGGATGGGAATGGAAAAGTACATTCTGTGTTGGAGGAGGGGAAAAGACATAGTCCTGTGTATTTAGGCAGAGCTTTGAGAATTATTACTGGCTACATCTGTCTGTTACCTACATATCTGTCCACTTATCTGTCTGTCTATCTGTTATCTATCTATTCATCCAGTCATCTGTCTGTCCATCCATCTGACCATCTGTCCACCCAGCCATCCATCCATCCATCCATCTATCTATCCATCCATCTTCTTGTGCAATTTCGTCAGCTTAACCTCTGTATCTTTCTTACCTACATAAGATGAAGGAAATATTAAAACACAGCTTATCCCGTTTTATGCAAGTGCCATTTCCTATAATGTGTTCATCCTTCGTTGCCGAGGAAGACCATGCCATAAGAGAAATAATGCTATGACTTGCACTTCGCTTTGTTTTTGCATGAGGGAGGGCTGTGCAGGTCACCAGCCTCAGTTCTCCTCCAAAGCCATCTGAATCCAGTGACCAGATATTCATCAGGATGACTGAAGATGACCTAGGATGAGGCAGTTGGGGTTAAGTGACTTGCGCAAGGTCACATAGCTAAGTGAGTGTCAAGTGTCTGAGGTGAGATTTGAACTCAGGTCCTCCTGACTTCTGCACTGGTGCTCTATCTACTGCACCACCTAGCTGCCCCTTTTCCTATAGTACAGTGCTAATAAGAAGGACATGAATGCAGATGACAGAATAATAACTGCTGAGATGGGGCTACTGCAACAGGTCAGAAATTTTTTTAAGTCAACAAACACATTGACTTCATCAGGCAAAAGCCTCATTTTGCCACTGAATTTCTATTTACAGTGTGAAGGCATTTTGAATGTAAGGGAATCTTCAATAGCCAATGGCAAAATGGTTTGTATTTTGGTATGCAGAATTCAGGAAAATATAACACTAGTTCATATTGCATACTAAATGCATAAGTTTTTTCATCCTTTCCATAAGCATTTATGAAGCATTTCTTGTATATAGAGCTCTGTATTAGATTCTGAGATACAATATTTACATAAGACATAAGCCCTGTTCTCATGGAGTTTCCTACCTACCAGCCCAAAGCAAATGATAGATTCAAACCATATTAGTTCCCAATTTCAAGGTAGGAATTATGAATTTGTACTATATGTGACTATGCTATGTTATGTAAAAATCTTTTTAAAACATAAAATGCTGGGTTTATCTGGTAGATTAATTGATGTCTTTTTTAAATGTTGATTTTACAGTCTTACAGATAGAATTTAAACTCTAAAATTTTAGAACTTTATAACTCTAAAAATAAAATTTTAAAAATTTAAAACCTTCTCAGATGGTTACTACTTTTTAAAGCTTTCAACAGCCTTTACAATTTTTATCAGTACCCTATGATCATTGAACTGGTTGGTAAAGAACTCAAATACAGTGTTCTGGGTTGTATTTTCCATTTTTTGCAAAAACTCTTTCTCACCTGAAGTGTGATTTACTTGAGACCTCATCTAATTTCATTCTAGGCCTGGGCATGTGAGTCAGTGCTTACCTGCATGGCTATATTTAAAATTTAAAGTGGATCTTTGTGTGTATGATAAAACCATGCTTAACCCAACTAATTTCAACAAATTCTCCAATTGCACTTCATTTTTTTTTCAGGTTTGGGTTTTACTTGTTTTTTGGCTTCACTTTTTCTTCATACAATTTATTTAAATTCTTGACATTCACTTCACAAGAATTTGAATTCAAAATTTTCTCCCCATCTCTCCCCACCCCCCACCTCAGGACAGCATATAACCCAACCACCCCTTTCTCCAGTCTGTCCTCCCTTGTATTACCCTCCCTTCTTCCATCCCCCTTCTCCTCCATTTTCCTGTAGGGCAGAATAAATTTCTATACTCCATTGCCTGTATAGCTTAGTTTTCAGTTGCATGCTAAAACAATTTTTAACATTCATTCTTAAAGCTTTGACTTCCATATTCTCTCCTTCCCTCTCCACTCACCCTCATCAAGAAAACAAGCAATTCAATATAGGTCATACATGTGTAACAATGCAAAGCACTTCCATAATAGTTATGTTGTAAAAGATTAACCAGATTTCCCTCTGTCCTATCCTAAGCTTTCTTTTTTCCAACTCACTCCCTTGACCTGTCCTCCCACAATAGTGCTTATTTCTGATTATCACTTTCACCAATTTGCTGTCCCTTCTATTATTTCCCTCTCCTATCCCCTTCTTCCTTCCTTGCCTTCCTGCAGGGTAAAATAGATTTACATATCTGACTGAGGCGTGTTATTCCTTCCTAAAGCCAAAGCCCATGAGAGGGAATTGCAATTATTTCCTTTCATCTCCTCCCACTTCCCCTCCATTGTAAAAGCTCTTTCTTCCCTCTTTTATGTGAGATGATTTGCTATATTCTACCTCTCCCTTTCCCTTACTCCTGGTACATTCCATTCAACAGTAAATTTTATTTTTTTAGGTATTCTCCCTTCATATTCAGCTCACCCTGTGCCCTCTGGTCTACATATGTATGTATATATGTATGTATGTGTGTGTATATATACACACACACATATATACATATGCATATACACACATACACCTATGCACATATATGTGCTTACACATATATAATATATACATACATACCCATGCCTATCTACCTATATATATTCCCTGTAATACTAATACCTCTAATACTAAAAAAGGTCTCCTCAGTTACAAATAACATCTTTTCATGTAGGAATGTTCTTTACAGCTTCTCTTTCCTATTTACCTTTTCATGTTTCTCTTGATTTTTGTATTTGAAAGTCATTTTCTATTCAGCTCTGGTTTTTTTTTTAACAAGAATGCTTGGAAGTCCTCTATTTCATTGAAATTCTATTTTTCCCCTGAAGTATTATACTCAGTTATTCTGGGTAAGTGATTCTTGGTTTTAATCTTATCTCCTTTGACCTCTGAAATATCATATTCCAAGCCCTTTGATCCCTTAGTGTAGAAGCTGCTAAATCCTATGTTATCCTGATTATATTTCCACAATACTTCAATTATTTCTCTCTGTCTGCTTATAATATTGTCTCCTTGACTTTAGAACTCTGGAATTTGGCTACAATATTCCTAGGAGTTTTCCTTTTGGGATCTATTTCAGGAGGTGATCTGTGAATTCTTTCCATTTCTATTTTACCCTCTGGTTCTAGAATATCAGACAAGTTTTCCTTGATAATTTCTTGGAAGATGATGTCTAGGCTCTTTTTTTGATCATGGTTTTCAGGTAAACAAATAATTTTTTAATTATCTCTCCTGGATCTATTTTCCAGGTCAGTTGTTTTTCCAATGAGATATTTCATAGTGTCTTCTATTTTTTCATTCTTTTGGTTTTGCTTTATATTTCTTGGTTTCTCATAAAGTCATTAGGTTCCATCTGCTCCATTCTAATTTTTAAAAAGCTATTTTCTTCAGTGAGCTTTTAAACCTCCTTTTCCATTTGGCCCATTATGCTTTTTAAAGAATTCTTCTCCTTATTTGCTTTTTAGACCTCTTTTGCCATTTAGGTTAGTCTATTTTTAAAGGTGTTCTTCTCTTCAGCATTTTTAGGTCTACTTTAGCAAGTATTGACTCACTTTTCATGATTTTCTTGCATTGCTCTCATTTCTCTTCCCAAGTTTTCCTCTACCTCTCTTACTTCATTTTCAAAATCCTATTTGAGCTCTTTCATGTCCTGAGACCATTGCATATTTTCTGGAGGTTTTGAATGTAATAGCCTTGAGTTTTATGTCTTCTTCTGATGGTATGTTTTGTTTTTCCCCATCTGAAAGGGTAGAATAAAATACCTTTTCACCAAGAAAGCAACCTTCTATGGTCTTATTTTTTTCCCCCTTTTTTGGGCATTTTCCCAGCCAGTTACTTGACTTTTGAGTCCTTTGTCAAATGGAGGCTATACTTTAGGGACCTGTAAGCTCTCAGTTCCTCTGAGGTGGCACAAAGAAGGGAGAGGAGTTCACTCCTCTCCTGGCCTGCTCTCTGGTCTGTGAGCAAACACAAGCATTCTTATCTGCCCAGAATATGTGAGTAGGATTCCCTCTCCACAGTCATCACCAGTTCCACTAACCAGTGCCCTTCCTCTCCTCAGGGCTGCCACTAAGGACTGAGAACCAGATCTACCACTCAATTCCCCCAGGGTCTTTAGGCTGAGGGTTCCAAAAGTGGATACTCCTGCTGCAGTGGCTGCTGCCACCCAGCGTCCAGGGCTCATCCAGGTGAAAGAGCTTTCTTATTGACCTTTGAAGCTGTCTTTGGCATTTGTAGGATGAGAAATTTAGGAACCATGGCTGGTACCATGATTCCACACCCCACATCCTGCTTCAGTCCTGTCCATACCATACAGCGCAGTCAAGGCTAGGCTGTGCTTTGCTCCAAACCCAGCTGTGGTAGACCTTTCCTGTTGGCCTTCCAGCCTGTCTTGGGCTAGAAATCTGTTTGACCATGTTGTTTTGTGGCTTCTGCTGCTCTAGAATTTATTTATAGTCATTTTTTTACGAGAATTTTATGGGCTATGAGGGGAGAGCTACAACAGGTCTGTCCTCCTACTCTGCCATCTTGGCTTCACCCTCCACTTGCACTTCATTTTGAGGAACATCAGAAGAAAAGCTGACATTAGGAAATTAGTTTGGATTTTTTTGTTGTTTTTGTTTTTTTTGTTTTTTAATCTAAGGTATGGCCTAGGATCATAACAAATTTTGCCTACTGCCTTTTTTACAACTTTAGTACTGCTTGTTCAGTGAAATTTTATGAAAATCCTGAATCATCAAAGATCAAATTATGCATTTTAGAAAGTTTTTTTGGTAGCAATACTGAAATAAAAAAGGTTTTCAATTTATCCCAAGTCAGAAAAATTCAGTTTACCTTCAGATTTTCAATTAACCGAGAATGCTTGGGTACATCGCTAGGAATGAAAATTTATGGTTGGGAAAAGGGAAGAAGTAGTAATGGAAATATGTATGGAAAGTCCTAACAATCTCTGACCCAACAAAATTTAGCTCCTGAAAAGTAAAAAGGGAGTGGAGAAAGTTGCAAAGGTCACACAATGAAATCTTAATTACTATGCTAATGAAATGCTTAGTACAAATTATTTCCACTTATACATCCAAACTTGGGGCAAGTTAGGAAAACAGAATTGAACTTATCCATATGTAGCATAGTCTGAGCCTGATTCTTGTTGGTATCCTGGTAATTTAGGTCCAAAACTAGATTGAAATGAGATGCTCATAATGTATCCATCAGTTATCAGAATTGCAGGGGAAGGAGGTTCAGAGCAAGGAAGGGATGTTTATTCAGGATGAGTCAGTTGAGCTATTGGTCATATTCATGGGAGGAGTGGTCCATGATCTAAAGCTCAGCCCCAGCCCCTCTGGCTCTTCATGTGACTATCATTTTATGTCTAAGCTTTAGTGCCCTAATCCGGTACAAGTTCATAATATTCTTAAGGAAAAACCAGACTAATTTACATGTGGGAGTAGTTTAGGATATTGCTCCAATTAAACCTTCCACAAGTTCAGATACCACAAAAATTTGTCACAAAAAGTAAAGGAACGATCAACAGAACAGAAACTAGAGAGTATAACATGCTTCTAAGAATTCCCACAAAGTGAAAGAGAATGAGATATTACTGCAAAAGCCAATACACATAGAAGTTAGGGAAAACATGATTGTTTTTGAAAAAGAAAGGAAGGAAGGAAGGAAGGAAGGAAGGAAGGAAGGAAGGAAGGAAGGAAGGAAGGAAGGAAGGAAGGAAGGAAGGAAGGAAGGAGGGAGGGAGGGAAGGAAGAAGGGAGGAAAAAGAAACAAATATATCAGAACTTCAAATCCAAATGAGTTTTTCCCCCTTCAAAGTAATCACCTTGGAAAGCTTTCCAATAAGCCTACCACTGCTGAAACCTTGCTTGGAATGCTTCTAATTGCCTTTATGAATTCTCCTAAATATCCTCAGTGAAGGAATCTTACCCTATTGTTAGGGTGGATTTGTTTTTGTTAACAGTCAAAATTATTTGAGCCAAGTCTGGTGAATGATATGAATGATCAGTCTAGATAAATAAATAAGTGTCATTACTTAACAGTCTTCCTCCTCCAATACATCTTCCATGCAGCTGCCAGATGAATATTCCTAAAATACAAACCTGATGATTTCATTCCCCTCCTTAGAAGTTTTTCAATGGCTCTCTATTGCCTCTGAGAAAAAAGATAAACTCTTTATCCTGGAGCTCTCTATAGTCTGACCTCCATCTGTCTTTCCCTTTTATTCCATGGTTCCTCTTTCTATGTTCCATGCAAACAAACCTGCTAGGCAGTTCCCCACACTAGACATTCCATCTTCCATCACCATGTCTTTGAACAGGCTGTTCCTTATTCCTGGAACACTCTCCATTCACATTTTGGCTTCTTCCTATTTTCAGTTTTCCTCAAGGCTTAGCTCAGATGCCAACTCCTTTTATGAAATGTATCCTTAGCTTAGAGTCAGAAAGATCTAAGTTCAAATCCTGACTCAGGCTCTTACTAGCTATATGATCCAAGCAAGTCACTTAACCTCTCATTGTCTCAAAATAAAAGGATTGGATTTTGATGACTTCTCAGGTCCCTTCCAGCTCCAAAGCCATGATCCTAAGTTGATAGTTCTCTCTTCCTCCTCAAATTATCTTCTATTTATTTCTGTTTCCATGTTGTATTTTCCCACTTCCAACAGAATGCAGACTCTGAGAGTAGGGACTATTTCTCAGGATCACATTGCTTCACATATAATAGGCTCTTGAATAAATATTTGTTGAATTGAATCAAGCCTGATTTTCTTGAGTAGATTTTAAAATGCCAATTCTTTTTTAATTATTTATTTTTAGTTTACAATATTCATTTCCACAAATTTTTGAGTTTTAAATTTTTTCCTCCTCCATCCCCTCTCCCATCCCCAATATGGTGGACAATCTGATATAGGCTCTACATATATTCATAATAAATATATTTTCACATTGGTCATGTTGTAAAGAAGAATTATAACCAATGGAAAGAAACACAAGAAAGAAGAAACAAAACAAAACGAAAAAGAGGGAAAACATAGTGTACTCCATCTGCACTCAGATTTCATAACTCTTTCTTTGGATATGAATAGCATTTTCCATCATGATTCCCAGTTGTCTTAGAACTTTGCATTGCTGAGAAGAGCCAAGTCTATCAAAGTTAGTCATTGCATAAAGTGGCTGTAACTGTGTACAATGTTCTCCTGGTTCCTTTCCAGGTTTTTCTGAAATCTGCCTGCTCATCATTTCTTATAGTACAATAGTATTCCATTATATTCATAGACCACAGCTTGTTCAGTCATTGCCCAACTGATGGACATGCCCTCAGTAAAATGTCAACTCTTTAAAAAGACTTCCAGAATTGTTTTGGGAAACAACAGAATTGCTGAAAGCAGTGAATAGCCTTCTAAACTGACCACCTCCAAAGAGAACACTCATCTTTTACTCCTGTTCTCCCAAGTTTCTCTTTGATCACATATTTCAGGCTGCTCACCCCCACCACGCACTCTATGGTCCTCTGAGTAGTATATATTTTTAATTCTTGGGAGATGTATTCCATGACTTGCTGCCATATGGAAACAGTAGGAGAATGTTACTTTTTTTAAATGGGCTTTTATTTCTATGGGAAGTTTGGGGCTATTAGAGGAACTTTGAAATTTCTGGAATACTCCTAGCCCTATCTTCTCCTTCTTGTTAAATTCTGGGCCTAACTTATTATCCAGATAGAATAAAAATAACAAAACATGGAAGGAAAGAACAAAGGAAGGAATGAAGGAAAGGAGGGAGGGAAGGAAGGAAATAAAGAAAGAGGGAAAGAAGGAAGGAAGATGAAATCCTATCAACTGAATAGAAAAATAATTATTTATCTTCGGTAAACTGATAACAGAGCAGATCATCTAAGAAGTGTCTTTAGGATAGAAAGTATTTTTCCAGTTACTTAAAAATACTTTTCATAGCTAGCTAGTGTTATAAGGATCTTCAACACCATTTACTATTTTTCCCGTTTTGCTAATTTTATAGTGATCTTTATTTGTAAAAAAGAACTAAGAAAGTAATTTAAATGATCTTATATTTTTCCTCCCTTAAAGTTTTAATGCCTGAAAACTGACCTAAACATTTTTCATTCTAAGGTTGCTAGGAACTTTGGTAATGTTTTGGAGTATATTACTAGAATACTGGTATTCTCATACTGCTAATCTGATATGGTAATACTTTTTAAAGCTGTGGTCATTCCTGTCTTCTCTGACTTCATGTCAGTTATGCAGAGATGTGAAAGATGCAGATTCATTTTCTCTGGTCACCCTATCTGTCTTGCTAAATCATTTGTTGTACTGAATGATAATGACAGTTAACCAAGAGAGCATTTACACCAAGTGGCATGTCAGTGAGGAGAATAGGTGGCTTTCCCCTAAAGAGAGAAAAACTTGAGATGTCTAAATAAACAGGGTGATCCCTGTTGCCCCAACGGCATCCTGACTGCAGGAAGGTTATTACTGCAGCTAAAGTCTCCCTACTGACCCTCAATAAAGCCATTCATGACTTTTCCCTTCATTGACATTTCAGTGGTGAGTAGAACCTGTTCAGCAGGGGCAAGTGTTGACCTGCTCAAAACCCTTCAAAGCTTTATCACAGTTTCCAATTATCTGCACACTCACAAATCATTTAACCAGGACATCAGCTGGTTATTGTCAGCTCCCAGGGTGAACATGATCTGCATATGATTGAACAGAAGACCGTCCTTTCTAGCCCTCCTGCCACTGCCACGAGCATCGTGGATAATTTATATAAATAGGGGTGAGGGAAGCACATACATACCCATTCTCTCCGACACTCACCTGGCCTATAAATTATCACTGAGTAGCAGTTCCAAGGCCTAAAAGAAACTAGACTAGGCCTAAAATAAATAAAGCCGTGGAAAACACATTCTATGCATACACAAGTGTTACCGTTGCTCAGTGGGCAATGGAAGAAAAAACCACCTCAAATGTGAGGTGGAATAATAGTAAGGGGGATTTCACGGTTGTTTAGTCATTTCAGTCGTGTCCAACTCTTCATGATCTCATTTGGGGTTTTCTTGGTACATATTGCAGTGTTTTGCTATTTCCTTCTCCAACTCATTTTGACGATGAAGAAACTGAGTCGAGCAGAGTTGTGACTTACCTAGGGTCACACAGCTAGTAAATGTCTGAGGCCAGATTGGAATTCAGAAAGATGAGTCTTCCTGACTTCAGGCTTGGCATTCTACCCACTGTGCCATGTAGCTGCCCAGCTAAAAGGGTGTTTAGTTCCATTAAATTATTATTTATCCCTTCCCTTAACCCACATCCCTCTTCTCAAGGATTGTTTCATCTTTTGTCTTTGTCTCTGTCCTCAGACACTTACTCACTGTGTGAACCTGGGCAAATCACACAACTTCTGTCTGCCTGACTCAGTTTCCTCAAATGTAAAATTAGGGTAATAATAGGACTTACCTCTCATGGCCAGTGTGAGGATCAAATGAGATACTATTTGTAAAGCTTTTAATGTAATGCCTGGTACATAGTAGGCACTTAATATTCATTAAGGTTTTTTTTTTATCCATTTATTCATTAAGCTTGTTTTTTTCTCTCACAGTGCCTTGTATGTAGTAGATAATTAGTGCTTATTGAACTAAAGCTGAATTGAATTATAATCTGGGCAATGTATTCCTGGGCAAAGCAAAATGCACCCTGTGAAAGCTTAAATTAAGTTTATCAGCAACATGATGATAGAAAGGCTTTGGAATGATGATAACATCTTCTACACAGCTTTCCTTTTCTGGGGCCCTAGACACAATTATTTGGTTGTTTCAGTTGTGCCCAACTCTTCACTATCCCATTTGACTTTTTCTTCCAAAAATACAGGAGTGGTTAGCCATTTCCTTCTCCAGCTCATTTTACAGATGAAAACATAGAGACAAGGACGCATAAGTGACTTGCCCACAGTTACACAGCTAATAAGTGTCTGAAAACAGATTTGAACTCAGGAAAAGATGAATATTCCTGACTCCATGACCTAGAGACAAACCTAAAGGGTTTACCTAGTGTGCAGGACAGGGGCAAAAATTATACTGTTTCAGCTAAACTGTACCCCGTGATCCCTTCAGTTCTGTTGAGACCCTGTGAACACTGGTAAACCAGACAGCTTATAAAGGTCATGTGGATAGGGCAGGGAAATGATGCACAAGCCATTGCTTATGACCAGCAACCACTTTCTGACCAGTCATATTTGTAAGAGAGCAGAGATTGTCCATCATGCCGTTGGGGGTTTTCAAGATTAATCTTGGACTTGGTTGTAAGGTGTTAACAAGTTGGCCAGAGAGCCATGTTGGTTGAAGCAACATTTCAGACTATTCCCATATTGATGAAATCCTACAATAACCACTTGTCTATTGCAAGCTACAAATTGATGTCTTCACTTGTAACTGTGACAGTGATTGTCTAGAAAATAGTCCTATGTAATAACAAGCACCAACACCAAAACTTTCGAATTGTCAAATAATCTTTCCTTGAAAACTTTTAGTTTTTGAAAACTTGATTGGGAAGACACTCTCATCTTTTTAAGGGATTGAATTAGACAAATATTTTAAACATCACTTCCCCTTTTTTATATTTAATAATGCACTATGTTTGAATTTTTCCTTAGATACTCACTAGCTGTATGACCTTGGGTAAATCCCTGAGAATATCTGTCTACACAAGGGGGATTGTCACCCAGGGTGGTCTGGAAGAGCAAAGGAGATAACATTGGTAAAGTGCTTTGCAAACCTTGACCTAAGTATCAACAGTAGTTTCATTTAAGGGTCTCATGAGGTGAGAGATGTATAAGCACTCACTCAAAGTCAGAAGTGGTAGAGGTAGGCTCTCCACACAGAAGACATGCCCCTATCCTTGGCAATATTAATGGGCAAAAATATTGATAGGGAGCAGTGCCTGGAGTCAGGAAGAATGATCTTCCTAAGTTCAAATCTGGCCTCTGACACTTGGAGCTATGTGATCTTGGGCAAGTCACTTAACTCTATTTGCCTCAGTTTCCTCATTTGTCAAATGAGATGGAGAAGAAAATGGCAAAACACTCCAGTGTCTTTGACAAGAAAACCCCAATGGGGTCACGAAGAGTCAGACATAACTGAGCTGATGAACAACAACAGAAAAGAGTCCTGTGAGGTAGGTACTAAAAATGTCATTATTCCCATTTTGCAGGTGAAAGCATTGAGACTCAAAGAGATCCAATGACTTGCTCATGGCCTAAGTAGTTCCCATACCTACAAAAAGCAGTAGGGGAGCAACAAGCCGTCAGCCTAGATAAACTTAATCCTTTATTATATTTGCTTTTTTTTTTCATCTAGCCCAACTATGAATAAAAAATGGCTCAAAAATCTAAGAAAATATGAAATTTTGCTGTTTTCCGCTATCATTATCCTCAAACATTAGTGTAAATAATAGTCATTGAATAAGCATTTATTGAGGATCACCTGTGTATATGCCAGATGTTTTAGAGTATATAAAAGAGCTTCCCAGTCTTTTTTTCTTCAGAGGACTATGAGTGGAATGAGCCGTGACTTGGAATAAGAGACCTGGATTCTAATCCTGCCTCTGACACTGTAATGAGATTATGGATAAGTCACTTACAAATTGGGGGTCTCAGTTTCCTCATCTGTAAAATGGAGAGTCTTGTGCCCATTTACCTCTCTCATGAGGTAGTTGTCAAAAAAAGTCCTTTTAACCCCTAAACATGTATAAACATGAGTTATAAGTATCTCACTGGAGGATGAAACACAAATTCATCAGGGAAAAAATACTCATCTGAGGAGTCTGACTTGATCCCAGAATGGGAGCTGGAGGGAATTCATAGTCCAATTCCATGGTTATATATTTGAGGAAATTGGGATCTCCAAGAGGTTAAGAGACTTGTGCATAGTCAAATGAATAATAAATGGGTGAACGGGATTTGAACTCAGATCCTCTGACTCCATGATATGATGAACACTTAAAAAAGTTTTTAGAAGTGAATAATTCTGGAAGCCAGCTACGACGGGGAGGGAAGCAATGAAGAGTGAGCTGAATTTGTGAGGTGACAAGGACTCCTACTCAGATGATACTTGTGCAAATGGAAAGAAAGGGTAGATTAAAAAGAAAGTATAAAGAACAATCAATAGTATTTGCATGTGAGAAATAAAGGAGACTGAATTAGAAAATAACAGTATATTGTAGTTCTTGGGACCACACTTACATGGTCCCAAGGCACACTGTGACTTAGCAACAACCCCCTCCCAAACTTGAGCTCACGAGCCCCCACTGGTGTGTTTACTTTTACAAGCCAACAAAAGGATATATTAGTTCAAAGCAAAGGACATTTAATCAAACAGCATAGCAAATAAAGTGACAAGATCCCCCCATGCAACATGAGGTACACTCTCCCACAGGCTACTACACTGCCAGTGGGGGAGGGCATACCCACAGAGAAGATGTGTGATCAGGGAGCGCATCTTCTTGGATATCTTTGTCAGATATGTATTTCTGTTTATGATTTATTAACATTTGTAAGAAAAATTATTTCTTTTTTCAGAGTCTGTGCAGAAATCAGAAAATTTCCATCCTGCTAAATGTGGCTCTCCTTCCCTCTGCTAAATCTTGTTTATGTACAGACAGTAGTGAGCCTGCATCTCACTATGCCATTCACGCAAAAGGCTTTTTAATAGGCTTTTAACAAGCCTAGCATTGTTTAAATAACTTGTATTTTCAATTTAAATTGCCTCCCCCTTTTAAAATTTATAACAATAAAAAGTGCTTTAGATACAAGACTCTAAAAGGGAAAATGACAATTGAATTGATAAAGAACATCTTAATAAATATTTACCCCAGGGGGAAGAAAAGATTCAATGATGGGCATTGTGGATGTTTTGGATTAAAAACGCTAGCATAGATTCCCAAGGGTTATTGAAAGAATAATCCAAATCTCTTCATGTTTTTTTCTGTTAGTGTCTTTAAGTCACAAGGTATGGCTCCTCTTGATATAATACAGTCATTTTGCAATAGACTTAAAACAAAACAAAGCAAAGAAACAAGCAATCTAAAGCTGGTTTTGGAGGGCGAATTTTGATTCGACCTGTAATTTCACTGGGTATCTTCACTGGAATGCTCCCTCCCACCCCCCATAACCTCTGAGAAAACTTCCTCTTATCAGTGAAGGTTAACAACAGTTCAGCAGTTGATAGTTGTGGAGAATTGACTAGAACTCTGAGAAATTAATTGATTGCCAACAGTTGCATTTCTAGTCTATGTCAGAAACAGGCTTTGAACCCGTCTCACTAGCTCCAAAATCAGTTCTCCATCTACCATGTCAAAATGGTTTACTTTTTGCAAATTTTTCAAAACTTTCTAAGTTTCCACTCTCAGATACCTTGTAGGAAAAAATCTTTTCATAGGGCCTGTTTGGAAAAATTCACATATCATTCGATGTATTTAATAAAAATAACTTACCTGGCAACTACATTCATACAAACACTAATAACTACAGTGTTCTGAATAGGAAAGATCTCTTTTGTTTCCTTTCTTTGGATTTTACTACAGCACTTGCACTTTATTTGAAATAACTTTGCAGAACTGCTGCAAAAAAACAAAACAAAACTGTGGGATGGTATTGTTTCCATTTCTGAGGGTAAATTTAATTATGAAGATATCAGAAATCAAGGCATTTTTATACATGCATTATATATATGTATAAATGTATAAATATATATGTATAATGTATATATATAAATATATATGTAAAATGTATAAACATGTAAATATGTATATATATGTATAAATGCAGTGGATAGCTAAAAAAAGAAAATCCAAAAATTAATATTTCTATATATAAATTAATTGTTACCTTTTGGGGGCATATCGGTTTATTCTTCACCAATCCTATGTACATGTTCCTAAGACCGTATAGCATTTAATGAAGAGATCCTTTTAAAGTATTGATAGCCATGAGAAAATTATACCATGTTTGATCTGTGTTAAAGAATCAAAGTCCAAGATCTTTGAATAGAACTTAGAATAAAAATGTAATTAGGTTACATCCCTAAAGTCTGATATATCTTTAAACAAGCCTGCAAATGAAACTTTATTAAAACTTCAAATGAATTATTTCATTACCCTTTTTTTTATTCATTTTCTTCTCTTCCCTTTCATGTCGATGTTCCTGACATTGCTGCTTGTATTTTACCTGTCTTTTTCAGGGTATATTAATTATTTACTGCTTAACGAGTAGTACTGAGACAACGGTACCACATCCAGAGCTGCCTGCTCGGCAGTGGGTTTTTCTATTTCAAAGCTTTACAAGGTCTGGAATTGTTGAAACTCAGCCTGTAGTTCTTACCATCCTGAATAAACTTTTCTGGAGGCCTAGTTTCCCTACAGCAGAGAGAAGGCTCTATGTCTCTTCTGACAAACACCGTAACCCCCATGTAGCTACTCAGTGACATTAATAACTCAGAGGACCGCAAAGATTTTTCAGTTAGATAGCGTGTTTTCTTGCCAGTTGGCACAGTGACATTTTGTGATTTTTGAAATCAATGATGTGACCCCATAAAGAAAAGTTCAGGAAATTTTGAGGTCATCCAACTGATGACCTCAACAAGGCCATCTTGTTATTCACTTATTTTCATTGTGTCTAACCCTTTGTGACCCCATTTGGGATTTTCTTGGCAAAGATAATGGAGTGGTTTGCATTTCCTTCTCCAGCTCATTTGACAGATAAGGAAACTGAGGCAAACAGGGTGCCAGGGCCATACAGCTAGTAAGTGTCTGAGACTGGATTTGAACTCAGATATCTACCTGCCTCCAGTCCCAACACTCTATTCACTGAACAAATAGCTCTTCTTTAATTCAATTCAAAATGGTGCACCTCAGATGCAATGGGAGAAAAGAACAGTGGAGCAACATATTCATGTTACTGGAGAGCCACAGACTTAGTATTAGCAATACTAATAAAGGTATTCATCATAATAACTAGAATGTATTTGGTACCTATGGTTTGCAAACTACTTTACATTAATTATCTCATTTTACCCTCTCAACAGACTTGAGAGCTAGGTGCTATTATCATCCCCATTTATGTGACTTGGCCAGAATCATACAACTACATAAGCATCTAAGATGGGATTTGAACTCAAGTCTTTCCAGCATCCCAAGAATGGATATTTTGAGAGATAGTAACATCTCAGAAAGGTTCCATTGCTACTTATGAAGCAGTTAGGTGGCACAGTGGATAGAGTGCCAGGCCTGCAGTCAAGAAGTCTCATGTTCCTTCAGATCTGGCCTCAGACACTTGATCCTGGACAAGTCACTTAGCACTGTGTTTTTTCCCTCAGTTTCCTCATTTGTAAAATTAACTGAAGAAGGTGATGGTAGATGGCCAGCATCTTTGCCAAGAAAACCCCAAATGGAATCACAAAGAGTTGGACACAACTGAAACAGCAACAATAACAAATTGTTATAGTTTGAAGGTTGAATTTTGGTGCCTGATGATGGGATTGGTTTTGCCAGACCTTTCAATGAGACCAATAGGTGGTTTTGAAATATTCTTTATTTTCCTTATAGGAATGGAGTTTATGAGTGGATAGAATGTCAGGGCCAAGTTCAATCTAACTCTGACTTCTTAGGTTTCTTCTACCTTCTGCTACCTTCAGCACTCTCCGCGTGTCATATTGTAAGATGGATGGTGGGAAGGAATAAAGTATAACAAGTTATTTTTAATAGGAAACATTCAACCTGATAAAACTTATAATGGAAAAGATGTATCCCTTATTCTAATTTGGCAAGAGTATCCATTGGTATCCATACAAGGTTAGATGATAATAATAAATAACTAGCATTTATATGGTGCTTTAAGGTTTGCACAATGCTTTACAAATATGATTTCAACTTACCATCACAACAACCATGGGAGGTAAGTACTATTATTATCCCCATATTACAGATAAGCAAACTAAGGCAAACAAAGGTTAAATGACTTGCTCAGGACCACTAGCTGCACACAACTAGTAAATGGAAGAGGTTGGATTTGAACTAAAGTTGAAATCTCAACCCAACGCAAAGTACACCTTGGCATCCCCACTCTTCCCACCTCCCCAAGACAAATTAGTGGGATGATGGGAAGATACATTTGGGAACTGCCCATGTGGTCAGGCATAGATGCTGTGACTATATAATAATAGCTAATATTTATGTAGCACTCTGAGTTTTGCATATATTTTACATACATGCAAATACATATATTTTTCTCATTTCATCTTTACAATCATCCTGTGAGGTAGGTAATGCTGTTATCCCCATTTTATAGCTCTACATCACTGGAGGGATGCTCACACTCGGGAAATCACATATCCATCGGAGTATTGCAGTATTGATTTGACTTGACAGTGGCTCACCGCCAGCTCTCAACCCCTAGATCTGCCTCCGCCAATCACCCATCGCTGATTTCAATACATCAGATAATAACCATTTAAAGCCAGAGCTAACTAATGACTTCCAGCTTATCAGGGGTCACACTCAGAAATAATCTGCCTAAAGCATCTCTTGACTAAGATGATCTAGAGCAGTCTGACTCACATAGAGGGAACCTTATGGAGAGGAAAAAAAAAAAACATCACCAGGCACCATAATTCAACCTTCTAATTATAAATGACAATTTTTGTTGCTATTTAGTTATTTCAATCACATCCAACTCTTCATGACCCCATTTAGGGTTTTCTTGGGAGAGATACTGGAGTGGCTTGTCATTTCTTTCTCCAGCTCATTTAGCATTTGAGGAAACTGAGACAATCTGGGTTAAGTGACTTGTCCAGGGTCACACAGCTAAGAACTGTCTGAATTTGAATTCAGGAAGATGAGACTTCCCGAATTGAGGTCCCCTCTCCAAACCCATCCGCTGCACCACCTATGCCCATTAATAGCAATACAATGAATAATTATTTCTTCAGAAATAAAAATTTAGTATTTTAT
This sequence comes from Bettongia penicillata ogilbyi, assembly GCA_023548195.1. Taxonomy (NCBI): domain Eukaryota; kingdom Metazoa; phylum Chordata; class Mammalia; order Diprotodontia; family Potoroidae; genus Bettongia; species Bettongia penicillata. The sequence continues at coordinate 8,213,694 of JAJHZJ010000024.1, forward strand.
CTTCCCCCAACTACATATAAAAACAATTTTCAGCATTTGTTTTTAAAATTGAGTTCCAAATTCTCTCCCTCCCTTCCCACCCCACTCATTGAGAAGACAAGCAATTTCATATAGGTTATACATGTATAGTCATGCAAGACATATCTACATATTAGTCTTTAGACTCTTTATAGTCCCTGATAGAATGTTTAGATTCTCTGTGCATTGTGAACATGCCTTCAGCTGCCATATTGACACAGATATCCTTATGCTTCTTTTCCTGATCAAAAGTCTTCAGTGGCTCCCTTCTACCTCTAGAACAAACTGCACAGTACTCTGGTTGGTATTTCAAGTTTCTGCCTAATCTAGTTTCTGGTTGCCTTTCCAGATTTTTCCAGTTACTCCTCCACATACTCTATTAAGAAGTGACCATCCTCTAGGCTTCACAAAAGCACATTCCATTCAGTTTCTATTCTCCATGCCTTTACTTGGACTTTTCCCCATACCACACTCTCCATCAGATGCCTGCCTACTTAGGTTAATTCCCCATTTACACCCTCTTCTCCCCTCCCTTTCGTAGAATCCCTCGCTTAGTTCAAAAGACAGTTCAGATGGTGCTCCCTCCAGAAGGCTTTCTGGCATCTTCCCAGTCTTTCCCTCATAGCTGTTAATTATGCTGTCTTAAAATGACTTTGAATCACTTTACATATACTTTAAATTGATGTATCTATCTATGGTTGGATTGCCCCAAGAGATCGTAAGCTTATTGAAGGATTGTTGCATTTTTTGATATGGTGTCACCACTATTGGAACAGTACACTGTTGAAGTGAATTGAATTATCGCTATTGATAGCAATCCCTCTACAAGTTTGTGCTTTTCATCTCTTTCTCGGCCTTCCTCTGACCTTTACCACTGCCCAATTCAACTCCCTTTCCTTATTCAGAGCAATTCTCAAGTATCTTCTTTTTCAGGATACTTGACATCTTTGCTGAAAGGAATGAAGCTAGGCATTCTTTTAGAAGAAAGCTGGTTTTCGATTTCTTCCAGACTTTTCCCAAAGTTGCCAGCCATCTTTCTGCCCCATTGATTAGCTGGGTCACCAAGAAAAGAGCAAAAGCCCTGCTTCTTGACCCTTTTGAGGTATTCTGCATTAGGTTACTGGACACTGTAAATACCTCCCACAAGTTACAATCCCTGGGACCTGGTAGCTCTCCATGGATTGAGTGACAAACCCCCAAAGATTTCATCACAAGCTGTGCTGGGATCAGTTTCATAATTGAAAGTAAAAGCCAAAATACGACACAAATTGTTCAAGCCTTTGAACAGGCACAGAAAGAAATTGTTTTTGGTTTGTTTTGCTGTTTAATATCAATTATTATTTTTATAAAAAGGCAATAACATCTTTCTCTCTTTGCTGTTATTTAATATTGGTTCCAGCAGGTTTTATGTCTGCAATATACACTAGGACAACTTACTCCCAAAGATGTCCAGTAGTTCTAGATTAAAATGTAATATAATGTACGTAAAGCTTTATTATTCCTTTAGGTTGTTGTTTTAAGCTAAAGTGGAATATTTCCCTAAAGTCTTCCACAAATGTTCACAATTTAGAGCTAAATGCACTTGGTGTTTACATCAGGACCATTGACGAAATATGCCTCATAGACCTGTCAAATTATTTTTGTATGACTGTTCCTGCTTCATTCTTTTTTATTTCTCTTTTTTTAAACTGGCAAATGTTCAAGTAGCCGGCTGTAAGTGGCGATAATTAGCTCTTCTCATGCTGCTGATGCATGGAGCAGATCACTCAGTGCCTCTTAGAGATGGTGACATTTGAAATTACCTGAACAATTCCAGAAGCAATCCTCGGACATAATTAACACTTTCCCTAATTACTGCCAGGTCTAGGCAGAGCTGTTTTTTTATTTATGGGGCAGTGCATCATAGCGCATCCTTCACAAATTCTGTCTTCATTTCTGGGTTGCGAACTTCAGATGTGTGGGCTCTATGGTGAAGAGGAGGATCTTTCCTCCTCCCTCCCCACTTTCCCTGTTCCCTTCCCCCCCTTTTCCCTCTCCCTTCGAGTAATCAATGCACTGCTGAATGAGTTCATTTTAATGCACTCAATCATGCCTCTAATGTTCGTAGCTTACGGGCGCAAGCATCAGTAATGCAGGAATGTTATATGGCTTTAGTTTGGGCCATTTCATAAAATATTCATGGAATCAAAAATGTGCATCAAAATAGCGGCTGGGAGAATTACATTTATGTGCCTGCTTTTATGGCAGCTTCACATTTAAACCCATTTGTGTTAATATCTAGTCAATCTTTCTACTTTAAAAAAAAAACCTAAAATGGTGGAGATCATATACATTCTCCTTTGCTTAATATTTGTTCAAGACATCTGCTGTGATGTAACAAATATCTATAAACTTTCAGCGATGTTGTATAGAGAAAGAGAAGAAGGAGGGAACAAGACTGGAATAATATCCAGATAGAGAGAACCTTATTTCCCCTACATAGTGTGAGCCAGAGCCTACTGTCCTGCTTTTTAGTTCATGGGGCTCATGTGTTTTTATTTGTTTTTTCTTTCTTTTTTTTTTTTAAATGAATAGATAAATGAGTTTCTGTTTGTGTGGGCTTTAGCTAAAGTGAAGTTCTCCAGCAGTGTTTTTATTTTTAATAGTGTACTTTCCTTTAGGTGAAGAACTATAAATACGTACTTACTCCTTATGTCATCTCCATCCAATTAGAAAAATATCCAAGATTTATTCTATTCTCATTTGTTAGGGGAATATTGTCTCGTTATGAACATAACTGCTCACAACATGTCTCCCCCAGTGTGTTTTATTAGCCTGCTTCGTGTTTATATTGAGACAGATGGATGATGGATTTGAAGAAGATCCTGTGGCTTCTGTAAAGTTTTGGCTTCCTTTTGTAGTAGTTTTTAATTATTCCTGGAAAAGCAGTCTTTCTGCATATCTTCAGGAGAAAGGATGAGAAATTCCCGGATCTTGGTTTTAGAGATTCCAGTATATTACAGATATATAGTTCAACAGTGCTTTTTGGTGGCCAGTTGGATTATCACCTTGCTGAGGGGCATTGTTCAAGGTGGGCAAAAGTCTGTCTTTGGCTTTAGGAAGGTAGGAAGGTCTATCTGACTTCAAGTCCTACTTCTGACATCTGCTGGCTATGTGACCTTGGGTACAATCAACTTTACAGTATCCTGGGTAATTCTCTAAGATTCTAAGTTGGGAATAAACTGTTAGATCTGCCTTGGTGTAGGGAGTCTGTATTCTGGTGTAGGAAGTCTGTATTCTGGTGTAGGAATTCACTCTACCTACGAAGGCACGGACTCAAGTATTCATAAATGAATGCATAAATGGATATCATTGCTATTGGAATCCTCAGGTTTCAAAGGATTGGGGCTTTCCATAGATAGATAGATAGATAGATAGACAGACAGACAGACAGACAGACAGACAGACAGACAGACAGACAGACAGACAGATAGATAGATAGATAGATAGATAGATAGATAGATAGATAGATAGCTAGATAGATGGATAGATGGATGGATGGATAGGTGGATGGATGGATGGATGGATGGATGGATGGATGGATGGATGGATGGATGGATGGATGGATGGATGGATGGATGGATGGAAATATATATGTGTGTGAAAGAGATAGAGAGATCCTCAGATTCATATTAATGATTGAGAGCTTTGTTCCTGTTTCCTCAAGCAACACTCTAAAAACCCATCTCTCCATATCCATGAAATACTTCTAAGTTCTCTTTCCTGACCTGTTTTCTCTCTTTATGCCATTGATTTTCCAATATAACCTTCTTGCTTCTCTGTTCTTTCTCAGTGAAAGAAAAAAGTCAGCAATAAACATGTCCAGGGAAGGAGAATTAATCAAACACTGTTGTCCATGTTAATCTGGTGGATGAGGACTAGGACATGGGTGGGTTTCCACTCTGTGTCTTATTCATATGTTAAAGCTTTGTAATTGACAAATTGGATTGTATATGAACCTGTGCAGGTACATGGTAAAAAGTAACCAAACTGAATCAGTAAACCAAATGTGGAAAAAACAATCTGTCTTCTTCAAGCCATACATTAGAACATAAACTCCTTGAAAACAGGTGCTGTTTTATTTTTGGCTTTGTATCAGTAGCACCTGACACAGGGTTCTGTACATGTTGGACACTTCATGGATCATTATAGAATTAAATGGGATAGAATTGAATTCCTCATGACTGCAACTACATATTTCTTTAGCAATATGTCAACCATATTAATGGTCCTTTGCAAACGTTGTTGCTACATTGATTTTTTAAATTTTCAATTAAATTTCATTTAAATTTATAATCTTATTTAGATTTAACTTTAAATAAGAACACTATACTTTGTGTGATACATTAAGACATAAGCTTTTATTCATAAAATTCTAAGTTTAAATTTTTTGTTCACTGTTTAAAAAAGAAATAGCAAATATGATTAGAGAGGCTGCTACGAATTGAATCTGCTATATGTTTTACATACCGTAGTCAGTTAAGGTATTTTGGCAGCCTTAAAGTCAGGAAGATCTGAGTTCAAATCCTATCTTTGACACATACTAGATATATGACTGTAGACATCACAACCTCTTAATGTCCCCTAGGCAATTTTCTAAGACCATAAATCATAAGAACAGTTGACAGTTGATATTTAATGAAATAAATCTCTAGATCAAGAGTCCCCTACACCAATGAAATCACATCACATCTGGGCAAAAAAACATACAAAAAACAGATAAATATTTTAATCATTTTATTCACAAATGTTATCACATTGTGATATCGAACCATAGGATTCTGATAAGACCTTCTGAAATCACAGTCAGTTTGATTGTGTTGTTATACCCAAAAGGTTCAAGTTTTTGCAAGTCCATTTAATGACTCATTCTTGTGCCCTGGACTCTTCTAGATGAAATTTATGCTTCTTAAAGGAAAATCCGTGTCCCATAGTTCGCAACTGGTCAGAAACACCTAAAGATTAGCATTCGTGGGCAGAAAGGAAATTGACAAGGGAGGAATAGAGAAAAGGAATCTGAGAAATTCAATGGATGTTGTAGTTAAAGACTAGGCTAAGAAAAACTAGGGAATTTAGAACTGGGAGTAGGTCCCTATAGCTGCCCAGTTCAAGGCACTATCCTGTATTTGTTGAAGATACCAAATTAGAAGGAGGGCAGGTGTTAGAACAGTGGGGATTAGTTAGAAGGAACCTTAGAAAATCATCTAATCTACTTCCCTCATTTTACATTTAAGAAAACTGAGGCATAGAGAGGTGACACTTCTTTTCTGTAATGACTCAAGCAATTAGTAGCAGATATGGGATTAAAGCCAAAGCATTCCAAATCCAGTTATATACGTCCTAATTCATGAGTGCCGTCTCTACTACACGTATCTACCCCAGGAATTGCTATGGCTACCACTGTACCTATGCTAGTTTTATTACAATCATGAAATATTTAAAAAATACTAATCAGTCAACTAGCATTTATTAAGCATTTACTTTTTGCCAGGCACTGTGCTGAGTGCTGGGGATACAAAGAAGGGCAAAAGACAGTTCCTGTCCTCAAAGAACTCCCAGTCTAATGGAAAGACAATGTGCAAACAGCTATGTACAAATAAGATATTTACAGGATAAACTGGAGATAATCAACAAAGAGAAGGCACCAGCATTAAAAGGGATTCAGAAAGGCTTTTGCAGAAGGTGGGATTTTAGTGGAGACTTGAAGGAAGTTGGGGAAGACAGGAGGCAGAGATGAAATAGGAGAGAAATCTGGACCTGGGGGACAGAAAGTGAAAATGCTCAGAGTTAGGAGATGGAGTGTCTTTGTGCAAGGAACATAGAGGAAGTCAGTGTCATCAGATTGCAGAGTACATTGTGTAGGGGAAGGGGAGGAGGGGTCTGAAAAGGCTAGAAGGATAGGAAGGGGTCATGCTTTAAAAGCAAAACAGAAGATTTTTAAAATTATTTTTGTTAATTGTGTTCATTCATTGTTATTTTATACTATGTTTTATTATCTTCAAGCTGTAGGAAGGTATAAGCATTTGATTGAATGGAGGAAGGGGGCGGTTTGAGGGGACATGGTCAGACTCACATTTTAGAAAGATCCATTTGACAGCTGAGTCAAATTAAATCATAAATACCTTAGAAAACGTTCATCAAACTCCTTTGTTTTACACATGAGTAAATTAAACCCAGAAAACGATAATGTCTTGCACAAGTTCCAACATCTAGCTACTGGCAAAATCAAGACTTAGTACTCGAGCTTTCTACTCTTAATTCATTATTGTAAAGTTTCCTTCTCTATCATCATTTCTACAACATTGTGTGATAGAAAGGAAGCTGGTCAAGGTGTCAGAAAATTGGGTTTGATTCTAAGTTTTGGCACTTAACCAGGATGTAGGACCCTGGCTAAGTTACTTTATCTCCATAAGCTCAAATATCCTCAGAGGCAAAACTGTTCCAATAATCTTACTTGCAGTACCTACCTCTTGGGGTTGTGATCAAAGCACTTTGTAAACCTTAGGGTACTATACTAATGCAAGATGCTCCTGAATGATGGTGCTCTACTCTGGTTCAGTCCCTTCAGTCTTGTCCAATGCTTTGTGAGCCCATGTGGAACTTTTTATGGCAAAGATACTAGAGTGGTTTTCCATTTCCTTCTCTGGTGATCCAGTGGATCCATTTGGCAGGCAATCAGAGGTTAAATAACTTGCCCAGGGTCACACAGCTAGGAAGTGTTTGCATCTGGATTTGCACTCAGGTCTTCCTGACTCCAGGTCAAGTGCTCTATCCTCTGAGTCACCCATTTAGAGTAGGATTGTGTTTATTAGGCAGAGAAACCCTATGAGGAACTGGGAAGAGAAATGCTTCCACAGGATGAAATAAAGCACTATCAGCAATCATGTGTAAAAATGTTCTCCAGAGGGGGACCTTGAATCTTATAAGTTACTGTATTAAATTGAATAAGTGGGCTGCAGTTTTGTTGAGTTTCCAGAATATTTACTGAAATTTAGTGACTCCTCTCTAACCTTCATCACCACCTCGTGGTTACTATAAATAAAGTTGGAGAAGTTATCTTTGCATTGTGTTGATTTTCCTATCCACATAATCTTGACATAATTTATAAAATGGAAATTTTAATAGGGCATTGCTATTTTCATGACCACTTTCTGAATATAAAAGGTAATTCTTTCCTGAGAAAATGAGGTATGCTTTATCGAGACAGGTTTCACCAACCATGATAAAGGATGTCACAGGGACTCAGTCAATTTTTTGTACCTCTCACAACAGAAGACATGATTATACATTAAGAAAACAATAGTACTAATCTGGTCCATTATCAGTGACTCTTTATTTGGAGAAGAGGAAGGGGAAATTTTTGTGGTTCCCATCAGAAATGTGGACTGCCTGTGGTTCAAGGATGGCTTCCTAGAGAGTCCTGATTAGGAAATTGCAATGGCCACCCCAATTATTTTACTCATTTCCAAAAAATAATGGATGCTAATGAGTAAAATATAATTAGTTCTGTACTGTTGTAAACAACCATACTAGAGAACAAGCTTGCTTAACATTTCTAAGGAAAGAAATGGCCTAAGGCAATATTAAATATTGGCTTTCTTATGCTTTATTTTTGCACATTTCTGCCAAATCTCTTAAACTTCCCTCAGTTTCTGCAGATATAGAATGGGGAATAAAAGCTGTTTCTTAGAAGTAATCTTTAGTCAGTTGTGTTATAAAGTATTTTGAAATGTTGCTTTGGAATTTATAATCAATCAAAAAGCTAAAAATTGGAAAATGGATATTTGGTTTCATTATGATGATTAATACAAAATGGCGGGACTTTCAAACTGGCCCCCAAAGATAACTAATCCATTTCAAGCCATACTAAGCAAAGCAATTCTCTCAGAGATGGCTAGTCTAGCAAGAGGCAATGCTAAATTCCAGGTCCTGTTGCATGGGCTTTCCTTCCCACCTGTCACCTTTTAAACAACCACCACTCATAGGTTCCATAGATCCTTAATCACCTTGCTTCATCTGCCAGACCTTCAGGCTTCATCATCACACCCTCAGTAATTCTGTATCTTCTGACCTGCACACTGTGGACCTTGAGACATACAAAAAAATTTAAGTATGGTAGGCACTGTCCAGTTGTGTTTATGAATGTGACTTCTGTTCTTCAGGTCAGCTTACAAAAGCTGCTGAACGTTATGAAATCTTCCATGAAAAGACAGTGGGACGGTTATGGGAAGACACGAATGGCCGCACTCTCAACTTCACAGCCTGCGAAAATCTCCGGAGGATTTACACAATGCTAGCAGAAAGAATGCTGAATGAGAAACAATACAAACACGCCATCAGAACTCTACTGAAAGCTTGTGAAAAAGCCAAAGAAGGTAGGTAGAAAAAAATATACCTATTTTCCTTTCGTTAATGCACCATTCTAGGCTTTCCCAGAAGCAAAGTAAAAATTGTTTTTGGCTGGGTGATTATTTCCAATGAAATTCAAAGACAAATGCCATCAATATACTTCCCAATTTCACTATAAAACCAAAGTGCCTTCTTGCTGACCACAAGGAATCCATTAGTTTCTTGAAAGCTTTATCTCCACAACTGCCATCTTCTGGAAACAACATTGTAAAACAAGAAGCCCATAATCAGAAGTTAGGATCATTTATGGGAGTTAAGATTTTTTTCCCCCTGAGGTTATACATTTTCATTGTACATAAGCATCAGGTAATTATGAAAAGGAAAGAAACTGAGGCTCAGTCATCACAGGAAAGTCAGTGGTCTTTTCAGTGAAATAGGTAAGTTTATTCAAGTATTACTAATAAATTTAAGATAAAGAGCATAAAAAGTAGTTCTATGAAGGTTGATAATTTATATGCATATAATATAAAGACAAAAGCCCAGGAAAAGATTTGCATAATATATTGATTCATGAGATTTATATAAGGGAGTGTGGTGTAAAAGAAAAAACTATTTAGAGGCAGAAGTACTGTGTTCAAATCCCAGTTCTTCAGCTTACCAGCTATCCAGCCATGAGGCAAGTCATCACCCCTCTGAGCCTTCATATTTTCAACTGCAAAAGGGCCAGAGGTTAGAGGAAAAATTCCCAGAGCTTGCTTCCAGCTTTATATCCAGTGATATTCAAAGTTACGTTAACCTAGAGTCCGTTAATAATAGAGAAGCATCTCCAAGATGGAGAAAAATGAGTACAAACTTTCCTTTTCTTCCTAGTTCTGGCTAGGTGAAGTCACCCCACTGAAAGAGAATGTCTACTGTCTCTCCCTCCACGAGGATCATGCTCATGGTTTCTTCTCCCTTAACAGGGGCCCCTCAAAACAACAACAGTAAATGAATTTTTCTTTAAAAGTTGATGATGCTACTTGCCCTAGCCACATTTTTGTGCTACTTACGCTAGATGTCAAAATTGTTAGTTATAGTTCTAACTCTGAACCTCATTTTCTTTATCACTAAAATGGTGGTCATAACATCTGACCTGCCTACTCTTGGGAAGAAAGGGTGCAGCAAGGTGGCACAGTGGATAGAGTGCTAGGCCTGGAATCAGAAAGACTTATCTTCTTGGGTTTAAATATGACATGAGACACTTGCTAGCTGTGTGACCCTGGGAAAGTCACTTAACCCTGTTTGCCTCAGTTTCCCCATTTGTAAAATGAGCTAAAAAAGAAAATAGCAAACCACTCCAATATCTCTGCCAAGAAAACCCCAAATGGGGTTATGAGAAGTCAGAAACGACTGAAAAATGACTGAACAATGGCCCTTCCTGGGGGAGTTTCCAAGTGATCAAGTGAGAGTTGATATGATGGTGTTTTGTGAACATGAACTATTGATATATAAGACTTCATTGAATTCTGAACTATCCATGATATAAGCTATTTTATAGGATCGCATTTTTACAGATAATTCATAAACAACTCCAGATGTTTGTCTGAAAGGCCAGACTCTAACTTTGAGTCTGAGGCAGTGGGATGTAGTAGATAAAGTGCTGAAACTGGAATCAGGAAGACCTAGGTTTGCATTCTGCCTCAGATACTTGCACGTTATGTGGCCCTTCTCAGTGCAGGAAGTGGAGTCAACCTTTAAGGGCTCTTCCATCTCTTAGTCTATAATTCTATTAGTCTCTGAAGGGAGGACACCTTTTTTTCCCTAGAGGAATATCTATACTCCCAAGAATTAACTTTCAAGATCAGATTATTTTGTGCATTATTAATGATAGTTTGTGAAATATGAACCATTGTTAGATATACTTTGTATAATTTATTACTTATTAATTCGAAGTCAGAGTAAATTCCATTTTTGAAGGTGATGTCACCATTTCTTTTTAAGTTCCAATCTGTGGTTTCCTGATGAACTCTCCATGCTCAGTACCAGGGATTTAACTTAGAGGAAGCTCACTGATTGAAATTCTTTGGTCTTTCTATCTGTTTAGTTGTTTGTAGTATTGAATCCTTTCAGTCGTGTCTGACTCTTCATGACCCCATTTGGGGTTTTCTTGGCAAAGATACTGGAGTGATTTACCATTTCTTTCTCCAGCTCAGTTTTCAGATGAGGAAACTGAGGCAGAAAGGGTTAAAAGGCTTGCTCAGGGTCACACAGTTGTAAATGTCTGAGGTCAGATTTGAACTCAGGTCTTCCTGATTCCAAGTCTGGATACACTGGGCCCTTTCTATCCATGAGGAGGTAGAATTAAAACTGTTTGAGCCAATCCACAAGTGCAGAAAAAATTTGCACTCAGAGGAGCCATTTTCAGATCATGACTTCTATTTTCAGCCTTCTCTTTGTAACCCTTTGTAAGGCATTTAAACCACTGGACCTCAGTTTCCTCTATTTTAAAATGGAAGAATGTCCATGTGACCTCTCAAGTGACTTCCAGCTCTAAGTTTATGAGCATAAGAAAAATTCTAAAGGCTCTCCTTTTCACTTCAACTTTTTTTAAAACAAAGAGATCTTTTTGTTTCAGGGTGCATAGAGCTTACTTGTAAAGGATCCTCAACACGACAGCAGAAACAGCCGAAACTTAATCGCAGGACCTAATAGAACAGCAAAACAACGAATAAATTAAATTCCGTTTTTAGCTTTACCATTCATTATTTGAACCAGCAGTACAGCATTGCTTCACTTTTCCAAAGATTTTGGTTTCAGGGGAATTAAAGTAATTAAAAGACTTTGATTCTATGTATGTGTAAATAGACTCTGAAATCCATATCCATCATCCCCACATTTGAAGTTTTCCCAGGTGTACTGCGCTCAGATCTGAAGCACTAAGCCATAGACCAATGGAAGAATTTCTCTTTTTTTTCCTGTACACTGAAAGAAGATGTAAGTGAATTTTGGTGTGGGTGAATTTTATGTAACGGACATCATGACTAAACACCGCTTATTGAGTGTTGGTTGTGGGTAAGAATGATTAGCTCATTCATGGATTGTTCATTTAAAATACAGTGAGGAAAGCCCTTTGCTTAAATAAGGACTCTACCTCAGTCACAGATCTTAAAGGGTCTTCAACAAATATTATTTTATTTTGATTCTATGTGAAAATATATAGAATTTAGCATGGAAAGAGAAGCCAGCCATCACTTCCTATACTAAAACTTCTGATGGCAGCATTAAGCTTTACTGAAACTCTTCCTTTCGGAGCTGAATATAAGCAAATGAATATCAACTTTGCTAGTTATTCCTTGTTGCGCAGTTGTGCCTGACTCTTTGACCTCATTTGTGGTTTTCTTGGTAAAGATACTGGAGTGCTTTGCCATCTTCTTCTCCAGCTCATTTTATAGATGTGGAAACTGAGGCAAACAGGTTAAGTGACTTGCTGGCAGTCACACAGATATTAAGTATCTGAGATTTGAACTCAAGTTGTCCTGACCTGGCATTCTATTCCGCTGCCATACCTAGCTATCCTGCTTGGCACGTAGTAAACACTTAAATGTTATCAATAGCTATTGATTAATTGTTAAATGACTTGCCCAGGGTCATACTCAGCTAATGCATTCTCAGGAGGTATTTGAACTTAGGTCTTACCAACTTCAGTTACCATCTTATTGCTTTTAAATTCCACTGCTTTTGAAAACAATAACCACAAAGTCTATTATGCTCATATCATTTCTTTAAAGAATACATTCATTTTGTCTAATGATAATAGTAACAGCTATAAGTGACTATTAAGGTCCTTCTATGAATCTCAGTTTTTTTAATATGTAAAATGGGGATAGTAATACTCATATTCTCTACCTTCCAGGGTTGTTGTAAGGAAAGTGCTCTATAAACTGTGAAGATATAGAACCTTTTAACCTTTTTGTACAATAGATTCCTTTGGCAACTTGCTATGTTTAAATGCACAAAATAAAATACAGAAGATTCAAAAAGAAACCAATTATACTGAAATACAGTTCTCAAGCTATTTTTAAAATAAAATTTAAAAATTATTCATGCAGTTCTGAAGGACTCATGATGACAAGTGCTATCTACCTCCAGAGGTGGATGAACTGATGAATTCTGGATGAAGATTGAATCATAATTTTTAAACTTTCTTTATTTTTTTTGCTTTTTGGTGACATGGCTAATATGGAAATGCATTTTGCATAATTTCACAGTATAACTGACATATTGCTTGCCTTCTCTATGATAATGGAGGGGCTGGAAGAAAGGAGAGAATTTGGAACTCAAAGCAATTTTTAAAGAGTATTAAAAATAAATAATAATTTATAAAAAATAACAATGTTACAGATCCCAGATTAAGAAACCTTATGAGAGAAGGGAATAACAAATAGCAATAACATTGTTATTTGTTCATACTAGCTAATATTTCAATACTTATATAGTGCCTACTATGTGCCAGGCACTGTTTTAAGTACTTTACAAATATTATTCATAAGAGCTGTGATATAAATGTGTCTTCTGTTACTTACTAGTTTAATCATTTCTTTGGATCACATGCTAATTTCCTACATTTTCATTTTAGGAGGTGACAAAAAGATGGAAGGGGAAGCTGCCTTTGCTTTAGGCACAGCGTATCATGAAGCTGGAGAATTCGAATTGGCAAAATCAGTAAGTGGAGCAGAAATTGTTTTCTTACATTTTCTCCGTAGCCCTCCTTCTGCAAGGTGCCCTGCAGAAACGCGGTGAGTCTTATACTAGTGAGCTGAGGTTGAGGGGTGAAAGTGGAACATCGATACCCATTACATTTGTATGTAAGGTTGCATATTTCTAAATTACTAAACCATTATCATCAAACACATGAAAGCCTAGCAATAATGGAAGAACAGGGCCATCTATTTGACAGCCCCACCCAGTTGGAATGGAAATGAACTCAAGTGCCAATAGTAGATGATAAAGGAAGAATTGGGTTTGTTTGGGTTGGAATTTACAAGAAAATATGGAGAGATGAGAGGCTTCCTGGCATTCCCATCACAGGGGCTAGGCAATGGAATGGGCAATAATGAAAATCCTGGGATGCTGGCCTAATGGGGCTTCCTTATTTATAATCCAAGGCAAAGCTCATCCCAGAGGTCTGATCATGTCTCATCTTTTACAACCAGAGTGTTTTAAAAAAGAGCTCTTAAAGAGTTTTTACAATGAAAGGCAGGTTTTCCTTTAGATTTATCGAAATTACTTATCCCAAAACTTTTCAGTTTTGCTTCCACTCTTAAAAAACTCTCAGAACTTGCACACTGTCATCTCCTAGTGACTCCCTTATAATTTTCAGTTTTTTGACTTTTTAATTAGTGATTCAAGTATTTAGGCAATCTATGTAGGTCACTAGTCTTTTCCAAAGAAATAGTCTTTTTTTGGTTTTGGTTTTGGTTTTGGTTTTTTATCTCTTGAAGCAACTAAATGATACTGGATAGAGCCCTGGAAATGGAGTCAGGAAAACTTGATTTCAAATCTGGTCTCATGTACTTATTTGGCTGTGTGACCCTGGGCAAGTCATTTAATCTCTGTCTGCCTCGGTTTTCTCAGCTGTCAAAGCAGGATACTAATAACACCTGCCTCACAGGGTTGTTATGAGAATTAGAAGAGATATTTGTAAATACTCAGCACTGTACTTAGTATATAGTAGGTACTTAACAAATGGATGTTTCCTTCCTTCCTTTAGTATTAAGACTCAGAGGTTTACCTTTTCTAGTTTCCCTTTTTTAAATTTATTATATTATAAGCAACATGAGGGCAGAAACTGCATCTTCTTATTCTCAGCATAGAGCACAATGCCTTGCATTTTAAGAAGGCATTTATTAAAGGTTTATTGAGCTGAGTGGTTGGTGGAGATGCCTAATCTCCTTCCCAAAATAAGTTTCCATCGACTTTTTTGAGGTTATTAGAATTGACCTCCTTGAAATGAACATTCTTCATGTTTAGCTCTTTCCTTCCTTTTTCACTTCAGAATCTTAAATTTCATTAGTTCGTGATCAATATTGCCAGCCTTTTTCAGTCCTTATTAATCTATCACCATCAAACAAAGATTCATTGTTGTGAGGCAAAATTAGAGAATTTCCATAAGTTGCTTTGCAGACCTTAAGCCACTCACCTGCTGGATACTAGTGTTATTATTAATTACTTGACCATTGAGATATGAAATTTGGTATCAAATTAGTCAACTAAATTTTTGCTAATGGTATATAGCATTTGGGAGCACCCTACTCTACTCCCAATTCAGAGAGAGGGTTTCCTGGAGAATCTTACCCCCAGGTACAAGATATTCTGAAGGACTGCATCCATTAAAAATCAAAGTCCTTAGTAGTCAGCTAGTGGACTCAGTGAATCAAGCATAAAAGCATTTAATGAAATAGTATAATAATAAAAGTAGCAATAAAAAAATTTCCTTCATAAATACATGGCATAGTAATAGCATCCAGTGATGATAAATGATGAACAGGATGGTTTCAGAAAAACCTGAAGACTTACATGAACTGATACAAAGTGAAATGAACAAAACCAGGAATGCACAGTAATTGTAGCTACAATGTTGTATCATGATCAGTCGTGAATGACTTAGTTATTCTCAATAGTACAATGATCCAAGACAGTTCTGAAGGTCTTATGATAAAAAAAATGTTATCTGCATCCAAAGAAAGAACTTATGGAGTCTGAATGGAGATCAAAACATACTTTTTTTTTTTACTATGTTTTCTTTTGGGGGGGAAGGGGGAAGGAGGTCTGTGTTTTCTTCCACAACATGACTAATATGGAAATGTCTTGCATGGCTTCACATATATAATATATATCAAATTATTTGCCTTCTCAAGGGGGTAGGGGGAGAAGAAAATTTGGTACTCAAATTTTTTAAAAATAAAATTTTTTACATGTAATTGAGAAATATTTAATAAAATAAATATATTAGAAAAAATAAGCACACGACATGTTCTCCCACTAATACACACAATATCAGTGGAAATGATGGGGAATTTGTGCTTAGGCCCAGTCCTAAGTTCAGGTCTCTGGAAAGCACCCAGTATCTCGGTAGACCCGTGTGAGAAAATCTTCCCTTGTTGCTGAACATATGACCTTTTAATTCCTTTATTAGAACACTCAGGGATGCTGACCCAAGGACTTTCTCTTGCACCAGATCCCCAAGGACCATGCCTCTGCCGACAAAACAAAAATGGTCTTTTCTCCCTCAGTGTCTGGCATGAACAGTTGCCTCTGCAGACTCCCTGAATTTTCCTTATCTATAGGTTATGAGCATCTTCTCTCAAGGTACCTGGCACATTCATTTGAAGTCCCCAGATTACCTAATTAGCATCCTTGACATTCTTTTCCCTTGTCCCTTTTCCATATAAACCCCAGCATCATCGTAACTAGTTTGCAGGTTCCTTAGGAACTTCACCCACTTCTGTAAACATTACAGTAAACCTTGCCACTTGACTAAGAGATAGCTTGAGTGCATGAATTCATTCCAGGCAACACTGCCCTGGAATTCTTAGGTTTCTTACCACCCCATACCCTGTCAGGAATAGTTGGCGCACATAGGAAATATGTGTGGAAGGGTACACATACAGGGAACATGTGTTTGCCAGGGTGCATCTGTGGAGAAGCACACATAAAAGGCACACATGTAGCCAGGGTGCATTGTGGAAGAGCATCTCATAACTTTGATACTGCAGGACCTTCTAGTGTGATCCTGATATCATCCATTGATGTCATAATGCAGCTGTTGCTGGGCTTGTCTCCAAATAATTTACATTGACTGTACTACCTGAACTGGATACCACCACACTCCCTTGGATGAAACACTTTTGCCAGGCATTGCTCTGCTGGCCACATTGTCTTTAGTGGACACTGGATACATGGTCTCTACCAAACGCTTTTCTATGGGACACATGATCTCCACTGCGTATGTAGTCTCTGCTGAACATGACCATTCTCATCACAATGTCTCTAACACCTGCTTCCCAGCATGTCCCCACTGGAAACATGGCCAAAGGAGTTTCTCTCTGCTTCTAGCTTCCAGTGTGGCTAGCTGCATATCATCACTTATTCATCATATCTTGGTCTGATATCTAAGACAAGATCCTTTTCTTCTTTATCTTGGACTTTTTACACAACATATCCTATGTATATACATCTTCCTGCTATATATCACAGATAAAAGGAAATTCACCTTCACCTCTTTTCTGGGGCTTATTTCTTTTCCACTGGAGCTGCCTTACTATTAGTTCCTATATGATTTGATCCATTACCCATATACAAATAAAACTCATCTCTTCCTTTTCTACACCAATCTGTAGTTATGAGTCCACATTGTTCCATTCTATATTAGTGAATCATTTTGATGGCTACTTGTGTGTACCCAACTGGTTGCTTCCCCCCACCCACCCAATACATCATCACTAGGCTCATTGTGCAGACAATAACCCATCACCTCTTCCTATATAACTCTGATCCATATCTTCCCATAAATTTTCCATAGGAGGTTAACCCAACATATTTGAGACCTCCACTGAATTCTTTTGAGATTAGACTCACAACAGAGTAGGTGAACTGTCCACTGATTGGCTTCTCATTCTTTGTAGATGACCAGCACATGTTTTCTTTCTGATCATACTTTCTCTGATGGTATCCTTTATACTATTTCTCTATAATTCCTTATTTGATCACATGAGATAATAATTGCAAAGCACTTAGTACAGTGCCTTCCACATAGTAAGTTTTATATAAATGTTAGCTATTATTGTGGTTTTTATTATCATTATTCTTTATATAGCCTGGTTGCACCCACCATGCATGTCTCCATTGCCCTTTGAATGTTCCTCAACTTTGAATTTTGGGAGCTTGTAGTATTTCATGACCTACCTACAGCCATACTATCACTGGGAGAAGATTAGTGTTAGGATAATAGATGGCACCCCATGAAGAAAAATTAAATGTGACAAATTCACCATTCTTCTGAAGAAATCCAATTTTCCCACTATGTGAAACAATGGCACCATCTCCTATTCACTCAGTGCTCATTGGCTTCTTTGTGCTATCCTAAATAGAATGCAAGTGTTGCGGTTTATAGAAAAATTAAAGATGTGACATGTTCTTCATTGTTGACAATTTGTACGTATTTTCTTCCCATCAGTTATTCTTGTATAATATCTCCCATGTTAACTCCTGATGCTTTCCAAATAGCTTCCTAAATGTTCCCCCATTTCTATTTCTCCTTTCTCTTAGTTCTTGTTTTCTATGTCACCTTGGACGAGTCTCTTTGATTTCTTTGTATCTCATTTCTTGAGGATAATTACCTCCTGAGGATACTATTATCCTGGAGATAATAATAGCATTTACCTCACAGAATTGTTATAAAGATCAAATGAGTTAACATATATAAAGTGTTTTGCAAATTATAAGCGCTGCATAAATGCTAACTGCTGTGGTTACTAATATTATTTTTGCAGTTCTTCAAACTATGACTTGGTCACCTCTGTTATCCTATTATTTTATTCTTACTATTTTTACTGTAGTTCTTCAAAGGGAGATGGTTTTTGTCACCTCTGTCACTAACAGATCCACTAATGAATAACATCTCTGCTAAAAAGAAAGATCAGGTTCTTCAACTATTCAGTGGATAACTTGAAAGAGTATCTCTAAATTATGAATTATTGTAAAAAAAAAAAAAAAGAAATGTATTCAGTACCATGTGGGGGAAACCTCAGTATTCTTTTCCTTCCTTGTTAAAAAGTTAACAACTGACCTGATAAATCATGGTGAAAAAGAGAAAGCAAAGAATTGATTTGTTCCAGGATTTTTTATCTATTAATGGGAAAGGTTTTTGTAGTTGTTTACTTGTATTCAGTTCTTCATGACCCCATTTGGGTTTTTTGGTTAGATTTTTTAAATTTTTTGACAAAGATATGGAGTGGTTTGCCATTTCCTTCACCAGATGAGGAAATGGAAGCAAACAGGGGTAAGTGACTTGCCTGGGGTCACACAGTTAATGAGTATCTGAGGCCAAATTGGAGCTCAGGAAGATGCGCCTTCCTCCATATTTGAACTCAGGCTTCCTGATTCCAGGCCCCACACTTTATCCTGTACCACCTAGTTGTCCCAATGGGAAAAACTTCAGATTGTGGAAAGAAGGAATTTTGACTAAAACTAACAAACTTGTCTGCTCAATGATATTTTAAAAGTGGCACACTGTCTTTAGACATCAGAAAAGTACTTCTCCTGGGTTGTGATCTCGTTAACTCATTACATCATCCAAGTAAAAATGCAGGATTCCAGAAGATAAAGATTGTTTTGTGCTGGTATTCTTTTTTATTTATTTTTAATTTTCAACATTCATTTCCATAAGATTTTGAGTTTCAGATTTTCTCCCCATCTCTCCCTTCCCCCACTCCAAAACACCTTGCATTCTGATTACCCTTCCCCCAATCTGCCCTCCCTTCTATCACACCCCTCCCTTCCCTTATCCCCATCTTCTCTCTTTTCTTGTAGGGCAAGATAGATTTCTGTATCCCTCCACCTGTACTTCTTATTGCCCAGGTGCATGCAAAAACAATACTCAACATTCCTTCCTTAAACTTTGAGATCCAACTTCTCTCCCTTCCCCCGCCCCATCCCCAGTGAGAAGGCAAGCAATTCAATATAGACTATATATGTGTAGTTTTGCTAAAGACTTCCATCACAGTCATGTTGTGAAAGACAATATTTCCCTCCATTCTTTCCTGCCCCCTATTTATTCTATTCTCTCTTTAGACCTTATCTCTTCCCTAAAGTGAATACTTTTTATTACTCCCTCCTCCCATTTGCCCTCCTATCATCCCCCTACCCCACTTATCCCCTTCTCCTCTGCTTTCCTGTAGTGTAAGATAGATTATCATACCAAATTGAGTGTGCATGTTATTCACTCCATAAGTCAAATGTGATGAGAGAAAGCTTCACTTTTTCCCTATCACCTCCCCTCAATTCCCCTCCATTGAAAAAGCTTTCTCTTGCCTCTTTGAGGACAGATTATTTGCCCCATTCTATTTCTCTCTTTCTCCTCCCCCAACATACTCCTCTCTCACACCTTAATTTTTTTAGATATCATCCCTTCTTATTGAACTCACCCTCTGCATATAATATATGTATATATGTATGTATGTATATGTATATATATATATGTATGTATGTATGTATAATCCCTCCAACTACCCAAATACTGAGAAAAGTTTCAAGGGTTACAGATATTATCTTTCCATGTAGGAATGTTTACAGTTCAACTTTAACTAAGTCCCTCATTTCTCTTTCCTGTTTATCTTTTCATGTTTCTCTTGATTCTTGTGTTTGAAAGTCAAATTTTCTATTCAGCTCTGGTCTTTTCACCAAGAATGCTTGAAAGTTCTTTCTTTATTGAATGATCATTTTTCCCTGAAGTATTTTACTCAGTTCTGCTAGGTAGATGATTCTTGGTTTTAATCCTAGTTCCTTTGACTTCTGGAATATCATATTCTAGCCCTTAGATCCCTTAATGTAGAAGCTGCTAGATCTTGTGTTATCCTGATTGTATTTCCACAATACTGGAACTGTTTCTTTCTAGCTGCTTGCAATATTTTCTCCTTGACCTGGGAATTCTGGAATTTGGCCACAATGTTCCTAGGAGTTTCTCTTTTTGGATCTCTTTCAAGAACCATAGCTGCTGCCAGGAATTCTACCCCCGATTCCTGCTTCGGTCCTGTTCTGCTAGTGCAGCATGACCAAGGCTGTCCTGGGCTCTGTGGGCTGCACTCTCCTCCATGCCTCTCGTGATAGACCTTTCCTGTTGGCCTTCCAAGCTGCCTTGAGCTGGAAATCTCTTTTGTTTTGCCTTTTTGTGGCTTCTATTGCTCTTGATTTTGTTTAGAGTCATTTTTTACAGGTATTTTATAGGCTGTGAGGGAAGAACTAGAGTAGGTGCATCTTTCTACTCCACCATCTTGGCAGTGTGCTGATATTTTTTAGGAGCCCCTAGATGTGAGATAGGAAAGACTGAAGTCTGAGATAAATGATTTAATCATTAGAATTCAGTCACTATTGGGAGAGGTTTGAAAATTCTCTGATAACCTTTGATTCTAAGTGTTCCTTTAGGAATCAGGTGAGATTTCCCTAATACTTCACTTTTAATGTAAATTTGCTTTCTATTAGGGTACCTAGGTGGCACAGTAGACAGAGCAAAACTGGGCTTGGAAAAAGGAAGACTCATCTTCCTTAGTTGAAATCTGGCTTCAGATAATTACTAACCATGTGACCCTGGCAAGTCACTTAACCCTATTTGCCTCAGTTTCCTCATATGTAAAATGAACTGGAGAGAGAAATGCCAAAACCTATCCCAGTATCTCTGTCAAGAGAACCCCAAATGGGGTCACAAAGAGTTAAACATATCTGAAACAGCTAAACAGTAAATTGCTTACTACTATATTCAGCCCACTTGAAAATTGCTGGGATATCAAACTTATTCACTTATCAAGGTGGTTAATATATTATTGGTTTTCTAGTATTCATCAATGGTGAAAGATAACATAGTGTGAAAGGGAAAAAGCTGACCTTGAAGTCAGGTAGAACTGAATTCAAGTCTAGCCTGAGACATATTTGTGTAACTGTGGAAAAGATATTTAATCTCTCAGTACCTAAAGGCAAATTCTCTGAGGTTTTAAAGAGAATTGTCCATCTGCCTCTGTAGTGGGAGTTTCATTGCTGGAAGCCCAAAGTAACTAACGAAATCATAATTAATAAATAGCCTGATCAGAAATTATGTTGCCAACACAATCGTTTTATTTACTCATTTGGTTTTATAAGACAAAACTTTTAAAAATGCATTTTAGTTTAACAATGTCACAAAACTGTACCTTCCCTGGTTTAATTTCTATATTGTTATAGTGGTTCATGGTTACAAAACATCTTACAGATATAATTTTTTGATCCTTATAACCCTACAAATTGAACAGTACAAATATCATTAGCTCCTTTTAATAGATGAAGAAAGTGAGATTCCCTGAGGTTGTGACTTGCTCTAATTCATACAGGAAGTGACAGATTCAAGATTACAATAACGGCCTTCTTTTTGTAATTGGTTTTCACTCGTCTTTTTTGGCCTTTTTACTTTCTTTTAAATTCGAGCTCTACTCCCAGAGTGGAAGGAGCTCTCTCTTGAGTTTCTTGTGCCAGGGGCTACAGACCCTGGCTTTTTACCTGGTGCTGGACTGATGTTGCCCTGAAGGCCCCAGGGGACCCTATTTTCTGTTGCTGCGCTGGGGAAGGGAAGGTGGCTGGCACTGCTGGAGACCACAGAGATCTGTCAGCTTATCCTCTGCTGAGCTGGGGTCCTAGTACTGATGTCTGGTGTATGCTAAGCCTGATGTTTTTGTGCTTCCCCATGGCTACACTGAATCATATGGTGGTTTGACTGCTAGACACTGCCTGTTTGCCCTAGCTACTCTGAAGTGGGGGGACCAGTACTGGTGGCTACCTGTTTGCTTAGGCACCCATAGAGTTAGCAGCTACCTGTTTGCCTAGGGCTGTGCTGAGGCAGGTAGAGATCCAGGTCACTGGAGGATGGCCATCTACCCTGGGCTACAGTGAAGCACAGAATGGTTCTCAGACCTGGAATCTGCCTGTTCCCTTGGCTATGCTGAGGCATATTGGGGCATCCTGGTGTTGATGTTTGCCTGTTCCACCACACTGGGGCTCAGAATCTCCTGCTGGTTTGCTGGGATGCTTCCTGCCCTGGACTGTGCTCTCCTTTTACCTGAGTGAGATAGACCTTTCTTGCTAATCCTCCAAGTGTTTTAGACTAAAAGATTATTTCACCCCATCTTTTTGCTGATTCTGCTGCTCCAGGATTTGCTTTGGGGTGCTGTTTTATTGTCATTTGGAGGTGAGTATGGGAGAGTTACAGCAATTGTTGCTTACTCCACCATCTTGACAGAGTCTCTCTCTCCAACTTGAGTCTTCTTACTCCGGATTCTGTGGCCATATGCCAATTTTCATCTTACTGTTAATTAGAGTGTATCCACTAATATGCTTATCTATGCTAGTATCCTAACATCTGGTATATTTTTAGTATTCTTTCTAAAATTATGACCAGTCTGACAATGCTGGAGAAAATCACAAATTCAGATCTTTGGGGATGGAACTAAAGCTGTGTTGGCTCTTTACTTCCTTTCCCAAATGGTCAGAGACCCATTTCTTCAATAACATATTTTAGATTTTGTGAGTAATTTAAGTCAAGCTCACTGAATTATAGTTTTCAGTCTCCTTCCTTTCCTTTTTTCAAGCATCAGGACATGAGATGCAGTAACTTCTCCATTCTTAATGATTTTCAAAGATCACTGTGTCTCAGCTAACACAATTACCTTCCCTCCAAAACCTGTTATCCTTCCTACATTTCCTATTGCTGTCTATCACCACCAACGTGCACATGATCCCTCAGGCTTAAAAATTGAGTTTCATCTTTGGTTTCCCCCTTTTCCCTTGCCACGCTACATACAAGTGATCGCAGAGCCCTGTTAAGTCTATCTACTTAATATCTCTCCTGTCTATCTCGCCATATTTCACTGCCTCCACCTGATTTCAGGACTTGGACTTGTGGGATAAGTCTCTCTGTTCCCTGTCCCACTTCTCCTTTGCAAATCACCCTGCATACCAAAGCACAGTTCCAGTCATGTTAGCGCCCCCTGCTCAAAACTCTTGAGTAAAGTCCATACTCTTTACCCTGGAATTCAATTCCCCACCCAAATTGTCTCCATCCTTAGTGTTCTGGCCAAACATTTGCTACTCCCTCCATGTACTCCTTCACCTTGGCCAAACTGATCTACCTGGAGGTACCCCAACACAGACTAAGCTACACATACACAAGTGCTGACATGTTCCCAAAGAAAATAGAAACAAATCACATCATCTATGCATCTAATTGAACTAAGTAACCCCTCAAATAGATGAAAAAAAAATCCACAAAAGAAAAAGTAACCAGTCCTCCCTAACACTACTGTGGTTGTATCACTGTGGGAGAGTCAAGACTCAACCTTACTTTCTTCATGCTTAGCCAATTAGGAGACTGAAGGGTGATGATGGCAGCCACTACCTTCCTCATGCTTAGCCAGTTGGGAGACTGAAGGGTGATGACGGCAGCCCTTTTTCTTTTCACTGCTATTCTTTTCACGTGTTGGGCTGGGAGTCTGGGATTGCTGATGTACCAATGTGTTGATTACTAACCTGTGAAAAATAGCTAACATGCTGATTCATCGAGAGATCCAAAAACTTTGTTTTACAAGACAAAGTAAGGTTTGGCAAACTTTTTCCTGTAAAGGACAACATAATAAAACATGGTAGACTTTGCAAGCCAAACAGCAAAACTGAGGAGGTTATAGAGATAATTAATAGGAGAGAACAAATTTCTTTAACTTTTATTGATGAACTTCAAAATATAGCAATAATAATGTTTGAGCACAATTTTTATAATGCTGATTTCCCAATTAAAAGAATTGAATTCTTTTGGGGGTCTAACATTTCACTTACTTGGGGTTCAAAGTTAATATTCCGTGTCATCAAAATTGATTGCAAATCTTATCTGTTAGCTGATCTGTAATGAGATTTTACATATTTCATCCCTGAAAACAACTTTTCACACAGATAGGTATTGCCAAATACTGATATCAGTCAATAAATACATAATTTTAATTGAGATAAATATCTTAAACCAGTTTATATTCTCTAGATGCATTAACTCATTCAAATGTGATTTAATTAAGGAGTCATCAGTAAAGGACTTTTCTTGCTTGGCTAACGAATGATCCACTTGGAAAGTTACTTTGGTTACAGTCTCATTTTCATTTTTTTGTTTTTGTCAAGGAATTATGCTACAATGAAATAGCCTCTTTTAAACTTTCTGGGTTTTCTGACCATTGTTTTCCTGTGAGTTGCAAATATTGTGATAAATGCTTGATCTGGTAGTGTTGATGTAGATTATATTCTTTTAGCACAGCTACAGTATCATTGTATAATAAACTCTATGCCATCTAATTTGGCTAAAAAATAATCCACCCTCCACCATATCTTAAAAGCATGACTTTCAAAGGCTTTTAATTTTGACATGATGGGTACACATGGGTAAAAAAAATAAATAAAATGTGGCAGTACAGTGATACCCATGGCACTCTACATACTGTTGAGTTATACCTGCATCACTGCAATTTATAGCATGCTGGAAGTAATGAGAGCCCCACACACTTACCATCTCTGTCACAACTACTTGACTTGGCCATTGTAGTGTGAAAACAGCCATAGACAATAACATAAACAAATGAGGCTGACTGTGTTCAAAGAAAACTTTATTTGTGGATGCTGAAATTTGAATTTCATATAATTTTCATGTGTCATGAAACATTCCTCTTTTGATTTTTCTACCATTTAAAAATGTACATTATACACCTACACATGAACACACACACACACATATATTAGCTTTGTGGTGGCAGGAAGTGGCCTGGATTTGGCCCATGGATTATCATTTATCAGCCCCTAGGCTAAAATATTGAGCTAAATGAAATAAGGTGAAATTCAGTAGAGATAAATGCAAAGTATTGTACTTGAGTACTAAAAACTAACTTCCTGAATAAGAGATGAGAGAGGAATTGGACAAAAAACATTTTGGGAGGAAAAAGATGTAGCAGTTTTAATGTGCCAGCAGTGTGGTGTGGCAATCAAAAGTTGATGTGATCTTGGACCATACTATGGAAGTCCTGGTTTCGAGGAAGAGGGAAGTGTTGGCCCCAACGTATCCTGCCCTCATCAGACATCTTAAGTATTTTGTTTAGTTCTCGGAACCACCATGTAAGAAGGACATTAATAAACTGGAAACTAATCAGAGAAGGGCCACTCAAATGGTAGAGGTATTGAGTATGTGTCCTGTAAGGATTGGTGAAAGGAAATAGAAATGATCCACTTGGAAAAGAGGAACCTTATGGAGGATGTCATCTATATTCAGATATTTGCAAGATTACCCTGTGAAACATGATTAGTCCTACTCTGATTGGCTGTAGGGAGTAGAATCCCAGGAGTAATGAATAAAAGTTGCAAAGAGGCAAATTCCTAATCTCGAGAGCTACCAAAAATAAAATGGGCCGCCTCTAGGGGTTCTGAGATGTCCCTCACTGAAAGTCTTCAAACAAAAGCTGGATAACCACAGTCTAAGGACTGGTCACCACTGGAAGGTCACCGCTCAGATCCTTTTCAACTCTAATATTCAGTAATTCTGCAACTTCTTTTCCATCATCTTTTCTTGTGGTCACAAATTATGTCATATTTGTATTTATATGCAATTATATTTTTAGAATATAAGAGGATAGGGTAGAAAGAAGTAAAATAAATAAATTTTCCTTTAAAAGAATTTTGGGGGAGGAGGAGCAGCTATTGGAGTCAGGTAGACCTGAGTTCAAATCCAGTCTCAGACACTTCCTAGTTGAGTGGCCCTGGTTAAGTCACTTAATCCTGTTTGCCTCAGTTTCCTCACCTGTCAAATGAGCTGGAGAAGGAAGTGGCAAACCACTCCAGTATCTTTGCCAAGAAATGGGGTCACACAGAGCCAGACACAAATGAAATAATTGAACTATAACAACAAAAAGACAATTCTGAGATTTGATTTATATTTTGATTTTTTTCTTTTGCCAAAATCTCCTATTCTGAATTTTAGAATGACTAGTGAGTTGGTTGTGGCTTTCATCCTTTCATCCTGAAAGCTGATCAATATGCATATTAGCTGAAGATCAGCAGTGTTTGCTGCCCATTTTGAACATAAGTTGTCTTTACTTTCCAATTAGAAATCATTGCCCCAGATTTACCCTTCTGTTCTCAGTTTAATGGCCTCGGCATCCAAGGGGAGCTCAGATGCTTCCAGAGATGAAATCCTTGCCTCCTTTTCCCAGAGGAGCCCTGGTTATCATTACCCATAACATGCAGACAATATTGCTTGGAGCCAGTTTGCCTCATGGTACTGTGTAGTTCATCACCAGCTTCTGTTACATGCTAAAGAGGTCTTGCCACACAGCTTGGGACTATTGGGGTGGAGGCTCAGGGGTCTCAGCAGTTGTCTTCCTGCTTTGCATCAGAGTTTTCATCTTTATCCTTTTGTCCTGTGGCCACCTCAGGCAGTCCCTTTCCAGGGGAATCTAAGCAGAACAGCTGTGCTGGGGGTCCATTTCCCCCCCTGGTGGTGGCTGAGCTCCCTCCCCCAACCCACCCCCAATACTCATGCCAGAACACATTTAAGCTTCCTTCTCATTAATTCTGCTTTCTCACAAGGCAGAGAGCCATAAGACCAAAATATACATAAGTTGACAGAATCATTAAAAGGTGAAGTAATGATAAAGAGTGAATAATCCCCTCTGAGGTTACTTTCCAACTACTCTAAATGTATCTCCTATGTACCTATTTATGTACAGATTGCCTTCCCGCATTAGAATGTGAGTTTCTTGAGGCCAGGGGATATTTTCGCCTTTCTTTGTATCTACAGGACTTAGCACGGTGCCTGGCACTAATGGTAAGGGCTTAATAAATGCTTTTTGGGTGACAACAGCAACAAAAGTGATATATGTATGTGGATGTACACATGTATATACATGTAAACACATATGTGTATACGTATGTGTGTCTATATTGCTACTATATACATGGATACAGATTTATACTATATATACAGACATATATGCATATTGTCTATCCAGTATATATTTGTACAAATATTTATATTGTTTGCAGATATACATATGTGCATATGTATACATATACATATATGTAGTACATATACATATCATGATCGTTGTATTTCCATGATAATAAAAAGATGTTTATTTTCAAGAGTTCATGGAATTGAGAATCCTTAAAACAAATGTACACCTAAAAGGTATAGGCAGGATCATTATTTCACATTAACTCTGCTTATTGGAGATTTAAAATGACATTTTGGGGGGCATAAACAGCATTTATAATGTTATCTAAAGAAATCTCTAAACTTTTTATAAGTTTTGGATTCATGAAAAAATTAGAAGATGATGCTCAATATTTTTTAAATTGTCTACAAATGTTAAATTATGGCCTTTCTAAAACATTAAGGCAAATATCTGTGTGATAATAGCTTAAGTCAGCATCAAAGACTACATATGGAGCAACATTTACAAATTGCATGGTTTGAATATGGCCTAATTCATGGGAAGGAGACTAGCCAGCTCTCAAATTTTTATAAATTACTCACTAAATAGCCTTTCTCTTAGTAGATTTTCCCCCTATATGTTTTTAATAGTGATCTATTGGGGCTAACTTTTCTAGTGTATGTAAGATGATACTTCACATAAGAGAAAGTAATTTCATTGCCTTAATTATTAGAAACTCTAATCTAGCATTCATGTGTGTTGGGAAAATAATCAAAAAAATGTGAAGACTTGTTTTCAGTGCCCTGGGGAGCTAGCATCTCTGCATCAAAATACATCAATATATGTCACAGAAGGACAAAACCTCTACAAATCTGACTTAGTCACTTTTTAAAGGGATCAGAAATTTTACTTTCAGTTTCAGTGGGTGTTCATATAAAAAAAATTCCAGTAATTTCAAAAATATACTCAAATGTAAAGTATAGAGAGACAAGAGTGACTTGCAGTGGCTATTTTATGCATATTATGATGACCTATGAGCTTCAAAAAACTGATGGCTTCCTGTTTTGTAGAAGATAGCAATATGAACCTGAGGTTAATGAACTTGGATTTCTTTTAAATGATTTGGTAACTTTTCAATATAATTGCTTTCCTTTGTCATCCTGTGTTTTTCATCTTCAGTCTCAAAATGGTCAATGAAATAAAGTGGCTAACATCCTTTGATCTAGGCAAATAGGTAGATAAGGTAAGTAGATAGGTAGATTGATGATGACGATAGACAGACACAGATAGATAGATAGATAGATAGATAGATAGATAGATAGATAGATAGATAGATAGATAGATAGATAGATAGATAGATAAGTTTTAGCACTCTAGGCTTAGCATATTAAAATGTTCTGTAGAACATCAAAGCCTCCTGTGTTTAATCCATCATGAAACTGAGTGTATAACAGACCTCAAGGCAGTCGCACAGCTGTTAGCTGGAGGCCACTGAAAAGAAAGAACAGAGGCCATACCTGGAAAGGTCTAAAATGGTTTATAAGATTTAATGGATCATGATCATTCTTTTCCACTTGTAATTTATCCAAATTATCCTCTAAAAAAAGTAATTTCAGAAAAAAAATCTAAACCTCCTAATATTCTCAAACTTGGCAAAAAAAAGTATCCATTAATACATCTAGAGACATAACCTAGAGCAAGGGATAAAGCTACTGGTATATTTAGCTACTGCCCATCTTACAGATGAGGAAATTGAGACAGACAGGTTAAGTGACTTGCCCAGAGTCATCCAGCAATTAGTAAATGTCTTGGGCAAGATTAAAACTCAGGTCTTTTTTACTTCAGATCCAGCATGTCACTACATCTCCTAAGTCTCCAACCTGCCTTTTTTATATCATTCAAAGTGTGAATAATACAGATCTGTGGGAAATTCGAACATATAATTTATTCACTACCTCCAATGACTTTAAGGAAGGCAGATTTTTAGCTACAATAAACAAATGATTAAATATAGCAATAGAAGTGTAAAAATGATCCTGAATAAAAAGTCTGTTACTTGTTCTTTCCTGCATTTAGGTTTTAGCCATGTCATTGTACAGTATTGCCTAAGATCCTCTGATGACAGAGATATTCTACTGCCCAAGCAGTCTCTATACTGGCTGGGAGGTGGTAGTGATGGCAGGGTTTCATACTATCCATTTTGCAGCTAATAAAATGAAAAAGTCATTGCTGAAATTTTTACTTGGGGCCCTGAAATTTATACTTATGTGCAACCTAGAGGCCTTTCAAACAGTACATATTTTGTAGCCCTGACTTTCTCTTCAACCTCTCCAAAGGAAAAAAAAGCAAGAATTTACCATTTTTTAAAAAATAAATGATTTGTACAGATATCAGATGTAGAACAGAATCCATCAAGTCATAAAAGTCCTTTACAATGCAAAATCATCATTCTAATTCATTTTTGTCTTATTCAATTCACAGACATATGGATTTACTTGTTAGGAACTATAAATGCCTTTAGAAAGCATAACTCAGTTGGCATAATCTTTGCCTGTATACAAGTCAATATGAATTTTACTACCCTTTAAATAGTCTAGCTTTTGTTCATTTTTATGATATAAAATAATGTAAACATAAAGGAGAAGGCAAAAAATTCATTAAATGTTTCTACTAAAGCAGACTATTCCTATGCCTGATATAGTTTATTATTAAAATTTAATAATAGGAGTTTTAAAAGTAAACAGAATTCTGATAGAAGAGAACTGGCCTTAGGCAAAATCTTGAAGCAGGCAGGTTGTCTTTGCCATTTCTCTATCTACTTTTCTCCCTTTTTAGTTCATAGACATCCAGGGCTCCCCTAGTAATAATTTTGGGACCCTTCACCTGTGGTGGAGGTTTGGAGGAGTCAACTGGCATATCACAAGCTGTAATGCAAAAAACTCATGATGAGACTAATTCTACTGACAGTTCATAATGGGAGACCCAATAGTTGGTGATTTTTTTCCAGGGGCAGACTAAGCTGCCATCTATGGGTAGTATTCTAACTCCATTCCAACCTCTCCCCCAACCCCCACCCCCAAGTTAATTAGGCTAGTTTTTTCCTTTAAAAAAATTGAAACCATCTTGAAGAGTTGGTTAGCTCGGGAAACTAAAAACTCAGGCTGTTGACATCCTGTCCTTGTCACTTGAGTATAGAACAGTCATGAGGAGGCTGATGAGTCCTCTAGGATGCTTAATGCATCATGATGGGCAGCTCAAGCCCATGATGGCTCTAGATGAATCATCTATAAAGGTATCCTCAATGCCAACTCTTGTTGAAAATCTTTCTCCTGCCATGGCTCAGCAAATCTCATTTTGCTAACCATTGAATGACCTACAGTGTCTCATTTTGCTCCAGTATTGAAACAAAACTACCAGGCAACTGGTCAGAGACAGACCCAGCCCAGAACATCATCGTTATATGTTCTCCAACTCTACTGAGTGTGAGTTAGATAGGGTTACTTCAGTCTTCAGTCTTCTGCACTGATGCAGCAAGGATGGCGTTGGAGAGTACTGGCTTTCCATTCCTTTGGTAAACCTTTTTGTTGACTGTTTTGAGACTTTTAGTCAGTGATTCATTTCAATCAGTTATTTGGAGGGTGGACTTTTTATCTACTTCCCTTGAGAAAATAGCACATGTGACTTATTACTAAATGTGCTTAGGCTATAAAAGCATTTGGTATAGAAACCAAGTTATGACATTACCTACAGAACACTTTGTTCAGTTGTGTCTGAATTTTCATGACCCCATTTGGGGTTTTCTTGGCAAAGATACTGAGGAAATCGAGGCAAACTTGTCCTAGAATCATATAGCTAGTAAGTGTCTGAGGCTGAATTTGAATTTGAGTCTTCCTGACTTTCTTTCTCCAGATTCAGTGATCTATCTACTGTCACCTAGCTGCCCCCAATGTGCCCCAAACTCAGTTCATTTCTTCCTGTTTGATAAATCCTTCCTGAAACATTGCCCCAAGGTAACAGTAGTATTAGATTCATTTGGTTCCTGAAACCCTGAGCCATTCCCTCTGTCCTTACCTACACCAAAAATATCTGTCTTGTGTTTCCTTTCAGCTAGAAAAGTAATATGGTAAATTAATGTCCCTTGAGGTATTAATGATTGATGGCGGTTTAATAAGTTAATGAAGTACCAAGAATATTTAAATTTTAACCAAGACCTCTGGGAGATATAAAACTCTATTGTATAGGAATGAGACTGAACTGTCAAGCACTCAACCAGGACGTCTTTAGCCGTCCTCAAACCATATTATGTGGAGAGAAGGCCTGCAAAGTCTACCTGGAATACAAGTCTCATGACGCATAATACTCCCTTATTAATATAACATTAATACCAAGATACTATATTTGCATTGCTTTTTAATAGTCTATTTTTCACATCATAATTTAATGTACTCTTGCTGACCTATCTAGAGGCACTAGCATCTACACAATCTTTGTGTATAACTTTGAAGTGTTTTTTATATTGCTGGAATGATCTTGGAAGGTCAGCCCCGTGTTTTGTTGAAGAATGGGAAGAAAGCTATGTTCAAACATTAATGAAAGCTATTTAAAGACATCCTGTTCTCCTGGGTCTCTTTCTAACTATTTAAATCAGGAGTTCCTAACCTGGGTATATGTGCACACAAGGTTATGAGATGCTTGTCAATAACCACAGAGAAAATTTGGCAAATAATTGATACTGTGATATTGAAAAATGCAAGAAACTTCACATTGACTTCCAATCAATGAAGTTATAGAATTTTTGGTGCACCCTCGGGGAAGAAAAATCAATTAATCTCTCTATTTTATGTCTCATGTGCATATGCATGGGAAACTCTAGAATATATTTCCTTTTATAATAAATAAGAGCTAGAGGAATAAAAAACAAGGGGTGCAGGGAACTCCTAATCTAACTGCTCCCTTTCTAACTGTTTTGCTGATTACTCATGGACTTCTCTGACCTGAAAATGAGGGTTTTCCAAGATTCTGTCTTCGACCTTTTTTTCTCTTTCTAAAAGTTCTTATAATTATGTTATTTCTTTCTATGACTTCAACTAGAGACTCTTTGTAGATAAATGGAAAATCCACATTTTTAGTCCTAGACTCCTTTCTGCTCTCCAGACCTCCATCTCGGACTTCATATAGGACAAATTATGATCATAGATCATAGGTTGGGATTATTAATTTTTTTATAGTTCAAAGGGATCATGTTTCATAAATGAGGAATTTGAGAATGCAACAGGCTAAAGCTTGCCCAGAGTCATGCAAGTATAGCCTAAATTTAAAACTAACTCTTCTAATTCCAAATCTTATGCTGTTTACATTTTATGCTGCATCACCTAGACTCAAATGATGCTGATTGAAAGGAATTGCTGAACATAAGTCTTGGGTAAGACACTACTTTCCTGCCACTGGTGTAGTTTTCATTAATTGTTTGTCAAAAGCAAGAGATTAGCAGAAGAAGAAGAAAGATTTTGGGAGGGAATTGCTGAAAGGTACTGGCCTTAAAAATCATGGCTTCACATGTCTACACACAACATATGCAACAAGCATTCAAGGAAGTAAATTGACCTTATTCATATCATTGAAATGTAATGGTGTGGAACTCAGAATTGGAAATATAGACCTTATTCAAAAGGAGTAGAATATGTAAGATGGAAATGGGAGAGTGTTTATAGCAACCACAAAGATCTTGATTCAAATTCTGCCATAATTACTAGCTATATGACTAGACAATTTACTTTCATGGCCTCAGTTTCCTCATCTGTAAAGTGAAGGTTGGATTTGATAAGATTTCTAAGGTCTCATGCAGCTCTGAATCTAGGATCCTATGGTTCTAAAATATATACTCCTGTGAGTAGATCCAGGAATTGGAGGAAGGAGGCGTGATGGAGAGCACTTGGATGAAGGTCAATGGAAGCAAAAACGGAAGAGAGATTGTCAGCAGAGGATGCTACAAAGCCACTTGAAAAGAAAGAGGAAATAGAGGAGCAATTTAGGAAACATTACGAGCCTAGCACAGAGGCATGGCATATTTGTCATACGTAAGGGAATTTATTTATTCAGACATCTACAGAGAGACAAAGAAGGCTGAGGGCAAGCAGAATAACCACAAGAATAACAAGAACAAGGATGAGACCCAAAGGTACAAGAAGGAGGGAGGAGGGAAGAAAACAAGAAGAAAAACAAAAAACAGGAAGAAGGAAAGCAGGAGAAGGAGGAGAACAAAATAAGGACAAGAGCAAAAATGAGAATGAGGAGGAAGAAGAGGAGGAGGAGGAGAACAAGAGCTAACGATGTTTTTGACTTGCATTAATAATGCAAAGGGTGGAGACACCAACAATGGAAACGTCTATCTCGAAACGTCATTCTTATCTCTAAGGAGAAGCTAGTAGCAAGAGTTGAAATGATGGAAATGAACCTCAGAGGAAGCTCCCTACTGCATCTTAGAGCATGCTGGAGAGCAGAAGGGAACAGACCATGAGAAAGCATAGCTAGGATTCCTTGAACTAACATGGTATGAGGAGACGGTGCAGAAATAACGGGAAACTCAAGAATGAAATCCTGAAGACACAAAGAAAAGAATCAGTCCTGATTCAAATGACAATTTTTGAAGATGTACGTGGAAGAGAGAAGCATCAGCCCCATGAGAACACTCTCAGGAGAGCCAAAGCCATCAAGGAAAACAAAAATGGTGGATGGGTTCTTGTTGTCATCGTTGTCATTGTCACTGTTGCTATATTGGGGAAAAGAGGAGTAACCAAAAAGGGAAAATAAACTTCCACAAAGTGCAGGGGCTGGTAACTGATTACAGAAAAGGCAGTCCTGTTTAGCTTTTATATTGCTTCTGTTTTTTCTGCCAAGAAGACACTTTGTGCTAGAAAACAAAGCGTAAAACTATCTAAAAGGAAAGCAAAACACAAGATAAATTAAGGCTGTAGAAAGCAAGCACCTAGCTACACCTGCTGAATTCGGGTTTCCAGGTCTGTTAGAACTAAATGTGTGTGTTTGGTTGAAAGAACTGGCCCTTATATTGATTACAAGTTACTGTTAGTTTTCTTGCAAAGATAATAAAGAAAATGAAAGACAGTGTATGATTGAAATAGGATGAATGTCACCCTAATTTTAAAAAGAGGGTGGGCAGAGAATGGAGAGTTTACCCAGATATTAGCAATGTATTTTAGTCATCTAGTCCATAAACATCTATTTAGCACCTGATATGCACTGTGATGATTGCTGGGGATATAAATTTGGAAAAGAATCTAATGAGGGAAGAAAATACACAACAGAAAGCTGAAAAGGGATGAAAAGATGAGAGGGAAGGGATAATAATGAAGAAGTTCAAAGGGTTGTAGCCAGGTAAGAAATGGAAAAATGGCTGGTCTGGGTTTGCTCCATATTCCATTCAGAGGAGTCACAGATTTTTTCACGCTATTATTAAGAACAACATGGAGGGACATTGGCTAGATAATGGTAATTTTAGATGGAGAAAAAACCAGTTAAATGGCCAGACTGAGTACATAGTAATTAAGGATTAGATGCTTTCTTGTACAAAGGGGTCCATTGGAGTGCCTTTACCACTGAACATTGTTATCAATAACTTGGATAAAGACACAGGTGATCTGTTCATCAAATTTGTAGATAACATGAAACTGAAAGGGATGGCTAACATATTGTGTGATATAATCAGGATCCAAAAAGACACTGACAGAATAAAACGTTGAGCTGATTAGTGATGAATTGATTAGTGATAAATATTATATCTTCTACTTGGGTTTAAAATAATCAACTTCAGCTTGCTTTGAAGTCCAGACTCATACGCCATGTCTTATATTAAGGTTTCCCTGATCCCCTGAGGGAACACTTTCACATTCAGACCTCACATCACTTTTCTAATGCATTGACTCTTAATATCTTGATGAATCCCTGATCATATATCAATGTAGGTCACACAGATGCTAAATGTCTGAGACCATATTTGGACTCAGGAAAATAAGTCTTCCTAACTCTAGGCCTCGCAGTCTATCAACTGCACCATCTAGCTGTCCTTCTCTCTCTATAATAAGCAGCCCATATTTTTTCCCTAGTTACACATCCCTCTGAAGGCATTTTTTATGCTCTTTCTTGTGTAAACTTCTTAATTTGTAGTGTGTTTCAACCTATTCCCACCCACCATGCTCCTTCTGTTGCCCTTTGGGTGACCCCCAAGTCTAATTCTTTGAAAACTGTAGTGTTCTGTTACAGCTATATAAAATCACCAGAAGAATATTGTCCTTAAAAAGATCAGCCTTTTTCAGTTGGTTGGTTTTCTATGGGAAGAAACTTTGGGTTATTAAAAGTACTGTGAAGTTTCCTAAAGGCAATCCAGCCTGGTCTCTTCTTCCAGTTCAATGCAATACCAAATTTATTGTCCATTTACCTAGCTAGTCCAAGATATATGGATTGATAGACTAACTCAATATGTTGTCCAAATAACAGCATATCGCAACGTTGACAATAATTGTTCTATATCCACTGAGTTCTCCATACATAGATATTTGTTGGAGAAGGAAATGGCAAACCACTCTCAAATGGAGTCATAGAGACACAACTAAAATGACTAAACAACACAACCGACTTAGCCAAACTTTGAGTTTCTCCCAATTCTTATGATCATACACTTCTATTTTGCAGAAAGATTGGATTCCGAAGATAACTTGAGTCCAATTCAAGCCCTGGTCCTAACCTGGATAGGTCCCTTGCCTTTCCTTCACCTCTTGTTAGGTCAGGCCTGCACAACCTGTGAAAAATGTAGAGGAAAACATTGTCTATTCTTTTTGTGGGCCCCCCAAAATCCTTTGGTATGCTTCCAGGCTGTACATGGCCTGTGGGCCACAGGTCGTGCAGACCTATATTATTAGAATCTTGTCAGAATAGAGCTTTTTAAGCATTATAAGCCTGTGGAATTATACTTATAATTATCTAGCGTAGTGCTTAGCATACCGTGAGCATTCTATATATGTTCATCAAAGAAAGATAGAGGAAGGTCAAAAGGAAGGAAGGAAGGAAGGAAGGAAGGAAGGAAGGAAGGAAGGAAGGAAGGAAGGAAGGAAGGAAGGGAGGGAGGGAGGGAGGGAGGAAGTAAGGGAGGGAGGAAGGAAGGAAGGAAGGAAGGAAGGAAGGAAGGAAGGAAGGGAGGAAGGGAGGGAGGAAGGAAGGAGGGGAGGAGGGAAGGAAGGAAGGAAGGAAGGAAGGAAGGAAGGAAGGAAGGAAGGAAGGAAGGAAGGAAGGAAGGAAGGAAGGAAGGAGGGAAGGAAGGAGGGAAGGAAGGAAGGAAGGGAGGGAGGAAGGGAGGGAGGAAGGAAGGGAGGGGAGGAAGGGAGGGAGGAAGGGAGGGAGGAAGGAAGGAGGGGAGGAAGGAAGGAAGGAAGGAAGGAAGGAAGGAAGGAAGGAAGGAAGGAAGGAAGGAAGGAAGGAAGGAAGGAAGGAAGGAAAGGGAGAGTAGAAGAAGAAAAAGGAAGGAAGAAAGGAGAGAAAGGAATGGTAGAAGAATCTTGTTACCTTTATTCTATAGTTTGGGAGGCGATGTAATATAGTGGAAAGAGTACTAGAATTGCAAGCAGAATATTGAATTTGAGTCCCAGGTCAAACGCTTAACTAACTATGTAGTTAGTTTAACACAGTGCCAGGTACATACGACATTTTATAATTTCATTCACTTACGTGACTCCAGTCAACAAGTTACACGGCTAAAAACATTTGACTGAGGACTCAAAAATCCAGGGTTTTAACTAGACACTTCATTTTTTGAGATTCTCTGAAACCTGGTTTCCTCATCTGCAAAATGGACATAAAAATCATTTTACTAGCTAGTTCATAAGACTGCTGTACAAAAAGATCTTTATAAACTGCATAAGAGAGCATACAAATATGAGTACATATATACATAAAATATGAATGTCTGCGACTTTATAGATGAAGACTCTGAGAGGTTAAATTGCTAGTTCTCAGAGTCAGTGGGTCACTTGGACCCATACCCCCTGCTTTGCTAGCTGATGCCCATTCTACCGCAGCATACCAAATGGCCACTTGCACATTTTAAAAGTACTGTGAACTGACCTACATTTCTCCAATGGATACAGGCTGAATATAGAGTTAGACAACAGTTATTCTTATAGGACTCCATTTAAAATATTTTTTGAGTTTAGTTTTTAAATTAACACAACTGGCAGACTTCACACAGAAGAGGCAGGTACGAGCCCTACAGCCATGATTAGCTGTTTCAAATGTCTCAGGATCTAAAAAAAAGAATGAAAATAAGTTATAAAAACTGAACGTTAAACAGAGAAGAAAGCTCAAAGAAACATCAGGAAAAGAAAGAAGAGTGTCAGAGACGTATAATGATGGCCAACATTTCAAAAGATTTACAAAGTGATTTATTCACAGACGTCAAGTCGGGAGTACAAGTATTACAATCTTCATTTTACAGATGAGGAAACCAAGGTGCTCAGTAAGAGTAAGTGACTTAACATGACTAATGTAGAAATATGTTTAACATGATTGTACATGTATAACCTAGATCAGATTACTTGCTGTCTTGGGGAAGAGGGAGGAGAGGAGAGGGAAATTTGAAACTCAAAATCTTACAAAAATGAATGTCGAAAGCTATCCTTCCATGTAACTGGAAAAAAACAAAGTACTATGAAATGAAAATAAAAGAGCATGTGACTTGCCCATGACCACTAGGAAATTTTCAAGAGGGGATTTGAACCTAGATTCACTAAGTTTAGTACTTTTTCCACTATATCCTAAAAGCAGGAATACAATACCCTTTGTTTACAACAATCAGGAGAGATTGGAAAGGCAGCAGAGACCAAAATATAAATCAGATAGGATTTCAAATTTGGCGGGGAAGAATATTAGGCACATTTCAGAAAATATGATGGGGGGAGGAGCCAAGGTGGCGGAGTAGAAAGACTCACATATACTAGCTCCGAACCCACAGCCCATATATTACCTATAAAAAGGACTCCCAATGGGTTCTGGATCAGTGGAAGCCATGCAACAACAGAGTGCAGGAGATTTCTGTTCTGGAGAGCCCTGAAAAACCATCACCAAAGGTCCGTTGTGCACCAGACCCAGAGCCCAGCCCTGCCCTGCCTTGGCCGTGTGGCACCGAGAGGAGCACATCCGAGCAGGCTTCAGGGACAGAATCTCCAGCAGCCACAAAGGTCCCTCCACCCACAGGTGCTACAGGTCAGTGAGAGACCCTCTTTGGCCAGTCGAGAGGGGAGCAGGGTGTCTCCATAATTCAGGCCCCTTCAGGAAGGAGCAGCAGACCCAGGCTCCCAAAGCGGGCAGGAGCTCAGATCCATTACTGAAGCTCTCTGCATAAACCCCCTGAGGAAACTGAGCCTGGGAGGTGGCCCTGCCCCCACCTGAGAACCTGAATTTAATCTCACTCTGAATAGCAGCCTTGCCCCCCGCCAAAAGCCCTAAGGCTGGGAAGCAGCATTTGAATCTCAGACCCCAAGCACTAGTGAGTCAGGGTGGAGAGGAATCTCAGAAGTCAAGTAAATGGCTGGGAAAATGCCCAGAAAAGGGGGAAAAAATAAGACCATAGAAGGTTACTTTCTTGGTGAACAGATGATGTTTCCTCCTTTCATTTCTGATGAGGAAGAAGAATGCTTGCCATCAGGGAAAGATGTAGAAGCCAAGACCTCTGTATCCCAAACATCCAAAATAGATATCCAATGGGCTCAGACCATGGAAGAGCTCAAAAAGGATTTTGAAAGTCAAGTTAGACAGGTGGAGGAAAAACTGGGAAAAGAAATGAGAGAGATGCAAGAAAAGCATGAAAAACAGGTGGTCAATACCTTGCTAAAGGAGACCCAAAAAATTGCTGAAGAAAATAACACATTGAAAAATAGGCTAACTCAATTGGCAAAAGAGGTTCAAAAATCCAATATGGAGAAGAATGCTTTCAAAAGCAGAATTAGCAAATGGAAAAAGAGGTTCAAAAGCTCACTGAAGAAAAGAGTTCTCTCAGAATTAGAATGGAACAGATGGAGTCTAATGACTTTATGAGAAACCAACAAATCACCAAACAAAATCAAAAGAATGAAAAAATGGAAGATAATGTGAAATATCTCATTGGAAAAACAACTGACCTGGAAAATAGATCCAGGACAGACAATTTAAAAATTATGGGACTACCTGAAAGCCAGGATCAAAAAAAGAGCCTGGACATCGTCTTTCATGAAATTATCAAGGAAAACTGCCCTGATATTCTAGAACCAGAGGGCAAAATAAGTATTGAAGGAATCCACCAATCACCGCCTGAAAGAGATCCAAAAAGAGAAATTCCTAGGAACATTGTGGCCAAATTCCAGAACTCCCAGCTCAAGGAGAAAATCTTGCAAGCAGCTAGAAAGAAACAATTCCAGTACTGTGGAAATACAGTCAGGATAACACAAGATCTAGCAGCTTCTACATTAAGGGATCGAAGGGCGTGGAATAGGATATTCCAGAAGTCAAAGGAACTAGGACTCAAACCAAGAATCACCTACCCAGCAAAACTGAGTATAATACTTTAGGGGAAAATATGGTCTTTCAATGAAACAGAGGACTTTCAAGCATTCTTGATGAAAAGACCAGAGCAGAAAAGAAAATTTGACTTTCAGAAAATATGACACAGGGCAGATTCTGAAGTCAGAATCGGTGAGTTAGTCAGTATTTATTAAGTGCCTACTATGTGCCAGTCACTACACTAAGCAGTGGGGGTTCAGAAAAAGGCATAAGATATCCCTGCCCTCAAGGAGTTCATCATCTAATGGGAGAGACAATATGCAAACAAATATACATATATATGTATGTATGTATGCATGTTATCTCAAGTTATATACAGGAAAAAAGAGCAGCTAGTGGTGCAGTGGATAGAGCACCAGTGCAGGAGTCAGGAGGACCTGAGTTCAAATCTCACCTCAGACACCTGACACTCACTAGCTGTGTCACCTTGGTTAAGTCACTTAACCTCAGTTGCCTCATTCTGGGTCATCTTCAGTCATCCTGATGAACATCTGGTCACTGCATTCAGATGACTCTGGAGGAGAAGTGAGGCTGGTGACCTGCACAGGCCTCCCTCACTCAAAACAAAGTCAAGAGCAAGTCATGTCATCATTTCTCTGATGGCACGGTCTTCTTCAGCAATGAAGGACAAACACACACATGCAGGAAAAATGGAAAGTAATTAAGGGAAGAAAGGCACCAGAATTAAAGGGTTTGGGAAAGGCTTCCTGTGGATATTAGTTGAGATGGAAAGGCTTTTTTCTTGGGTCTTTTCTTGATGATGGATGAACAAGTCCATACTTAGTATATGTGCCTGTTTTGGAAAAATTTCCCCAAAGTGCGATAACTCAGGCTGCAAAGAATGTTTATATAATTACAGATTTAGAACTAGAAGGAAACTTGGATTTAATCTAGTCCAACCCCTTCATTTTACAGATTAAGAAACGGAGTCCCAAGAAGTTAAATGACTTACCCAAGATCACATGGGTTACCCTTGGCAGCAACAGTCTATGAGCCCAGGTCTTTTGACTCCAAATCTATACCAGTTAGTAACAGAGCTAAAATTTGACCCTCAGAGGTCTGAGTCCAAATTCAGTATTAATTTCCACCATACAACAGCCTTTAAGAAAAGAAATGACAAAATCAGAAAATTTGTTTCCTTGGAACCACATATGGGAAAGTGAGTGGAAAGAACAATGGCTTTGGAGCCTGGATTCAAACCGTGCCTCTGATCCTCATTACTTGTGTGCCCTTGGGCAAATCATTTTAACTTACTTGACCTCAGTTTCCTTATTTGTAAAGTAAAGGTGTTAGACTACACAAGATCACTTCCTCTTCTAGATTTATGATCCTTGGTTTCCAACCAAGATCAGATGGTTGATAATATCTAAAATGCGATTGGGGGAAATGAGAGGAGGGGAGTTTCCAGGATCGTTAATCAGTCAATCAGTGAATAAAACATTTATTCAAT
The DNA here is from genome assembly GCA_023548195.1 of Bettongia penicillata ogilbyi. Classification (NCBI taxonomy): domain Eukaryota; kingdom Metazoa; phylum Chordata; class Mammalia; order Diprotodontia; family Potoroidae; genus Bettongia; species Bettongia penicillata. Next base: position 8,254,884 of record JAJHZJ010000024.1, read on the forward strand.
GTCTACCATGTGGCAGGCTCTGCTTTAAGCACCAGGGATACAGATACAAAGAAAAAGAAAGGCCCTGTCCTTGAGGCAGTTAAAATCTGATGGGAGAAGACAAGTCACAAAGGAAGCTAAAAAGGAGAGGGGGGATAAGAAGAAGGTGCCTGAAAGAAAGCATTATAGAGAAGTCCAAAACAGATGAAAAAATGCATCCATCTGGGAGGGAAACAAAGAAATGGCTATACTGGATGCCCTCCTTAAATGGAGGCTTTGGAAGGAGCTCTCCCCTTCACCCTCCAGCCAGAGGAGCAGATCCTGGGGATCAGAGATAGAAGAGACCTTACAGGCCATCTTAACCAATCCCTTTATTTTGCAGATGAGCAAAGTAAACTGACTTGCTGAAAGTCATAGAAGTATGAAATGGCTTGGCTGAGATTTGAACCCAGATTCTCTGGATCCAACTTCCAAGTTCCAAAACTCACTACAACTGCAATGATCTATGTAGATTTCAATTATCTATACTATTTCCATGAATAATTGAGGAATCTGTGGTTTAAATGGCATCCCTAGTATTTCAGGATGACCCAATCGATGGTTTCACACAAGGATCATGGCTTCTTCTCCTTCCACTATATAGCTAACTTGGTCTCATCATATGCAGATTACTTAACTTCTCAGTTTAATGAGGACAGTGCTTCTGAATATTGCACTGAGATAAAAATCCCAATGGAACAGGTTTTTTAAAAGTTTATTGGTCCTTATTATTGCATCGCAGATAATTTAACTGTAATTTTCCCCAAATTTAATTAAACATATTCATTTTCCTAGTGAGCCTACAGCAATAAGAGTATACCATATATATGTAGAAGGGTTTTTTGGTATGTATTTATGAAATGACAGATAAAACAAAAAGAAGACTTTGCAGACAGTTCAGTGCAATAGAAAGAATGTTAGATTTGGAGCTCGACGTCCTAGGAATCCAAGATCTTCAGTTAAAGTCACAGATCTTCCACTGCCCTAGCTGTGTGACCTTGAATAAGTCCTCTCTCCCTTGCTGAGATTCCATTTCTCATCCATAAAATGAAGCAGTTGGACTAAATGATCTCCTAGGTCCCTTCAAGGTCTAAATCTATGATCTTATGACTTTCTGAGTAAATGATGAAAACGTGATTGAATTTGCCATCAGGTCATCTCCTTGAGCTATCCAAACCAAACAATTTATCATTGTTTGTGGTATGGAGTTGCATGGAAATAGGAACCAATTCATCAATCAATAAGCATTTATTAAGAGCCTACTATGTGCCAGGCACTGTGCTAGGCGCACAGCAAAGATCTCATGAAATGGGGGAAAAATTTTATTATAAATTTGCTCTTTTTAGTAAAACATTAAAATAAGGACCTTGACAATACATAGTATGGTGCCAGGATTTCTGTGAGCTCTGTATGAGCACAGAAAAGCCTGATGCTGACTCTAAAAAGGCAAGCAGCAGTGAGTTTTGCTGTTTTATGTTTAGCTTATCTGTTATTTCAGAGCTGATCAAAAGCATCCATTGCAGTGCCTAGAATAAATCACACCTCTAAATAAACCACTAAAGAATGTTAAATCGATGTAAGTGATTTGAGTCGTATTAATATTTAAAACATCTCTGTCCCAAGCCTCTTTATGACTACATACAGCATAATAACTACCATTTCCCTCTGCCATTTTTCATATTATAATATTGCATAGTAAACTGTGTAGAAATATCCTCTTTTAGCGCTGAAATGGACGCATAGGATTTCAGCTGCCTATTTACGCTTAAATGTCTGTGATTTTATTCAGCCAGTAAATGTATCCTCCATTAAGACATCGATTGTACTCTTTGCCAAAGCTAAAACTGAGAAAGAATGCAATGTTTGGGATCGTTTTAATGAAAAAAGTTTTTTTCTTTCACTGGCACATCTTTTTTATTTTTTTTAGTAAATTTGACTTTAAGTTATATAGATTTTGAGTGGAGCCAATCTTTTAGAAATTTTCTGTCTGTATAAACATTATATGTGCAATTTATCAATAGCAATCTCCATATTTTTTCAAGTGATTTAATAATTTAATAATAATTTTAAGTGATTTAATAGACTTTTATATGTAGGAATAAGGCTCTTACTAAGGGTACAACAAACTACTGCTAGATAATCTACCTTCTGAAGTTCTGGTCCCTAGAGCATGCCTGTGCATAGGCTCCGATTGTAGGGTCTTCCAAGACTATGGTTACTTAACAGCCAGGTATATTTGTACACATACAGCAATGTAATAAAAGCAGTCCCTACATCTAGATCACAGTATTACCCTGCCAGGTATTCCTGAACAGTTTCTATTTGTACTTACCCCAGTCTCCAGCCTTGTCCTGAACATTCTCTTCATCTCCTTCTCAGCCTTTTATGTGCTCTAGGAACCTCAGTTTTTCCCTTCCCAGGTCCCTTCCATCTGCTTGTGTGTCAGTGGGGCCCTTTTGCCAAAACATCTCGTGCAGGAATTCTCCAGATGAAGGACAGAAGGCTCATCCCTGCTCCCATTTTCTCCTGCTTCCCCGATTGTCACTGCTGAGCTCTCAAGCCCCACACTGGCTTGTTTTGTCAATAACCATTTATTTGTTGCCGGGATGGTAGCAGCCATTACATCTGACCTCCCTGTTTCATCAATTATGGATAGATTATTGGATGTGAACATCTGCAAAAGCTCACTGCTGAACTTACCTCCTGGCTGGGATTAGATCAAGTATTAAACTGGTGTTTATTGTCAGGCCAAAACTCTACTGGGAAGCCAAGCGATTCCAAAGCAAGCACAGCTCCATCAGCAAGTACCAAAAATTGCTTAGTATTGCTACCGTTTCCCCAAAGATTCTAGCCATTTATTATTTACACTTATTACTCGTTGTTATAACATACTTGATAAAAGCTCTTGGCAGGCCTCCTGTTCCCAGCTATTGTCACATCTGTCAGGACCGCAACGATTCATAAATTGTTTTCTCTCCCCTCATATCACTCAGAAAGGGTAAGGGATGAAGCACCTTCCTAGCGCAAACAGATGAAGATGGGGCTACTGGGTTTTATTTCCTGGAAATGTGTTCACATGGCCTGATATGAAAACATGACATTCTGGATCTAAATTAGGGTTTACCGAGTTGACCAGAGTAATGGCTTGTGGTGGGAGAGATAACAGATAGCACAAAGAGAATGTGCTCCAAATGTTTTTTCAGGGCTTTTGTGGATTTCTGGAAAAAGGAAATCAAAATGAATTTTTATTGAATCTTGCTCTAAATGAGGAAGAAATCAAGTAAGAGGGATTACAAATAGATGGTGGCTTTGTGGCAAGGGAAAAGACAAATCTTGCAGTCATCATTGATTCATGCAGAAATACAGAAATTTTCATAGTATTTGGTATTTATTAAAAACTGTTAGGAATTACTCATGAATACAGAATACTTTCCTGATCCTTCCCCTGATGACTGCAGATGGTTTGGAGCCTAGCATTAAAGCGGAGGAGGAACGTGGATAGGGCATGCAATGGAAAGGTCAGAAAGTTTAGGTGTTAACCATGCATGGTCAAGTCAACTTAAGAAACATTTATTACATTATTAGGCAGCTAGATGATAACAATTGTTAAGAATGCTAGACTTGACATCAGGAAGGTCTGAGTTCAGATCCTGTCCTGAACGCTAACTGTGGGATTCTGAACAAATCACTTTTTCCTGCCTCGGTTTCCTCATCTGTAAAATGAGGCTAATAAGAGCACTTCCTCCCAGAATTGTTGTAAGAATAAAATGAGATTATATACATAAAACATTCTGTACACTTTAAAAGTTAAGTTACATGGATGTACTTAAAGTCAGTTTGTATCGACTTGGGTAAGCCAACTGGGAACACTCCTTGGAAATCAGCAAATGCTACACACGATAACTTGATTTTTTGTTTCGTTGATTGTAGACGTAAGAAATTGTTGGAGAAAATGTTAGTAATGCAAATTAAGGTTGTGCACATATTTCTTCCCTCTCCCACCCCCCTCACCCACTCTGCCCCCCTCCATAGAGGGCTGGTTGTTAAACATTTACCAATACACATCTGGCTAGGTAACTAATATGTGTGAGGAAGCTTGCTAAGTTCTGTAGTCATAAATAAGATAAAATCATTCCTGTCCTTAAACAACTTCCATTCAACTTAAATGATACAATACATGGCTTGGGACTTGGAGTCAGGAAGACCTGAGTTCAAATCCTACTTCAGCTGTTTATTAGGTGCATGCCCCTAGGTAGTCACTTAACCTTTCTGTGCCTCAGAAGGGAGCTGGACTTGGACTTGATAGGTTTTAAGCTTCTGAAGCTTACAGGTACACTGAATTTCTGACATATGGTGTGTATACAAATGCATGTATGTGTGTGCATATATGTAAAAATGTACGTTCATATTCCTATATGTGAGAATATGTGTGTACTACCTGGCACGGTGGTTAGAGTGCCAGGCCTGGAAGTCAGAAAAACTCCATCTTCTTGACATCAAATCTGACCTGAGACATGTACTAGCTGTGTGACCCTGGGTAAGTCACTTAACTGTTTGCCTCAGTTTCTTCATCTGTAAAGTGAAATGGAGAAGAAAATGGCAAACCACGCCAGTATCAATGCCAAGAAAACTCCACATAGGGTCTCATGAAGAACTGGACGTGACTAAAACAATTCAGCAACAAAACATACAACATATACATTTTATGTGTATATAAACTATACATCATATGCATCTGAGTACATAATACAGACTTGTATGTGGGATGTCATGGTCCTCTTCAAAAATGAAGGACAAGCACAACCTATGAGTAGTCCGAGCCGCCTGAATGGAGAGCCAGCCAGTGGGGTAGCTCAGCTTGTCCTGTCCTTCTCTCTTTCCTTCTCCTGTCCTCAGAAAAGTAGATTGTGATGGCTGGAAGCTACACAGTTAACTTGGGGTTTACTGACCAGATTCCTTCCTTCCTTCCTTCCTCCCTTCCTTCCTTCCTTCCTTCCTTCCTTCCTTCCTTCCTTCCTTCCTTCCTTCTTTCTTTCTTTCTTTCTTTCTTTCTTTCTTTCTTTCTTTCTTTCTTTCTTTCTTTTCTTTCTTTCTTTCTTTCTTTCTTTCTTTCTTTTTCTTTCCTCTCAAAGATGAACCCATCACAGATTGAATGGACCACAGTAGGTCCCTGCCCAAGCACCACTTAATGGCTCTATTTTGGACCTTCTAGGTCCAGAACTACTGTTTCTCTTTTGGCCAGCAACCTTGAGGGTCTTCCCCTCCCAGTTTTTGTTTTTTGTTTTTTAATTAAAGGGGTCATCCCTCGAGTCACTTAAAGAGGCCTATTCACTCAATGGGCGTTCCCTCACTCAAAGTGAGAACCTGAAAAGACCTGGCCTAAAAGGGCTAGGGTCTTCCATCGCATCCTGGGCCATCTCCAGTCCTCCTGATGAATATCTGGCCATTGCACCCAGATGGCTCTGGAGGAGAAAGTGAGACTGGTGACTTTGCACAGCCCTCCCTCAAATCAAAGTCAATTGCAAGTCATGTCATCATTTCCCTGATGTCATGGTCCTCTTTGAGAATGAAGGACAAGCACAACCTATATACATACATACATATAGGCACAGACATACAGACAGTGTATCCCAAAAGTCGTAGGGAAGTTTTAAACTTCTGTAGCTTAAAATAGGTGTGGATAGCACATTTATTAAAATAGATTTATAGTACCTATTATATGTTATGGATGTAAAGACATTAAAAAAAACAGTCCCTGACTTCAAGGAGTTTACATTCCATTGGAATGATAACATTATATGTGTACATTATTTTTGTAGTCCACAGAAGCATCAAATTTTATAACTATGGGGGATGAGTTGGACAATCTAAGGGTATTTATGAGAGTGGGATGTTTCCAAGGCTTGATCTCATTAATACCAAAATTTAGAAGGCATTCACAGTCTTGAAGCTTCTAAAGCAGTGTGGAAACAACTAAGCTTAGGACCTAGTGAACAAGAATATTTAGTTCAGTTAAAAGCTACCAACTGGCAGGACCCTTTCTCATGGCAGTCACTCTAGACAAGCCCTTCCCAAACCTCCATGCTCTTCTCAGCTATGACCTCATGATTCTACAGGATCTCTGTCCATGGAACCCAGGAGTCTCTTCACTGATTTGTCTTAACGAGCTGACTTGAGGGCATTTACTCAGTGTGTTTTGCAAAGTTTTCTGTGGGCACCAAAATTTCTAATTATATTTATACTAAGATTTAGAGCAAGGAGGGGTCTTAGACATCATCTCATCCAACACCCTCATTTCATAAATGTGGAAACTGAGGTTCAGAGTTAATGACCCCTAGCAATGGTCACATTGAGAGTTATTCACAGAGCCAAGTCTTCCTAATGCTCAGTCCTTACCCTACTATAGTATGTTGTACCTACAATATACTATTGTACTTATTTTCAGAGTACCTATTTTTTTAAAATGGGCAAGTTAAGCATCCAGTGGGTGATATGTTGTCCAAATGAGGAGTAATGGACTTCACAAAGGAAGTACACATGCCCCCACCCCGTAATCAGTACAGGGTTTTGTTACACTAAGACCACTTCTAGTTTAAAAAAGGTTCAGCAGAATGCCAACTCTTCAAACACTTACATTTTATGTATTTTATAGAAGGCTGCACACTTGCCCATCCTCTCTGTTTATTCACTATTACTGTACATATAGATAAGAATGACTATTTATTACATGTCAGATTCTCATGCTTCTTCTGAAAGTCTGTAAGAGCCCCTAAGTGACAAGAGATAGACTGTCTTCACCCTGCTTGCATTATCTCTCTACCACCAGCCCTTGCTGGCTCCAGTAACAGATCTGTGGATGCTGCTGCCCAGGCGGATCCTCAGCCTGTTACCGTACTGCTTGTCAGAAATCATTAGCCACTCATCCCTTTGACTAATGTTGCAGCTGATTGTCTGAATCACGTTCCAAAACTGCAAATGAGGCAGAACTATCCTTTCTGCTCACCAACTGTGAAATGGCTAAATAGGCCTAGATTGCCAGAAATCAGAAGAAATGTATTTCCAATAACATTTGACAGTGATTTTGAGTACAAGATGGCCAAAATGATTTTCCCCCTTATCACATAAAGCGTAAGTCAGGAGAATTGCCCCCTCCCTTTTTCCCCCTCTCAAAGTATCATACTTTATCCAAAGTTGGGCAAAACTTTTTGTTACAAGATGGCACAATGGGGGATTTGCCTAAAATTTAAAGTATGCGGAATATCTCAAGATGTAAGATTCGGTGACTTCTTACTGGTGGGCTAAGTAGGAACAGATCTTATCACTCCTTTTTGTTGTTGCCTCTCTAAAGGCCCCTCTTTGGTGTATAAGTAGTATTTGGGACCAGGGGATTTCTTTAAACTCTTTTATAACTGACAAGCTTGTAGGTGAAACTGGAATCAAGCTCCTCTATTGTGACTGATTTGTGATGGATCCTACTCACTTTTACTCTGAGAGATCCTTAAGGACTGAAGTAAAGCTTGCTCTGCTAAATAGAATGCTTTAGTTTCTCCTGAATATTGATGGGTGTTAGGGAGCTACTACTGACTTAAAGATGGGGCTGAATTTTGGGCAGAAGAGCTGGGGCTGATGAAAAAAGCAGGAAAAGATAGTATGTACAGGGGCAAAAAACCCACAGCATTCATCTCAGGTCCAAAGAGAATCTATTTACTCGTGATTATGCTATCCAAATATTGGCAACTTACAAATGGTGTTTGGTCCAAAAATTCATTTGTAAGGCTGTTGTTTGGAACTTGGAACACATTTTTTCCCCTAGAAACATTGTATAGTTGGGTTCCCAGGTGGATTCCGTGCATGCATCCAACATCTAGTCAATCTGTACTCCTAATAGTACCAGCCTAGGTTCAGGGTCCCCATCTGGTACAAGACTGAGGAGGGGAAGGAAGACAGTTTCAATTCTTTTTTCTGGGTGCAGGTCCAGCTACAGGCACATTTTTGAAAAAGGCAGGATTTGTCTTTGTGAATGTAAATGAAACCCTGTCTTTCTGACATGGTGGGAAACAAAAAGGCAATCTCGTCCAACATTGTGTGTATATGTGTGTGTGTGTGTGTGTGTGTGTGTGTGTGTGTGTGTACTCAAACAGCACCTGGCTGCCTGTAAGGAAGAAAGAACTTTGAAAGAAGAAAATTCTGCAAAGGCAGAATTCTGCAGAATGAAAGACCTCTAAGAAATACACCTACCCCACCCATCAGTCTTCAGATCACAATGTAGTTAGTAACCCTATCGTTAAATATGTATGGCAGATAATAGTTGCCTTGTGGTTTATGGATTGTTTGACTTAACATTATTTATTAAAATAATGCATGAAACTATGAATTATTCTATAAAACTATGATATAACTGCAAAAGCCCAATATTTGGAGTCAAAGGACATCAGTTCAAATCTTTTGCTACGTGTGTGACATAAAGCAAGTTCCATTGTTTCATTTATGAGTTCATTTTGGGATTTTCTTGACAGAGATACTGGAGTGGTTTGCTATTTCCTTCTCCAACTCATTTTGTGGATAAGGAAACTGAGGCAAATAGCGTTAAGTGACTTGCCCAAGGTCACACAGCTAATAAGTGTGTGAGGCCAGATTTGAACTCAGAAAGATGAGTCTTCCTGATTCTGCGCCCAGTGGCCTATCCACTGTAGTACCTAGCCGGCCTAGCTTTCCTTTCATTTCAGTGTACCTCAGTTTCCTCATCTATAAAATGAAGAAATTGGAGTATCATATAAGATCAGAAGTGCCTTTGACGCTATCTAGTCCAATCACTTCATTTTACAGATTTGACAACTGAAACCCATGTCCCTTAAGATTTTACTCAAGGTCATGAAAGTAACTAAGTTGCAGAGCAGGGATTTAAAACCAAGTCAGTCAGTAAACATTTATTGAGTGCTTGCTATATACTAGACCCTGTGTAAGCACTGGGCTTTTTTCTTCCTACTATACCATACTGCATATATTCTGTGATTTTATTTTATTCTCACAATTCCATGAAGTACAAAACTAGGGAGAGTATTATCCTTATATTTTCAGTGGAGAAGGAAAATGGAATCACGAGGTACAGTGGGTAGTGCACTGAGCTTAGGGTCAGGAAGACTCATCTTCATGAGTTCAAATCTGACCTCAGCCACTTACCAGCTGTGTGAACCTGAACAAATCACTTAACCCCTATTCATCTCAGTTCCTCATCCATAAAATAGGCCACACTGGGGACATAAATAGCAAAGCACTCCAATGTCTTTGTCAAGAAAACCTCATGGACAAAAGTCCTTGCAGTTACATGGAGCCTGTCTGACACTCTATGAATGACTGAACAATAAACTGAAGGAAAAGAGGGTGTCATATCTTTTAATAATATTTTATTTTTCCCCAACTACATGTAAAAACAATTTTAACATTCCTTTGATTTTTGTTCTATTAAATTTTGATTTCCAAATTCTCTCTCCCTCCCTTCTCTCTTCCAACCCCAAGATGGTAGGCAATCTGATATAGGTTATACATGTGAAGAGTCATATATTTTTTAATGCATGCCATTGGCCTTCACCATCATGGAAGCTCCTTCTCCCTCCTGCCCTCCACTGCTGAAATGATGGAGACACTGAGCTATGGTAGAAAGATGAAGAGTGAGAAGACTAGAACTTGTGTCCAGCTTAGCCCCTTATCACCTGTGTGACCTTAAGCATACAAGCTGAGTATTGAAACTGATACAAGATTTAGATAAGACATGATTCTTGGACTGATCCATAAGTGATGAAACAACACAGATCTACACATTTTCATCTTCAATGATTCCTATTCCCATCTTCCGAAGAGAGTCCATGCAACATGCTAGAGTTTAGATCTTCTAATGTTTCACGGATTTTAACGCATCATTTGGTCCTCAGCTATCCCTTCTCTCCATATATGCCTGGCCTCCTCCCTTTCTGGCCATACATGGCCTCGAAGGCATGTGCAAGTCATCTTTGGTAATATGATACAGATTTCTTACATACGTTTCTTACGCCACATACATTTTAGTTGAGGCAGTTGGGCTAAATTGTCTGAGATCCTTTTTTTGAGATATTTGAATCCATTTATAGTGACTATTACCTTTATTCTTTCTTACTAACACTAACTAAAACCATCAGAGCAGTGAGAAGAGAACTTTGGACCGTAGAAGTGGGGCTCAGCCGGGATAAAGAGGTAATTTTGGAGGGGCCGGGCAGGTGCCTCCTAAGTGAAACTTAGGGCAGCCTAGAGTTGCTAGAAAGCCTTGAAAGAGATGGAAAGAATTAGAAGATTACCCAAAACAAACATTTTCGGATGTTGAAAGTTTATCCATGGGTGGTCCATTGGCCCAAAAATAGACAAGAATTTATATTCCTTCTTCTCTACCTTTTACACCATGCGGCTCCTGTTTTCCAGAACCCAAAACTCATGCCAACACTATTGGAAGAATACTTCAGGTATTTGAGTTTAAATAAGTTTATGTTGAGCTAAAAAAAAATGGGTTCCAAGTCCTGAACAACCATTTTACAAATGAGCTCTTCAAAAGCATCCCATCTCTACATTGCTGAATGCCAGTCTCTCTGCTGCATCCCTCACAAGCCTGGTGGTATGAGAGGAAGCAGTCTATGAATGGGACGAGAAGCTGCCTCAGTGATTGGAAGTGAGTGTAGACTGGGATTGTAAGGCTAGGGGGAGTGACTGCCTTGGCACTTTCTTCTTTAACCAAATACAACTAAACAGAGTTATGGACAAATGGAAAATTTAAAGGGGTCCATCTGAATCAGGAGTGGATAAAAGAGAAAAGGAACAGAGGGGAGAATGGTGTCAAATGGCTTTGTTTGTCTGCTCCCAGATATCCTTGGAACTGCTATAATAGAAACATTAGGATATTGGAGCTGTCATCAGCATGGGGCAGTGGAAAGGGATTTGGAATCAGAGGACCTGCGTTAAAATTGTGTGACCACAAACATGTTATTTTCTTTCTCCATGCCTCAGTTTCCTCATTTGTTAAAGAAAAGGAATTCTCTAGGTTACTGAGCTACTGATTTCATATATGACAAAATATAGCTCCTCAAACTCAGAAGGAGAGTTTTTGTCATTTAACCATATGTGAAGGCGAAAGGCAGTGTGAGGTAGGGGACAGAGAGCTAACTTTGAAGTTAGGAAGACCTGGGTTCCATCTGCCTCTGATACATGCTGGCTGTGCGACCCTGGGGAAATTGGCATAAATAAGCAAGCATTTACTAAGAGTTTACTAATATACCATGTGTGGCAGTGAAGACAGTACTAAGTTCTAATCCAGCCTCAGGCACACAGAGCTTTAATCCCACTTTCGTCTCTGTTTGCCTCCATTTTCTCTTCTGTAAATAGGGGAAATAATAGCCCTTACCTCCCAGGGTTGTTGGGAGGACCACATGAGAAAATACTGTAAAACTCTTAGCACAGTGTCTTCCACAGAGTAAGGGATGTGTGATTGTTAGATATCATTGATATTATTAATATCATCATTATTAGTTACAGTCAGGAAGAGACCTGGCTTTGAATTCTACCTCAGACACTTTGTAAAGTGACCCAGCACAAGTCATTAATCTCCCTGCCTCAGTTTCCCCATCTATAAAATGAATGGGTTGGACTCAGTGACCTAAGGTCCCTCCCCCCTCTTCTAATCCTATGTCCATATGAGTATGAATAGAATCCCAGCACTCATAGCTACCATGCTGCAGAACCAGGACCAGTCTGCATCAGTAGAGGAAGTTTCTACACTGAGACCTCTCTATATCAATGAAACTACAGATGCAGTCAAACAAACAAAAGCCATCAGATCGTCTGAGAGTAAGCAACATCCAGTTTTCTCTGTGTTCTCCAGCTCACTCATACTCTCAGCTAATTAGAATCCTAATAAAAAGGCAATAATCTCGTCAAGTCTATCAATGTAGTTTCCGTAGATGGATTCTACAGCAAACATTTCTTGCCAAAATTGGTATGTGCAGCAAGATATTATCAAAACCAGGCTTTTGTTCCTTGTCTAGCTATAAGTGCTCGGATGAGTTAGCTTTTAGAAGGTAACAAGTTATGTCTATTTCATTTTAACCATGTGGGCTTGTGTTTCGAAGGAAAGAAGAAAATAAACATGCATTTAGTAAGCACCTACTATGTGCTAGTCACTGTGCTAAGGAATTTTACATTCATTATCCCATTGGTTTAATTTTACAGTTTTTAGTCTTATTCGATTATCACAACAACCCTGAGAGGTAGGTGCTATTATTATCAACTGTTGTGCAGTTGAAGAAACGGAGGCAGATGGAGTTTAAGTGACTTAATGTGACTCACGGTCACAGAAATAGGAAGCATTTGAAGCTGTATTGGAACTCAGGTTTTCCTGATTCCAGGCCCAGCATTCTGTCTATTGTGCCATCTAGACACTTCTTAAAAGGGTCTTCAAGTACTTGGAAGATATGCTCCCCACCCTCCAAAACTCCAATGACAAACACATTGTCTCAATCTTTTTTAATCCACATCTCATTAAGACTTACTTCTCCTTTAATTGGGATCATACCAATAGAGAGTCACACTAAGAAAACCCATAATTTGTCATATGAAGTGATAATCCTATACAAACCTTTATTTAGAGGCCACTTAACCCACTGACTACCTCTTCTGTTTTCTCTTTGTTTTCATCTAGACTCATTCCCTTCCCCTTTTATGAAACTTTGATCATACACAGTACTCAGAGACCTCAGAGATGGATCCAGATTTTTCCTTTCATTAAATATTTTGAACTTGCCGACTTTTTTTCTCCTGCCTTTTAATATTTGATTTGTGCTCCCAGATGCTAACCTTTCAGATCCTGGCTTTGTTATCAGCATATTGCTTGCCACAGGGGCAGGTCAGCAAGTACAGTGGGGCCCTCTTAAGGCTCTTCATTTAAGGTAGCCTGCTGAGCCTGTGCCTTTTTTTTTCTTTTTGCCTAGTTGTTCTAGGTTTCTTAGTGTTCTAAGCTTGCACGGTTTAGCAAGCCCTCCCTAATCACTTTAGCTTTCATCGATCCCCTGAGCTGTCCTCTGAGCTGGAGACTTATTCTGCATGACCCCAGAGGATGAGAGCAATGGATGAAAATGGCAAGAGGTGAATTTGGGCTCGATATAAGGAAAAATTTCCCAGTGGACCCAGAGCCTTAAGTGATTGGGAGTTCTTGCGCCTGAAACCAATTCAGTTTAGGGATCATAGATTTAAAGCTAAAAGGAATATTGGGATCATCTAGTCCAAAGATTGCATTTTACGTATGAAGGAAGACTAAGCGACTTGCCTAGAGCTACAGATTACACACGAGGTTTAACTGGCCAACTCTCTTGGTTCTCGTTTAATGAACTCTGTTCTCCCCATTGTCTCAATCACTCCACTTGATAAGTATTTAGGAAGTTCATTAACCAGATGTGGTGGGGACCTGTGCTGTCACCCTTCTGCTAACTAGCTGCTTGACTTTGGTAGTAATCCTGTCACAGCCAACACTTCAGCTCAGGTCCTCTGGTTCAAAACCCGTTGGTCCTTCCATGGTGCCATGTTCAACTGGAGGAGTGGAGGGGGGAAGAGACGGAGCCTCCCGGACACCCTGAGGCCAAAGTGCGTTAACATTACTCACTGATCTCCAGGATTGCATGTGCCCTGGGTCCTCATATCACATGGATGCAGGGAGTCCCCTGCTGGCAAGACCATCCTGGAACTGGGTGAAGCGGAGGCACTTGCTTGCTTTTTGGCACTGAAGAGTTGCCTTGGAGTCCACTTGGGCTTTTCTTTCTTCTTTCTTCTTCTTTCTCCTCTACATATGGGGAGTGAGGAGAAGGGAAGTGTTAGAATCATGCTGTAGTATAGATTGAAAGATTTTGCAGTTGTTCAGTCTCATACGAGTCTCCATGACCCTACTTGGGGTTTTCCTGGCAAATATATTAGAGCAGTTTGCCATTTCCTTCTCCAGCTCATTTTACAGATAAGGAAAATGAGGCAAATAAAGTGAAGTGACTTGCCCAGGGTCACACAGCCAATAGGTGTCTGAGGCTAGACTGGAATTTGGGAAGATAAGTCTTCCTGACTCAAGGCACTCACTGTGCCACCTAACTGCCCAGATTAAAAGTTATCCAGCTTTAAAGTTAGGAGCATATAATCCCTCATCCCCACATCCCATCATTTATCATGTCCTGCTGATTATACATCATCTCTAACATCCATTCCTTCATTTCCTCTCTATCACATGCTCTCTTTTATCAGACATATCTGGGTATATGTCATGTCCTCTCAGTGGAATGTTTGCCCCCTAAAATAGGATAATTATGTCATTTTTTTGTCTTGGTATTCTCAATGCTTGGCATAGTTTATGGTACCCAGGAGGAACTTAATCAATGTTTGTTGGAATGAATTGGAATGAAGCTACTTGAGGGCAGATTTGGTTTAGTCTTTGTATCTTGACTGTCTTACACAGTATTCACATATTTTAGGTTCTCAATATTTGTTTGTTAAAATAAATTGAATTTAAAGGGTTCAAAGGTGAAGTCAAAGGAAGGAAAGAATATTTCAGGTTAGTAAGGACTCAGTGAAGACTTCCTACAGAAGTTGCCATTTGAGTTAGACCTTAAAAGATGGGCAAGGTTTATTAAAACCAAGTGAGTTTGGGGTAGGATGTTCCAGGTAGAGGGAAGGGTGCTGTTGCTGTAAGTGAAAAGGCAGTGGACATTTACAGTGGCTTGAATGAATTGGTAATAACAGAGAGTGGCATGTCAATACCTCTCAAAATAAGACTCAAAAGGTCAAGAGGCTCAACATTATAGAGAGTCTTGAAGGTCAAACTATGAAGTTTGAACTGTATTTAGAAAACAAGAGAAGGGTTTTTCACACAAGAGTTATGGTTAGTGCTGTGCCTAAGGAAGATGAGATTGGCAGTGTGGATGATGGATTGAAGGAAAGGGAAGCTAGATTTGGGGGGCGCAATTGGAATCATGTAGAATAAAGAGTCAGTATCATGTGTAGATGCATCATTAACATCCAAAGAACAGTTAAAGTACTAGTGTAATAGAGTTATGTGATAACTTGAGCAATAGGTGAGACTGGGAGACCTGTCGCTAGTTTCCATCACTAGTTTTCTGGGTAACTGAGTAGCTTAGTGCAAGTTATTTCATCTCTCTAGGCTTCACTTTCCCCATCTGTGAAATGTAGTTTTTGAACTGGACAAACTCCAACATCTTTTCGAGTTCTAAATTTCTGATTGCATCCGGTGGTGGAGGTCTCTCCTGCTATCTGATATAGTTGCATAGTTCCATCAAAGGTTATTGACATTTGCCTACATAGCACCTTCTTTTGGATAAGGACAAAAAATTCCTTCTGCATTGACCTTGCAAACTAAGCTGTGATGGTGGCTTCCTGTTGCTGCCTAAATACAGTTCAGACTTCTTAGTCTGGCATCCAAGGTTCTCTTTTCTTTAAAAATCAGACCAGGATTTAGAATTAGGTTTATGGGAATCTATCTGCCTATCTTCTGGCAGCTAGGTGGTGCAGTGGATAGAAAATCTGAGTTTAAATCCAGCCTCAGACACTTACTAGCTGTGTGAACCTGGGCAAGTCACTTAACATTGTTTGCCTCGGTTTCCTCATCTTTAAAATGAACTAGAGAAGGAAATTCAAACCACTCTAGTATCTCTGCCAAGGAAACCCCAAATAGAGTCATGAAAATTTGGACACAACTGAAAATAATAGCATGAATGTCTTCGGCCATAAAGCCTGACAAAAAACAAGCAAAAACCTGAGAGAGAGAGAGAGAGAGAGAGAGAGAGAGAGAGAGAGAGAGAGAGAGAGAGAGAGAGAGAGAGAGGAGAGAGAGGAGAGAGAGAGGAGAAAAAGAGTGAATTAGAATAGCCTTTCCTCCATATCTCCCACCATGTTTGGTCTAAGCAAGACCTTCAATATTCAACAGTTCCATGATCTTAGTCCTTCAACCAAGAAAGGTGATGTTTGTTCACGCTACAATATCAAATACTTAGGAAAGGGTAAAGAATATTCTCAAGGTTCTATTAATTGTTGCCATATTCATCAAGTATCAAGGTCTGCTTTAACAAAAGAACCAGAATGTTTAATTGTACAAAACTGATGAGAACCTAAAGATCGATACAGTATAACTCAATGGATAGCCCTTTGACAATAGAATTTTAGCTTTGTAAGGTACTGCGGAAATCCTCTCCATTGTTGTGTAGTGGTTTTTCAGTTGTATCCAACTCTCTATGACCCCATTTGGGGTTTTCTTGGCAAGGATACTGGAATAGTTTGCCATTTCTTTCTCCAGCTCATTTTGCAGATGAGGAAACTGAGTCAAATAAGGTTGAGCAACTTTCCCAGAGTCACACAGCTAGAAAGTGTCTGAGGGTGGATTTGAACTCATGTCATCCTGAATCTAGTCCTGGTACTGCTTAAAGTAGAATTCCTGACAAGTTGTCATCTGGCTTCCACTTAAGAACCTCCAGTGATGGGGACCTCAGTACCTCCAGAGGAACAACCTATTTCACTTTCTCTTTTTGGACAGCTCTAATTACTAGGAAGTTTTTCCATATTTTTTTTTGAGCTGAGATGTATCTCTAGTTTATTTTAAATTATTTAATTATTACTTAACCTAGCATTGCTAGTTTTGCCTTCTAGGGACAAGCAAAAGAGGTCTAATCCTTCTCTTTTATGACAACCCTCCAAATATGTGAAGCAGCTGATTGCTCTCTCTCTCTCTCTCCCCCTCCCACCACCACCCAGTCTTTCCCTGGATAAACATTCTCCTTTCCTTCAACTGATCTGGCGTGGAATGATCTCTGGCTATCCTGACCAAACTTCTCTGGGAGCTCTCCACTTCGTCATTGTCCTTAATCTAAATCCCATAGATAAGGAAAGCCTCGTTAAGTGTCTCACACCAGTTAGTGCCACAGAGAACATCCAGACTTTTCTGAGAGGCTTGGTAGTAAACAACATAAAGCTTCAACAGTCACAGAATTTCTGAGAAATACAATACCTTTTCATATCCTGGCTTCACATAAGTGATTTCTTAATTAATTGATTTTAGAAGCTGAATTAAAGAGAAGCATTCTCACCCTCCTCCCCCCATTTAGATCGCCAGAAGCTGCCTCAGAAGTTGGATTAGGGAACATTCAATATCCTCCCTCACACCTCGTCTCTATCCCAAACCTAACCAAATGACTTTCACTAATCCTTTCTTAGAAATGTGCGAAAAGGATTTCCATAGAGGGTCTTTAGAGATTTCTTGTGTTCTCATGTGTGTAATAGGTTGGGTCAGGTAACAATGAGGGAAGAAGAAAGAATGGGATTTTCATTTTATGTATTTTTCCTCCTGCCCATTGGAAAGAAAAAAAAGATGAAAGGGGAAATTATACAATACAGATGATGTGAGTGTTAAATTAAGATCATATGTTTGACTGTGGCAGCTCTAATCCTTTGATTATCGAAGAGGTCATCATTAATGGACTGCATTTGTAAGAAAGATTTTTAGTGTATATTAAGTCCTGGTTAACAGATTTTTTTGTGTGCGCACAAATAGTGAAAGATATAAGCAATAAAATGACTGATTGAAATGGAATGTAACCTAAACTCATGCTTTTTAAATCACTATTTGCAGAAAGAAAATGCTGTTTTAAGCTGCTATATTACAGTAGTATGCAGTGCCTTATGTCATTTTGAATAGTGATGTATCATTTGAAAATCATATTTGCGAAGCATTCAATTATTCCTTCACATTGAAAATTATGTGGATTGGGAAATTTGGGGCTATGAGACCAAATACAAAATAATGCTTATTGGAAGAAGTCACTGGTATTGTTCACAAAGGGCTGGTGCAGTACAAGTTCCATGCAGAGAAACAAACCAATATTTCTGTTTTTATGAATCAAAGTGTTTTGTGCTACACACATATAAAAATAAGTATTGATATGAATGAATAAGAAAATACGAACTAAGTCCTAACTATTTGCCAAGCATAGCTAAGGGCAAGGGATACGCATAAAATAGACAATCCATGCTCTGAAGGAACTCACCTTCTAATTGGGGAAGAAATAATTACAATAGAGTTTTGCTTCAGGAGCAATAAAGGTCCCGAAGTTATAAGAGTGCAGCAGGTTGGCTACAAAGCGAGAAGGCTTTATGATACTTCAGTATATCAATCCTTCAGGGCAGAAAGCCTGGAGGAGGGTGGCCCACCAATATTGGGAAGAAGGGAATGACTCTAAGGGTCTCCAGAATTCTGAATTCCCTCTGGCAGAGCTGAGAATTGAGAAGTCTGTGTCTCACCAAGGAGGGAAAAAGAGGAAGGATCCATGTGACAGGGAAATTTAGGGTGAACAGGGAGACATCCATCCAGGGCCCTCCAGAATCTCCCATGAGCAACTAGCCATGAGAGAGGGGGAATAGGGTATTGTGATTGATATCAGCTTAGGCTGGGGAAACCCCAGACCACTCTCACAGGTCTGGGGCAGAGGCCAACAAAATAATACCAAAATAGTTGGAATTCAAAATCCAAAGTACCTGGCACTGTAATGGTTTTATTGTGTTTGTGTTTTTTTTTTTTTTCTGTGACAGGCTTTCAACGTCTTCTCAGATATCTCCATACACCTAGATGATGCTATTGGACTAAGTAGGGCCTACGAAGCTATAGCAAAGGTCCTGGTAAGGTAAGTTAGCATAGCCTTGTCCTGCTGTCCCTGTGAATAATGCGCTCAGCTATGAAAAGCTGAAATGGTTTGAGGTCTGTCGCTTCCCATTGCTTCCTGCTTAAATTTGAAGCAGAGCCTTCCTTAAATGATGCCTTGCATTGTGGCTTATCTTAACCCAATATGCTTTTCTTTCTAAAGTATGGTTTTCCAAATTCTTCTTTGTCAGTAAATTGTTTTCTGTGTTGTTATTGTGGACGACTTTCTTATTTTCCTTAAGATTTGTTATGACCTTGAAAGACCAGGAACAAATCAGGTCATATTTTATAGGTTAAAAATCAGAAAGCATGCAAGTATACACTGGACTGTGGTGGATGTGCCTCACCATTCCCAACCTTTGCAGGGAGCTCTTCTTGGGAAAAAAGCATCCAGTTATTGTTTAGTCCTGCTTCATCCATGAAATCTTTGGTGTGTCAGGCAGAAGAACATAGACATTTAGTTGCAATGGCAATAGCCTTATCATTTTAAGCTTTCTCGAAGACATTATGGTTATATTAAAACAGAAACACCGGTACTTATCATAGTGCTTGACATATGGTAAATAATAAATATTAAGGCAGGATTCACATCCAGACCTTTCCTCATAAGAGCAGTGTTCTTTCCCTATATGTCTCTTTGATGTGCTAGGGATCTTCCTCTAGATTTGCTCGTACAACATAAGTACCTGTTGTAACTCACTCACTAGGTGACATTCCCACTCTCTCTTCCAGTCAGGCATCTCTTGGATGATTGTGGCATCATAGATGGTGTGCTGGCATGGAGCTCTAGGTTTGATTCTGACCTCAGACTTACTTGATGTATGTCACCCTGGGCAATTTTGCCTCTCTGAGCCTTAGTTCTCTCATATATCAGATGGGGATAACAATAGCACCTCCCTCACGAGATTGTTTTGAGGATTGAATGAGCATAGAGATAGAGAGATAGATGTATAGATAGAGATATAAACATATATAGAACTAGATGGTGCACTGGATAGTGTTCTAAGCCTGGAGTCAAGAATGCTTCTCTTCCTGAGTTCAAATCTAGCCTCAGATACTTACTATCTGTGTGACCTTGGGCAAGTCACTTAACCTGTTTGCTTCAATTTCCTCATCTGGAAAATGAGCTGGAGAAGGAAATGGCAAATCACTCCAGTATGTCTGCCAAGAAAATCCTGAATGGGGTCACGAAGAGTTGGACATAACTGAAAAACAATCAAACTAAAAAAAGTATCTATCTATCTATCTAGATATAATATATCTATATCGATATAGATGCATATAGATATATACATATGTACATATATTCATTATATATACATATTATATATGTTCATATATCATATATAAGTATATATGTATAGTGCTTTCAAATCTTAACACACTATATAAATTATGTTGAAATTATTTTGTTCTCATTATCATCCTGGTTATTAGTATGTTCATGCTACTGCTTTCACAAGTCATCACTGGTGATATACTACAGCCTATTTTTCTCTGGGTGTAAGTAAATGCTTCATCAAATGTTAAATAATAAAAAGACATTGTGTTAACTTCAAATTTCTTTTCATCCATATTTCTTAGGATCATAGATAAGAAATTAGAAGGGACCTCAAGGCCAACAAGTCCACCCCCTTCAGTTTTACAGATAAGGAAACTGAGACCTAGAGATTAAGTGATTTGCCCAGGGTGGCTCAGGTAAAAAGTGTCTGAGGCAGGATTTGAACTCAGATGTTCCTAACTCTTGATCTACTGCCCTATCCAATTTGCCAATTTTGTATTTTATAAAGTAAGTTTTTTTGTTATTTTAAGAACCTATTAAAAGATTGAGTCTTATATATTTAGAAGTGCAGTCATTATCATCTACAATATCATTATGTATCTACTAAGAAAGGTAATTATTATTAAAAAATATGCCAAGGGCCAATGGCAATTGCACTGGCCTCCTGAGGACCAGTGAGTTCACAGTAGCTGTGTAGCCTAAGTTGACGGACATTATATTGACAAAGGAGAGGCTGGAAATATTCTCAAGGGAGACTGGGGCAGCAGCAGTGACCAGGGAGCGTTTTATCCTTCAAGATAAAGAATGGGGACAGACCATGCTCAGGGCTGAACCAAGGATCCCTTAGCTTCACTTCCAAACAAGACTGTCTGGAACAAAGAGACTTTAAATTTATACAAATGAACAGTTCTTAACAAGGAAAACTGAAACCTATTTAGGGCTAACCAACCCTATGCTTCTTTGACCAATTTGGTGGCACAGTGGATAGAGAGCCAGGCCTGCTGTCAGAAGGACCTGAGCTCAATTTGAGCCTCAGATACCTTCTAGCTATGTGACCCTGAACCAGTCACTTGACCCTGTTTGCCTCAGTTTTCTCATCCGTAAAACAAACTGGAGAAGGAAATGACAAACCACTCCTGTGTCTTTGCCAAGAAAACTCCAAATGGGGTCACAAAGAGTTGGACATGACTGAAACAGCCTAATGATAACAAATAGCCTAAAGTAAAAATTGCCTTTTATAGCTTGTCCAACTGCTGTGTCTACACTATTCTAAATTCATCAAAGATGCACTCAGGCCAGTGCCTCACCCTGTAGAATGTAGACCTGGCCTACATCTCTACAGTTAGGCATCACTTTATATAACCAATATATTCCTGAAAAGTGTTGTTGGGGTATTTTTGGTAAAATTAATATCTTTCTGTCAATATCCATTACCATTTCAGATGCATATTCCCAGAGGAAAGCAACTTTAGGCCAAAATTTAAAAAAAAAATGTTTTCTCCTGAGTGAAATGTCCTCTGGTCAGTGATGAGTGATGAGAAATGCATTTATATTTGCCTTTTCTCTGGGACACATGTATTTGACAATACATGCTTCTGCTTCACATTGGGTTCTTCCTCTGTCAAGGTTCACATGGATTTATCATGTGCACTGGGATACTGATGTATAATTCAGTGATGACTGGCAAAGCCTTGGATGACCTCAGCATTTTCGATTGTGGAATAATTCTCAACTCAATCTCTCCGCATCAAGAATTATTTCATTTCCCGTTGCTAGATTTTTGTCCCTGGTCCAGTTCCATAGAACAACAATTACTTAGTGAATTTGGGTTGTGAAAGACTGTGCTGAATATTAATTATAATTCAATTTAATTTAAAAATATTATATGAAATAATAGTAGTAATTATTGGCATTTATATAGTACTTTAAGGCTTTTAAATTGTCTGACAAATATTGTCTGTCTTCACAACAACTCTGGGAGATAGATTTAAAAGTTTTATTTTTATTAAATAAAATTTTACTTAAAATTCCTCATTTAAACTGAGACTGAAATTGAATAGCTTGCTCAGGGTCACACAGCTAGTCAATGTCTGGGGCTGAAATTGAACTAAGTTCTTCTTGACTCCAGGTCCAATATTTTATCCAATGTACTACCTTACTGGATCTTAAACAAAAAATCAGCATTGTGCTAGGCTCTGGAGAAAAAATACTAAAACAGTTTCAGCCCTGAAGGAGCTTATCCTCTTTCTATACAACATAACACAGATAAGATACAAAGGCTCCAGAATGTCAAAGAGAGACAGAGACAGAGGGAAGGACAGACATACTGAGAAACAGGACAGAGACAAAGAGAGAGGCAGAGAGAGAGATAGAGAAGACAGATAGAAAGGGAGGAGTGGGAGGAAACATACACACAGAGACTGAGAGAGGGAAGGAGAGACAGTGAGTAACAGAAAGGATAGAGACAGAAATAAAGCGACACACAGAGAGAGACAGAGGTAGAGAAAAAGAGACAGATGAGATAGAAAGGGAAGAGAGAGACAGAAAGAGAGATATGTGCACCCAGAGACAGAGCGGGGAGAGACACAATGAGAAACTGGGAGGAGAGAGAGATAGAGACAGAGAGAAAGAGACAGAGGACAGAAAGAGGGAAAAGACAATGAAAAACAGAGAAGACAGAGATAGAGAGACAGAGACAAAGAAAGACAAAGAGACAGAGGCAGAGAGAAAGAGATACAGAGAAAAAAAGAAGACACATAGATACATACACACACAGAGAGACAGTAAAAGAGGAAGGGAGGGAGAGACTTAGTGAGAAACAGAGCTAGAGACAAAGGCAGAGAGAGACAGAGGCAGAGATTCAGGGAGAGAGAGGGGAGAGAGAAAGGAAAGATAGGAGAGAGAATTAACAACAGAGGATCAGGACAAGCCTTGTATCATAGTTTGCCCCTGAGCTTTGAAAAAAGCTGGCCACTGTGCAGGGGTATTGGGGCTCTTGTGGGTGCTAGAGAAAGGAGGAAGACTGGCCATATTTGCTAGCTTGGGAGGGGGTTTCTGTCCAACCAGATGGTTTAGGACATAAGCAGCACTCAGTGCTTCATATTCCCCTTCCCCATCATGGTCTCCTCATTCATCATGACCAAGCAACCGGTTCACCAAGAAGTCATTTTCTCATGATACTTGGGCAGGAGCAATTACACCCCAGCTCATATGTACAGACTCTCTGCTCCTGAATATCTTGCAAAGACTCCAGTAATTGCATGGTTGACATGGGAACTTCTCTCTATAATCTAGTGCAAAGATGTTGCGAGCACAGTACAGGTCTCCTTCTGAGGTTGCTCCAGAAAACTTGCCTTGTGAGCACAGCCTACAATCCTATCCCCAACCAGCTGTCTCACAGTATACGCTGTTGACCTCCCATATTGGTGAGAGGGCCCATATTGGAGAGAGTGAATAGACCCAGGCAACAGTTATCCATAGGTAGCTCCTGCTCAGAAGCTATTTCAGTACTAACATGTTGTATGCAAATAAACAATACCTTTAATGTGGTAGGCTCTGCAAATGGGGGCTACAAGCTTGAATCAGAGAACTTTCAAAGTCTAAGTTTTCCTGATTCATGCATTAGTCACATGACATCCATAGGAGGAAAGAATACATAGCAAATAAACATTCAGTTAATTCTTATGTTATCAAATAGGACTATTCTCTGAAGTATCATTTAAGCTTTCTCCAGTTATTTTCATTTATTAGTAAAAGAGAGAGATTTGAACTTGAAATGAATTAAAAGGCTTCATGGTATGCGTACCTGACTGGAGAATAAGATGAGTCACTCATGCAGCAAAAATAAAAGCCAAAATTGTCCAAATCCAAATGGTATCCACCAAAGTGCAGGGTTGACTCTGCAAAGATTTCTCATATTTTTAGCCAATGTTCTTAACCTTTACTGTGGCACGGACTCCTTTGGCAGTCTGGTGAAGCCAGTGGTCTCCTCAGAATATTGGTTTTAAGTACATAAAATAAGATACATATAATAGCTGCCTGCCAAGCACTTTTCTACCACTTTAAGGGCGCCAAGCAGCTAGGTGGTGCAGTGGATAGAGCACCAGTGCAGGAGTCGGGAGCACCTGAGTTCAAATCTCAGCTCAGACACTTGACACTCACTAGCTGTGTGACCTTGGGCAAGTCACTTAACCCCAATTGCCTCATCCTGGGTCATCTCCAGTCATCCTGATGAATATCTGGTCACTAGATTCAGATGGCTCTGGAGGACAAGTGAGGCTGGTGACCTGCACAGCCCTCACTCACTCAAAAACAAAGCCAAGTTCAAGTCATGTCATCATTTCTCTAATGGCATGGTCTTCAGCAACAAAGGACAAACACACAGAAGGGTGTCAAAGAACTCTCCATGTATTATCTCAAAGTGCTTTACAAATGTTATTTCACATAATGGTTATATAGGATTGCAAAGGAAACAAAAGTTAGTGAAAATAAAGATTTTTTTTTTTCCTATCCGAGTTCACGGACCCCCTGAATTCTACTCACAGACTCTTATTCCAAAGAAAATGCAAAAGGTGCCAATCCTGGTGGGGAGGAGCATTTACATTTATGTCTTTGTATATCCCCATAATGTGTAGTAACCAGTTGAATAAATGTTTATTAAACAACTATTAAGTTCAAAGCACTGGAGATACAAAGAAAAAACAGAACAATTCCTCCCTCAAGGAGATTACATTCTACTGGAAACAGGGACATAATAAAGCACATATACAAATGTCACACTGACTACACTGATCCCCACTTGCACAAGTAAGTAGAGAATAAGAAAAATTAAGTAGAGAAAGAACAGAGATAAATGGGGACATCCCCAAAGGATGCATGGTGAAGCTGGACCTTGGGGGATGAAAAGAATTCTGAAGGACAGGGATGACATCAGAGTATATAATCTAAGCCCAAGGAATGGTACATGAGAATGGAGAGAGGGCAAAGATTGAGTATTGGGTTTGGGGAATATCTCATAGTCCAGTTTGACTGGAGTATCTAATTCATAAAATATTAAACAAGGTTGGAAAGGAAGATAGGAGCCAGACTGTGGAAATACCAGCCTGAGTAGGTTTTTAATTCTGTCTTATAAGCAAAAGAGAATAATTGAAGGTTTGCAAGCAAGGCTGTTACATGATCTTATCTGTGCCTTAGCGGGAGAATAGTGGCAATCATGCAAAGGACGGATTGGAGATGAGAGAAACCAGAAGGAGGGAGATCTTAGGAGGTAGGGACAATTCTTTGTAAAAAAAAAAAAAAAAAAACCAAGAAATGTAGAGTTAGATTGGACAGAACTTAGAAATTGGGGATTCAAGAAGAGCCAACAGTGACTCTGAGGTTAAGAGCCAGAGTCACAGTGAAGATAGCAATGATCTTGATAGTAATAGGCAAAATTTAGAAGGGTTGTGTATTTAGGAAGAATGACAGTGAGAGTTCCATTTTAAATATTGATTTAGAGATGGTGATGGGATATCTAGATGAACATACCCAGCATATAGTTAATAATGAAAGGCTAGGGTTCAGGAGAAAGACTAAGGCTATTTTATGGATTTGGAAATCATCTGCATAAA
Organism: Bettongia penicillata ogilbyi; assembly: GCA_023548195.1. NCBI lineage: Eukaryota > Metazoa > Chordata > Mammalia > Diprotodontia > Potoroidae > Bettongia > Bettongia penicillata. The sequence goes on from JAJHZJ010000024.1 coordinate 8,280,544, forward strand.
GATAACACTTTAACCACTGGGAGATATTGAAATCATCAAGAGAAGGCAGGAAAGAGAGAAAAGCAGATGATTCAGGACAAAGCCTTTGGGAATAATTATACTCCGGGGGCAAGATATGAATGATGATCCAGTGAAAGTGACTGAGAGTGATCAGTGCTTCTTATACCATCCTTGTGGGTGAGGTGGAGAAATATGAACTGTTAGGTCTTTAATGAATGTGTCAATTGAATTGGTTTGTTCTGGGTCTGACAAAGCCGGATGCCTAGACAGATAAAAATGAGATAGAGATATAACAACAGATAAATGCTAGTAGCAAAGCACATATAAGAGTAGAAATACTTTGGACACTGGAAACTTTCAAAGTGAGTATGAGTAAGGCTTGGGGTAACTTAGACTTTCCCCTGTCTCATGAATGGCCTAGACGCTGGTGAAATTATTGAGAAGATCTGAATGCTGAGCTGATTCTCTATTCTGGTTGGTTACTTGAAAATCAGTTTCTACACATGTATCATGCCATCTTCCATGATCCATAGTGGTTCATGTATCATGACAACGTTTGTTTAGTAGGAACACAGATGAATGCATGGATTTATAAGAGAAATATTTCAAAATGGCCCTAGCTACATCCTCATGCACTATCATCCTTTGACCCTTAACTTTTTCTCCACAGAGTGAAATTTGATAGAAGGTAAGCTCTTTGAGAGTGGAGTTTGGGGTTTTTTGTTTATCATTTTAGTAGCCTCAGCATCTGGCACGTTTTTGTTTTTGTTCAGTCATTTCAGTCATTTTCAATTCTTCAAGACCCCATTTGGGGGTTTTCTTGGCAGAGATAGTAGAGTGGTTTGCCATTTCCTTCTGCAGTTTATTTTGTAGATGAGAAACTGAGTCAAACAGGGTGAAGTGACTTGCCCAGCCTCACACAGCTAATAAGTGCCTGAGGTCAGATTTGAACTCAGGAAGATGAGTTTTCCTGATGCCATATACAGTCCTCTATCCACTGCACAATGCTTGCTGAATTGAATTGAAATGAAAGTTAAGAAAAATCAATGTTGCACATGAAAGCTAATCTGAGAGATTCTTTCCCTTTCTTACTTCCCCAAAAATACATTTCCTTTTCCCTAATAGAATTGTTACTGTAGCAATTTTGCCTGAATTGTTCCAATTACCTCAAACCTCCACCTGGTTTTGTTTCTATGTTCTTAAAGAGGCTCTTTAGAAGTCTTAGGAAAAATTCCAGAAATACAGATGTGGCTGAGATTTTTGTGGCCACAACATGCGATTCAGATTTGTTGTCAATTTCCCTGCCAACGAGGCTTTAATTATTCCTCGAGTAAAACTCCTCCACTGTAGAGATCTTTAGATCAATCAGTATAAAGTTTCATCTGTGAAAATTACCTTTCTGTTGGAGCTGAGATTAATTTCTTTTTGCTTGAGAGAAATGACATGCCCTAGTAATTTTCATATTTCCTTTAAAATGGAACATCAGGCCTTTGATGCGAAATTTCCTAAAAATGACCCCCCAAAAATACATCAAAACATTTCTATTAATTCATGGAATTAAGAAAAGCCTTTTACATTTTCTCCTATCACTGATTCCATTTGCCTTATTACTTTCATCTGTAGCCCACAAACTTGGTGGCACATTCAACAAACCCCTTAGTGGCTGTTTCATCTCTGCTCTATTTGATTTCTTCTCTCTGAGTAAATGATTAAGTTTTCATGCATTGGTTCAACCAAAATCTATGTTCACTCAACCACATCCTTTATTGATTACTTCTACTGCAAACAGTAGGCCAAGTGTGATATACATAATTGGACAGTTGTCAGGGGATGTGGGTGTTAACAGTCCTGTTTTCCCAGTTGGAAACTGGAATCACCTTGATACACAAATATTCTGCACTGCTTCATTCTCATTCTTTGGACCGAGGAGTCCTGTTACTCGAAATATATGTTTTTAACTCTCTAAGGTCTGGTTGAATGAATCTAATGATTATACCATATAATATGCTCTCCGACTTGCACCTGTGCACTGCATATAGAAAACTGGAATTAATATTTGTCTAACACTTTAACCTTGTCCTTTAACTTATACAAATCATCTGCAGCTTTTGGGGGAGGAAATGTTTGATTTTTCTACCCCTGAAAGGAAGATTGGTTTCTAAATCTATTGCTAGATTTTAAATTTAGAAACCTTTTGACCTAAAGAGAGGGCTTGCAATATATGTTCCAGATATTAACAACTTGGCTGAATATAGAACTGCATATTACTCGGACAGGGTATATTATATAACCAGAAGAAGATTTTTCCTCTAGCAAACTCAAGATAATTCCTGTATGTTTCAGAAAGTGAAGAAAAAGAGAGGAGGAAACTAGACTCTTCGAGAAATAGTTGCATTTTCACTTTGTATTTCTAGTCCACTGAACTTACTCTTCTTCTGCTGACACATACCTCACCTTCATCTGGGAGAGCCAAGTCTGGGGTGTGCCACCATCAAAAATATATCTGCTTTTCGGAATATGTACTTAAATAAGCTTCACTGGGTACATTTGACCATGGAGATGATTTTACCCCAAGGTTTTGGAGAGATGTGTAAAATAAGCCAGCAATTTTCATCTTTTTTTCATAGATTCAATTTTCTTTTGAAGGTCACCATCTAGAAACAATGCAGAGAAATGCATATGTGGCCAGAAAGGTCTGATGAAGGCTTGCCAAAATATTTCCAGCTCTAAAGATAATGTTCTCTTATTGAGGTGTTCTCTGCTTTTCTTTCTCCTCTCCTGAAAACACTATTATTCCACAATATACAGATAAAGATTTATTACCATATGGATGTCTACCTGATGTCATCTCTTGCCCATAAAATCCTGGGTTTGGTCTACACTTGAGAAATTCCAGCTCATGATTGACTGTTCTCTGGAGAGCTCAGCTGAATCTTAAGCACAGAACAAGAGAGTTTTGGAAGGGAGGACAGGCTAGTAAAGGCTAATTCCACAAACACTAGAGGTGTTTCCTTGCTCTCTTCCCCCTCAGTAACACAACGTGAAATAGATTCAGAATTCCATTCTACCCTATTTCTGACCCATAGAGCATGAAGTTAATGTGAGAAGGAAGCTATATAGTATCTGACCTTTGGTTTCCAATGGGATCATCCAAAAAAAATTGTGTGGGTGATTTTATTTGACAATTCACTTTCAAACCATAACAGAAAGTACATAGCCAGCCACCTTCTACATGAGGTTGAAGGCAAGGGGACCATTAGCACCTTTAGCTCATACTTAAATATGATTCTACAGTTTAATGGAAAACATACCAAAATTAAACTTCCAAACTGGCATCAGCATCTGTTGCATGTCTTTTTGTATAGTTTCAATAATGGCAAGTTTTCATCTCCTGTTTTTTTATTATTGGAGGGGGCATTTGAGGGAGGGGGATGGGAGCTAAAAGTCATATGAATTAAATTCTGGTGAATATTTCAAATACTGATTTTCTCATGTGGTTCACTTATTATCTCTGAATAAAGTTCCCAAAAACAATTCCAGGAGTGTTTTGAGCAATCTTGGTATTTTTGCAATAAGTATATAGAAGATTCCTTTGGATGGGACTACAAAGCTTCTTATCCTTAGTCAGAGGATTCAGGACTTTACACCACTCTGACTTGGCCAAGACATTTGTATTGTGTACATAAGGGGAGAATTGGACCATAAGCACACAAGTGGTGGGTCCCATATCCATGTTCTTTCACAACATAGAATATGTCTGACCAATTTATAATCTTACATCTAGGTAAGAGAAGACAAAAAATGAATTAGAGGTGGTCTTGAATAAATCAGAAGTGGTGCAGGTGAATGGTCAGGCCCTTCTTGAGTGTGGCCTTTTGCCTGAATCCAAGTTTTACAGAACAAATCCTTTTGTTAGGGGGATTTGTTCTATGAAGTTTGGATTCAGTCCAAAAGCCACACTTGAGGACCTAGAGGGCCACATGTGGTCTCAAGGCTGCAGGATCTCCACCCCTGTGTCAGGGGTTGTCCTACAATGCTAAGAGAAGAAAGTTCCTTGCACTACCTCCAAGGCCTAGCAAAGAGTTAGGTACCTTGAAGACACTGATTTTTGGTCATTGTTTCTTGAGATTGATGAAGATATCGTTAGTGGACACAGTGACCAAACTGTGATTGTATACTTATGCCAGGAAGAAGTACTGTAGGTTGATCTGGCATTTTCTATTGTTCCACAGCATTTCTTTCTCATGTGATACATTTCCCCAGAGTTTCAACATGTTTGCAATACTTAATCTACCCACAGATCTTCATGGGGATATCAATCTTTCTAAAAGTTCAACAAAACAAAACAGTCCAAAGGTCTTGATTTCTCCTTCAGGCACATGGGAAATGGACCACTTTTTGGTGATCTCATTTCCACAAATCTAGAAGCTTGACAAAATACCCCATTTTTTTCCTAATGTATTTCAAGTCCTGTAAAATGTCCTTGCGTGGAATAATTGACACACCTAGAACAAACTGGAAGGTGTTGAATAAACTTCAGATTCACCAGGACAGAAAAGAGGGTGGTGGGGACTGGAGATAAATGATCAGTCCTTAGTCACTGCTTAACCCGTATTTCAGGAATTTTTCTCTTCTTATTCAATTCCAGCCAAGGAAACATGATGGAAGCCATTGCTTTCTTGGAAAAAGTTGTGGAAATTGCAAAAAATACTTACCAGAGAAGAAGAGTGGTAGAAGCCTGTACAATGCTTGGGGACATTTACAATGCAAAAGTGAGTATTTTTAGAAAGAAATGGGTACACCAGGGTAATGTCACCCCTTCCACCTCATTTGACCTTCATCATAATATTAATTCTCCTTCTGCCTACAAAATTTTAATAACTGTACCAAACATGAGTCAGCAAGGGGTTTGTTGCTATTATCTCTGCCTTTTGGTTGGAAAGATTAAAACAAAAATTGTCTAATGAGGAATTGATAGCTAAGACTGAGAGAAATCATTGAAAGAACTTGTTGAGGGAGGAGGAATGGGAGGCAGAGAAAGATCTAGTGTCTGTGATTGACAACAAATTGTTTATCATCTCTGAAAGATGGTGGAGAACAGAAGAAAAGCCACAAGGATGTTTTCCAGTTTCCAACAAAGGGGAAAAAGTGAAATCTATACAATAAAAGGCATTGAACTTGTCTTAGATTCTTGGCAAAACTCTACCAAGTATCATGGCAGTGATACCAAAGAGCTAGCATGTCTCAATCAAGGACTGATCAGACCAGACTAAACTCATTTCTTTTGTTTTTTACCTGCATATACAGAAAGGGTTAAGCCAGTAGGTCAGGAGACTACTGATAGTTCACTGGTTTTAATGGCTTTTAACAAAGCATTTGACAAAGTCTCTGATTCTCATCTTGAGAAAAATAAGGATAGATATAGGTTAGAGTTAGACCATTAGGTAGATTCAGAATTGGCTGAATGATTGGTCTCAAAAACCACTCACCAATGGACTGGCACCATCTTGGAAAGAGATCTCTAGTGGAGTGCCCCAAAGGTCTGCATTTAATCTTTAGTGTATATATGACACTAAGTCAAGCTTTATGACAAGATCTGAAAGATCAACTGACTCGAATGTTGAGTCAAATTTTGTATGATGAAATTTATATTTGAATTTAAAAAGAGAAAACTAGTAAAATGGATAGAGTGCTGGACTTGGAGTTGGGAAGGGCTGAGTTCAAATTCAACTGCAAACACTTAATAGCTGTGTGACTTTAGGCAAGTGACTTAACTTTTATCAGTCTCAGTTCGCTCATCTGTAAAATGGGGTAAATAATAGTACTTACCTCCTAGGACTGTTACGAGAATAAAATGAGAAAATATTTTCAGTCTCAGTTTCCTCATCTGTAAATGGGGTAAATAATAATACTTACCTCCCAGGACTGTTAGGAGAATAAAATGAGAAAATATTTGTAAAGTTCTTTGAAAACCCTAAATTGACAAGATTTTAGAGGGAACACGATGGTCTTTTTTGAGTGTTTGAAGGATTGTCATAGGAAGAAGAGCTAGGTCCTAGAGGACAGGACCCTCCTGGACAAAATCCCTGAAGATTAGACTTGTGCAATAATGGAACAGGTTGCTTCAGAGACAGAACCTTCCCCTCTTTGGAGCTCCTTCTGCTTGTTGTTTGCCCTTTGTTCCTGAAGAGGAACATGTTGTGGGTGAATTGGATTCAAGTGAGGCAGGACTGTGCAAAGTCACCAGCCTCACTCTCTCCTCTGGAGCCATCTGGGCCCAGTGGCAAGGTCTAGGTCATGATGACTGGTGATGGCCCTGGATTCATTGCAAGATCTTAGCTTTTTAAGCTAAGGTCTTTAACAAGTCTCAGTCTGACTGAAGCAACACCTATTTAGTGATTAAGGTTAGGTAAGAAATGAAGCAGAGAATGGTCTCTTTTACCTAGTCAAAAGAAAAATTGATCTGGGAGAGGACCCTCAGGGTTTCTAGCCAAAATAGAAACAATTGCTGTTTGCATTCCTTTGAGTCAATCAGGGCCCAAATATAGACAAAGTGGGGCTTAGCCTGGTACCTACTATTGATTAATCAATAAAAGTCAGAGTGATTTGGGTTCCACTAAGCTCACTGTGGATGACCACTTGGCAGAATGTTGTAGTGCGATTCCTCAGATAGATAGAGGCTGACTCAAATGATTTCTAGTATCCTCCTCCAAGGCTGAGATTCTGTGCTTTATAAACTCTACAACTCCTTCCATACTTAGCTCTACACACAGTAGGTTTTAATAAATTCTTGAATTTATTGAATTGAAGACTGGAAAAGCACACTTCATTCACTCCCATTAGTCTAGAAGCTTGATAAAATACCAAATTTTTCTCCAACCATGTCTCAAGTCCAGGCAAATAGGAAAAAATAGTCAAGGATATTGAATTTATAAGAGCTAACATTTATATGGAGCTTACTATGTGCCAGGCATGGTGAAAAACACTTTATAAATATTGTGCCATTTGATCCTCACAACCATCCTAGGAGGTAGGTGCTATTATTATCCCCATTTTACAGATGAAGGAATGGAGGCAAACAGAGGTTCAGTGACTTGCTAGGGTCACACAGCTAGTAAGTGTCTGAGGCTGGATTTAAACTCTGCTCTTCCTGACTCCAGATACTCTAAAGATCTTGCTCTGTATCTGATGTCTGAGGAGGTACTCTTTTTTATTGTATATATTTATTTATTTTTAGATTTCAACATTCATTTCCATAAAATTTTGAGTTCCAATTTTTCTCCCTATCTCTCCCCTCCCCCTATCCCATGATACTTTGCATTCTGATTACTCCTTTCCTCAATGTACCCTCCTTTCTATCACACCCCACCCTTCCCTTATCCCCATCTTCTCTCTTTTCTTATAGGGCAAGATAAATTTCTATACCCCATTACCTGTGCTTCTTATTTCTCAGTTATATGAAATAATAATTCTCAGCATTAGTTTCTAATACTTTGAATTCCAACTTCTCTCCCTCCTTCCCTCCCTACCCATCCATGGAGAAGGCAAGCAATTCAATACAGGCTATATCTATCTATCTATCTATCTATCTATCTATCTATATCTACATCTGTATATATATATATATATATATATATATATATATATATATATGATTCTTGATTTTAATCCCAATTCCTTTGACTTCTGGAGTATCCTATTTGTTTTGCAAAAGACTTCCATAATCATCATGTTGTGTAATACTAACTATATTGCCCTCCATTCTACCTTGTCTCCCCCTTTTTTTCTATTCTCTCATTTGACCTTGTTCCTTTCCAAAAGTGTTTACTTCAAATTACTTCCTTCTTCCATTTGCCCTCCCTTTTATCATCCTCCTTACCCCACTTGTCCCCTCCTCCTCTACGTTTCTATAGTGTAATATATATTTTCATACCAAATTTAGTGAGGATGTTATTCCCTCCTTAAGCCATATGTGAGGAGGGTAAGTTCCACTTTTCCCTTCTCACCTTCTTCCTTTTCTCCTCCATTGAAAAAGATTTTTTCTTATCTCTTTTATGAGTTATAACCTGCCCAATCCCATTTCTCCCTTTCTCTTCCCAGTATTTTCCTCCCTCACCCTTTAATTTTTTTTTTTTTTGTGGATGTCATCTCTTTTCATTCAACTCAACCTGTATTCTCTATCTGTGTGTATGTGTGTGTGTGTTTGTGTGTATAATCCCTCCACCTACCCAAATACTGAGAAAAGTCTCAAGAGCTACAAATACTATCTTGCCATGAAGGAATGTAAACAGTTCAGCTTTAGAAAGTCTTTTATGATTTCTCTTTCCTGTTTACTATTTCATGCTTCTCTTGATTCTTGTGTAGAAAGTCAAATTTTCTATACAGTTCTGGTCTTTTCATCATGAATGCTTGAAAGTCCTCTATATCATTGAATGACCATTTATTCCCTTGAAGTATTATACTCAGTTTTGCTGGGTTGGTGATTCTTGATTTTAATCCCAATTCCTTTGACTTCTGGAGTATCCTATTCTAAGCCCTTTGATCCCTTAATGTAGACTAAGCTGCCAGATCCTGTGTTATTCTGATTGTATTTCTACAATACTCAAATTGTTTCTTTCTAGTTGCTTACAATATTTTCTTCTTGACCTGGGAACTCTGAAATTTGGCCATAATATTCCCAGGAGTTTCTCTTTTCAGGTCTCTTTCAGGAGGTGATCAGTGAATTTTTTTAATTCTTATTTTGCCCTCTGGTTCTAGAATATCAGGGCAGTTTTCCCTGATAATTTCATGGAAGAGAATGTCTAGGCTCTTTTTTTGATCATGGCTTTCAGGTAGTCCCATAATGTTTAAATTGTCTCTCCTGGATCTATTTTCCAAGCCAGTTGTTTTTCCAGTGAGATGTTTCACATTATCTTCTATTTTTTCAAACTTTTAGTTTTGTTTTCTAACTTCTTAGTTTATTTCATAGTCATTAGCTTCTCTGAACTTGGTTCTCTCTTTTAAAGAACTATTTTGTTCAGTGAGCTTTTGAACTTTCTTTTCCATTTGGCTAATTCTGCTTTTTAAAGCCTTCTCCTCATTGGCTTTTTGGACCTCTTTTGCCAATTGAGTTAGCCTCTTTTTAAAGATGTTATTTTCCTCAGCATCTTTTTGGTTCTTCTTTAGCAGGCTGCTGACATGCTTTTCAGGCTCTTTTATGGCCTGAGCCCATTTCATATTCATTTTGGAAGTACTGGAGGCAGAGGTCTTGACTTCCTCTAACAGTATGCCTTGTTCTTCCTCATCTGAAAGGATAGAAGGAGACACATGTTCACCAAGAAATTAACCTTCTACGATCTTATTTTTTTTTTCTCTTTTGGGGGCATTTTCCCAGTCAGTTACTTGACTTCTGAATCCTTAGTCAAAAGGAGGATCCTAGTGCTCCTCCTCTCCCCAGTATCATGCTCAAGGCCGAGATTCAGATCAGTTGCTCAAGTCCCCCAAGGGCTTTGAGTGGCGGCAGAGTCCCCACTGGGGGCTAAGGATCAGATCACCTGCTCGGTTCTGCCAGAGGCTTTGAGGTGAGCTGCCTGGACAATGAACCCAGGCTGTTTCTGCATAGCTGTCCACCACCTGCTGCTTCCACCACCTGGGGCCAGTGCTGAGGGAACCTCATTCCCTTCTCTCCCAGCTGAGAAAACCCTCCCACACTGATCTTTGGAGCTTTCTTTGTCACTTGTGGGTTGAGGGATCTGGGACCCTCCCTGCTGGGAATTATGCCCCAGAGGTCTGTTCAGGTTCTGTTCTTCCCAATGCCGCATGGCCAGGGCTGGGCTGCACTCCACTCAATGTCCTATGAGATAGACCTTTCCTGTTGGCCTTCCAGGTTACCTTTTGCTGGAAATCTCTTTCACTCTCTTGTTCTATGGCTTCTGCTACTCTAGAATTTGTTGAGAGTCATTTTTTACAGGTATTTTGTGGGCTGCGGGGGAAGTACTAGAGTGTATGTATCTTTCTGCTCCACCATCTCGGCTCCATGCCCCCCTGAGGAGGTACTTTTTAAAGTCAGAACTCTGCACAAGGAAATTTGCTCTTTTTAATTTTGTTTAGTGAGGAACAGAGAGAATGCAAAACAAGTGAAGGATAGAGTATCACCATTTGGGAGGCCATTACAGTGGTCTAAGAGCAAACTGATGAAGACCTGAATTAGGATGTGGTTATGGGAAGTAGAAATAGATGATAGTTGGGAGAGAAACTGAGGTAGAATAAACAGAATTGGGCAACTAATTGGAGACTAAGTCTGGTGAAGAAAAAAGAAATTGAAAGGTGTTAATGGTTCTAAGTAGAGACTTAATTAAACAAATTACAATGTTGAGAGGAAGAAAAATACATTTGGTAGGAGGGTGAATTCAGTTTAAAATGAACTAAATCTAAACTTCCAGTGCAACATGCAAGTGGGGCTATCTCCCACAGGTATTTAGAGGTGTGGGACTGGAGCTAAGGGGAGTTATCAGGGCTGGAAATAGAAATCCATTTGGACCAGTCCTAGGTCCCATGCATTAGGCTTTGTGGTGAGCTCTAGAGACCATGGTAGGGTGAAGATATGGTGGAGATGAGCTCTCTATCCTCAAGGAGACATATGGGAGACATGTCTATAAAGAGCCACATGTAAGGTATTCTCAAAATAGATGAAAGGTAGTGTTAGAAAAGAGAAAACCTCTAGTACTTGAGAGAACCAGAAAAAGCCTCCTGCAAAAACTGATATTGGAGCTGATTCTCGAAGAAAACCAAGGAGTCTCAGGCACAGGTGAAAAAGGAATTAGGCATGGGTCAGAGGGGATATCAGTGCAGAGGCATGGGGAAAGAAAAAGGAGTGTAACGCTCAAGAAACAGCAAGTAAGCCAACATGGCTGGGCCGCAGAGTATGTGGATGGGAGAAAGGCTAATATTATTAAAGTATGGTACAGCCAGATTGTGAAAACCTGTAGGTTGCCAACAAGAAACTTTAGACAAGTCTAGGCTATTTTTCAGCTGTTCCTTTCCTCTGGAAGCTGACTGTTCAAACAGAACTTGCTGATGGCAGCCCCTTCTTCTGAAACTTATAGGCAAACAGTAATTTCTTAGGGAGAGTATAAATACATATGTATACATAATTTAGATGTAATATATGTGAATATAACCAGAGTACAGTTGGAACCACAAATTGAATTGTTCCCCACCAGCCCTTTATAATTTGCAAAGAGCTTTTGTATAGAACATGTAGCATTCAATGTTTTCTTTCTTCCATAATTCTTTGCAAAGATGATAATATTCTGGCAGCTTTCAACAAGTTCATTTTCAAGAATATCCAAAATTCTAACTGGGAATAAGAATATTGTGACCTGGGCCCATTCAGAAGGTAGCATCCTCCAAAGAGCTACGAGGACTCCCTTGGGTCTCAGTCCCTTTCACAAGAAGGTCCTTTAGTTTCCATACTACCTTTCTTTAGATTTAGAGGCAGTCAAATGCTTTATTGTGGGCATCCCCAAAGAATAATTCCAACAGATTCTGTAAATTGCCTTTGATCTTGTAATACAAACCAGATAATAACTTAATTCACTTTAATACTATGAATCTTCTCTCAGCCAAGAATAATTCTTCTAAATTCCCTTTCTTCAGTTTATGAGCATTTATAGACTATAAGAATATTTTGTAGGAAAAAATTAAGAGGAATAGATAATACTACCATCATTCAGGATGATAGGGAATTGTTTCTAGGACTAACTATCCAAATCTTTGCTATGATCACAAGCAAAAGAATACTGTGGTCTTATTATGATCTATATACATTATGTATTGTGATACCAAGACATAGTTCTGATAATTCTAGTATTTGATATGAATAATAGTCTGGATGAAAGAAACAACAAACATGATTCGTAGGAGTTTGTTAAACAGTAAGGAGGGATGTGGACATTGGCAGAACCCTGAGAGGTTCTGCCAGTTTTCAATTGGGATTTTCCAATTTTCCAAAATAATTTACAACTTTATAGCAATTTTGATCATGTATTTTTAATTTAAAAAAAAAAACCAATTGTCAGCTGACAAATAAAATCATCCATCAAAAATCAAGGCTAAATCATAATGCAAATTAGAATGAATTGTTGATTTGATGTTAAATATTATTTAGATCACTTGATTTTTTCTAGAATTTTCCAAGAAATATCATTTCTTAAGCTTCCATAGTGTACAGTGGGCACCATTCTGGGTAACAGTGGTATGGTAGAGATAGTATGCAGACTTGGTGTCAGGAAGATCTATGTTCAAACTCTGCCTCTGACAATTACTAACTATGTGACCAGTAGCAATGCTTTTAACCTTAGTCTCTCCATCTATAGAGAGACTATAGTTTAGGACTTCCTCATAGGATTGTGATAATCTCAAATGATATAGTATATGTAAACTGTTTTGTAAACTTTGAAGTTTATATACAACATCAGTCATGATTCTCTTTTAAAAGTGATCTCATGAGGACAAGGATTATTTTTTTGTTTGTTTCTTTTTTTATCTACAACACGGCGTGGTAGCTGGTACATAGTGGATACTTGATAAATGATGAGTGAATAAATGAATGAATGAATTCTGAAAGTGATTAGAGAAAGGAATCAAATTCTTTGTTCTCAAACATGCACTTGTGTTTTGGGCTTTAATAGAACTCAATAGAAGCACATTGTATAATCCAGTCCAATCCAGTATATGTTTATTAAGCATATACTATGTGCTAAGCACTGGAGATACAATTGATGATGGGGTGATGATGATGATGATGATAAAACAGTTCCTGTTTTCAGGGAGTTTACAATCTAATGGGGGAATACAACACAAAAAAGGAGGCCAGAAAGCAGGGGTAGAGGGAAAGTCCAGAGGGTATCTTGTTCAGTGGAGTTGAAACCAGGCAGGGTAGCAGATGCAGAGTGGGGTGAGCTAAAGTCCATTTTTTGTCCTCTCTAAAGGAAGGTATTGGGAGGACTTTAGTACTCCACTCTCCAGCCCTTTAATCAGAGGGGAGAGTATGCTGGGAGAGGTGGTGGGAGTCAAGACTTGAGTTACCAACTGGTCATGATTAGCAGCGATGAGCCTAACCTGAGAGAAGCATCTTATTCAGTTGGAACTGAAACCAGGCAGAACAGCAGATCATACAAGATTAACTTAAATTCTTTAGATGATTTTAAAATTTTCTTTTTCTATTTCTTTTTTCTTCATGAACTTTCCCTTTCTCCAGTAGCTTCTGAGGTCTTCTGCTTTTCAGAACATCAGTGATCTGTTAATGCTACATATTGGCCTTTTCTGCTCAACTTTCAGAAAGTTCTCCTATGCAAAGATGTCTCTCACTTACCAGTAACCATTTTTCATGCTTTCAAAGTCCTCGAAGATGCTGGCAACCAGTATACTAAATGCTTATTATAGAAATTTACAAAGTGTTATTTTTTTTTTTGGAAGAGGCATTCATTCAGAAATCCATTTGCAGCTTCTTTGGTAGGTGAAGGACTCCGAGTAATATAAAGAGGAAAGGTATACTGAGGTTAAGGTTCATGCTCAGTTAAAGAAGTTTGATGGAATAACTATGTTGTTTCTTTTTCTTATTTTTGAGATAGGATGATACACTAATTTAATGATCTTTTAAGCATTCTTCTGAGCACCCTGTTCTCTAAAGATAAAATTAAATTATTTCTTAGCTTTAATCTTTACTTGTTTCTGAGATTTTTATTCTATAATTTACTTTATCCCTATTGTCTAGTGAGAGATTTACAATTGTATTCAAACCAATTTTGGGGAACACCCAATAGTTGCAGAGTACTGTATTTCTTTATAGTTGACATTTTTCTCAGAAGACATAGGTCTTCTGAGTCTAGAAAGCAATTTATGTTTTATAAGAAAAATTCCCTTTATAAGTCCATGAGCAAAATTACTTTTTTCCTGCCATCTGTTTTTATGTAAATTTATTTATTTTAAGTTTTCCACATTCAGTTCGGTAAAACTTTGAATTTCAAATTGTCTCCCCATCCCCCTCCCATTCCCCCAACCCCACCCCAGGATACTGTGCATTCTGATTGCCCTTTCCTCCAATTTTCCCTCCCTTCTATCACTCACCCCTCTTGTCCCCTTTCCTTCTATTTTCCTGTAGGGTAAAATAGATTTCTATACCCCATTGCTTATATATCTTATTTCCTAGTCATCACATGTAAAAAAAAAAAAAAAAAAAACAAAAAACCTTTAACATTCATTTTTAAAGCTTTCAGTTCCACATTCTCTTCCTTTCCACCTCCCCACCCAGCCTCATTGAGAAGGAAAGCAATTAGATAAAGGTTATTTATACATGTGTGATCTTGCAAAACACCTCTATAACAATGATGTTGTAAAGAGCTAACGATATCTCCCTCTATCCTGTCCTGCCCTCCATTTATTCAATTCTCTCCCTTGACCTATCCCTCTACCAAAGTGTTTGCTTATGATTAACCCTTCCCCCAATCTGCCATCCCTTCTATTATCCCCTCCTCTTATCCCCTTCCCCCTGCTTTCCTATAGCGTAAGATAAACTTCCATACCCAATTGAGTGTGTATGTAATTCCCCGCCCCCCCAAGGCCAAATCTGATGAAAGGAAGGCTCAATTATTCCCTCTCACCTTCCCCTTCTTCCCCTTCATTGTAAAAACTTTTTCTAGCCTCTTTTATATGAGATGATTTACTACTTTCTACCTCTCCTTTTCTCTTTCTCCTAGTACATTTCTCTCAACTCTTAATCTCCCTCTATCCTGTCCTGCCCTCCATTTATTCAATTCTCTCCCTTGACCCATCCCTCTACCAAAGTGTTTGCTTATGATTAACCCTTCCCCCAATCTGCCATCCCTTCTATTATCCCCTCCCCCCTGCTTTCCTATAGGGTAAGATAAACTTCCATACCCAATTGAGTGTGTATGTAATTCCCCGCCCCCCCCAAGGCCAAATCTGATGAAAGGAAGGCTCAATTATTCCCTCTCACCTTCCCCTTCTTCTCCTTCATTGTAAAAACTTTTTCTAGCCTCTTTTTTATGAGATGATTTACTATTTTCTACCTCTCCTTTTCTCTTTCTCCTAATACATTTCTCTCAACTCTTAATTTTCTTTTTTAGATATGAGCCCTTCATATATTCAGCTCACCCTGTGTACTCTCTCTACATATATATATATACATACATACATACATATATACATATATATGCATGCAGACATGCACATATATATACACACATACACATATACATATATATGTTTCCTCCAACTATCCTAATACTGAGAAATATCATCTGTCTATGTAGGAATGTAAACAGTTAAATTTTGACAAGTCCTTTATGATGTCTCTTTCCTGTTTACCTTTTCATGTTTCTCTTGATTCTTGTGTTTGAAAGTCAAATTTTCCAATCAGCTCTAGTTTTTTCAACAAGAATACTTGGAAGTATTCTATTTCATTGAAGTTCCATTTTTCCACTAAAGTATTATATTTAGTTTTGCTAGACAGGTGATTCTCTGTTTTAATCCTATATCCTTTGAGAATATTTCCCTGGAATATCATATTCTAAACCCTCTGATCCTATAGTGTAGAAGCTACTAAGTCCTGTATTATCCTGATTGGTTTACCACAATACCTGAATTGTTTATTTCTGGCTACTTATAATACTTTCTCCTTGATCTGAGAACTCTGAAATTTGGCTACAATATTCCTAGGAGTTTTCCTTTTGAGGTCTCTTTCAGGAGGTGATTGGTGGATTCTTTCCATTTCTATTTTACCCTCTGATTCTAAAATTTTTCTAGATTTTTTTTCCTTGATAATTTCTGTGTTTTCCTTGATAATTTCTAGAAAGATGGTGTCTACGATCTTTTTTTGGTCGTCTTTTTCAGATGATCCAATAAATTTTAAATTATCTCTCCTGGACCCATTATCCAGGTCAGTTGTTTTTTTCCAATGAGATACTTCACATTGTCTTCTACTTTTTCATTCTTTTCATTGTCTTATAATTTCATGATTTCGCATAAAGTCATTAGCTTCCATTTGCTTCTTTCTACTTTAAAGGAATTCTTTTCTTCAGTGAGCTTTTGGACCTTTTTTTCCATTTGGCTCATTCTACTTTTAAAGACACTCTTCTCCTTCACTTTTTGGCCATTTGGGTTAGTTTAATTTTAAAAGGTGTTATGTTCTTCAGCATTTTGGGGGGTTTCCTTTAGTAAGCTGTTGACTCACTTTTCATGATTTCCTTGCTTTACTCTCATTTCTCATCCCAATTTTTCCTTTCCTCTTAATTTTCAAAATCCTTTTTGAGCTCTTCCATTGCCTGAGACCAACTCATATTTTTCTTAGAGGCTTTGGATGCAGGAGCTTTGGCTTTGTTGTCTCCTTCTAGCTGTATGTTTTGATCTTCCTTGCCACCAGTGATATAAGAAAATACCTCTTCACCTAGAAAGTAAAAATCTATAGTCTCTTTCTTTTCCCCCATTTTCTCATTTTCCTAGCCAGTTACTTGACTTTCGAGCTTTGTTAAGTGGAGGTCTCCAAAAGTATCCTCCACTTCAGCAGTGACTATAGCTGCTCTGGGACTGAGACAGAGGCTGGGGCTAGGGCTGAGACCAGACCACATTCCCCTCTTAGCCAGGTGAGAGATCATTCCTACTGACCTTTGAAGCTGTCTTTAGTGTTTATGAGTTGAGAAGTCTGGAATCCACAGCAACCACAAGCAATTCAGTTCCCTAAGGCTCCCACTCAGTCCACACCAGCATGACCCACACAGAATTACACTCCACTTTCAGCCTTTCCGTTGGCTTTCCAGATTGACTTGGGCTGAAATTTGTTTCAGCCTGTCATTTTGTGTCTTCTTCTGCTTTAGAATTTGTTTAGAATCATTTTTTACATGTTTTTGAGGGGTTTGAGAGCAGAGCTGTAGCAGATTCCTGCTTATACTATACCATCTTGGCTCTGTCCCCCCCGCAAATTACTTCAGGAGCCCAGGTTCACTTTCACACTATAGTGAGGCATAGGAAAGTAGGAACTGAATGAAGAAGTAGATATGTTTCTTTTGGTTTTGTTTGGTTTGGTTGCCAGAGAATTCTTCAGTAAGTACGAAATTCCTAGTATATTCCTTTGATTAAAATTATTTTGCAACTCCCCTCTAATGCATCATCTAACAGATTTTCCTGGGGTATTGAGAAATTAAATGAATTGTCTAGAGTCATATAACCAGTATGGATCAGAGGCAGGATATGAATCTAAATCTTCCTGACTCCAAGGACGATTCTCTACCCACCTCATCACCTTATCTCATATATGTAATACACTCTGTTTAATTGGCAAAGGAAACGTAGAAAGATTGCCATCAAAATGTATTCTAGATGTGGGTACTTGATTATTTAATTTTCCAATATCCGGGAAAAATACAGTATCTGGAGCCCTTTATATCCCCCAAATTACTAAGATAGTAAGTTATTATTTTTGGGTAGCTAGGTGGCACAGCAGATAGAGACCCAGGTCTGGAGTCAAGAAGACTCATCTTTCTGACTTCAAATCTGCCTTCAAATATTTACTAGCTTGTGACTTTGGGCAAGTTACTCAATCCTTTTTGTCTTTATTTCCTCGCATGTAAAACGAGCTGAAGAAGGAAATGGCAAATCACTCAGTATCTTTGCCCAAGAAAACCCGGGTGATGAAGGGTTGGACATGACGGAAAAGTGACTGAACAACAACTGAATTGTTATTTATCCAGAGTTTAGGGGCTGGCACACTGAATAAGCAAGTTAAAATAAAATGATCAGATACATGAATAACTCATATCACTAGTTTTCATTTTTCAATTTTTAAAGATTCAATTTTATTTTCATTTCCAAATTCTCTCCCTTCCCTCTTCCCCCATCCTCTGAGAAGGTGAAAAAAGCTAAGCTCATTAGAAATATGTATATTCATGTCAAACAAATTACCACATTAGAGAGAGAAGGAAGGAAAGAAGGAAGGAAGGAAGGAAGGAAGGAAGGAAGGAAGGAAGGAAGGAAGGAAGGAAGGAAGGAAGGAAGGAAGGAAGGAAGGAAGGAAGGAAGGAAGATAATAATATGCTTCGATCAGATCACCGGTTTTAAAACAACTGAAAACACCATGTAATGTCCTTGGTGCTACAGTGGTACTAAAGACATTTTGTGTTTAGCAATTCAGAAGGTATTTTAGGATTTCAGGTTGCCTTAGGTTTATCATAATTATATAGTGCCAGGAAAAAAAGAAACTTATTCTGATCTGATATTTGCGATTTTTGCATAGAAGTTTAGCCATGTTTGTTTGACTTCTTCATATTGTACAAAAATAGCAAAAAAAGTGGTTATCAATTGGCAAATTCAATCATGTATGTTACTAGGAGTCTTGGTCTTTGCATGAATGAGAAACATTGTATATTTGGCTACTTGTCCATATACTATCAGTCCTCTAGAAATTTTCCTTTCAAACGTGCACTCCAATCATGCAAGTTTGTTTATCTAAAAATGAATACAGGAGTATTTATAAGGCATAGCCACAAGATAGTTTCTAACTTTAACCCAAAGCCTGATTCAATCATTCTGCCTCAAACCAAATATATTATGTATGGTATATAATTGAATTCTTCCACATTGAATAAAGTCAGTGTGTATTCCTTCCATAATAAAATATTCTAAAAAGCATATTCTGTCGTGGATAAATATAACTTTAGACTTATTCCTAAATTCTAGTCAAATTAAATGTCAACTCTGCTTTTCTTTTTTTTTAATATGAATTTATTTATTTGATTTTTTACATTCATTTTCACAAAATTTTGGGTTCCAAATTTTCTCCCCATTTATCCCCTCCCCCCCACCCCAATACACCCAGCATTCTAATTTTCCCTATCACCAATCTGCCCTCTCTTCTATCATCCCTCCCTTCTCTTGTCCCCATCTTCTCTTTTGTCCTGTAGGGCCAGATGACTTTCTATTCCCCATTAACTGTATTTCTTATTTCCTAGTGGCAACAACAATACTCAACAGTTGCTCCTAAAACTTTGAGTTCCAAATTCTCCCCATCCCTCCCCCCCCACCCGGAAGGCAGGCAATTCAATATAAGCCATATCTGTGTAGTTTTGCAAATGAATTTGATAACAGTCATGTTGTGTAAGACTAACTGTATTTCCCTCCATCCTATCCTGCTCCCCATTGTTTCTATTCTGTCTTTTGATCCTGTCCCTCCCCAAGTGTTGACTTCAAATTACCGCCTCCTCCCATTGCCCTCCCTTCCATTATCCCTCCCTCCCTGCTTATCTCCTTCTCCCCCACTTTCCTGTATTGTAAGATAGGTTTTCATACCAAAACAAGTGTGTATTTTATTCCTTCTTTTAGTTGAATGTGATGAGGGTAAACTTCATGTTTTTTTCTCAGCTCTCCTCTTTTTCCCTCCAATAAAAAGTCTCCTGCTTGCCTCTTGAATGAGATATAATTTACCCCATTCCATTTCACCCTCTCTCCTCCCACTACATTTCTCTCTCACCATTTACCTTAATTTCTTTTAAAATATGGTCCCATCATATTCAATTCACTCTGTGCTCTCTCTCTCTGTGTGTGCATGTGTGTATGTGTGTGCACACCCACGTGTATACATGTATACGTGTGTGCATGTGTGTGGTCCTACCAACTACCCAGATACTGAAAAGTTTTAAGAGTTACAAATGTTGTCTTTCCATGTAGGAATGTAAACAGTTCACTTATGGTAAGTCCCTTATGACTTCTCTTTGCTGTTTACTTTTTCAGGCTTCTTCTCATTCTTGTGTTTGAAAGTCAAATTTTCTTTTCAGCTCTGGTCTTTTCATCAAGAATGCTTGAAAGTCCTCTGTTTCATTGAAAGACCATGTTTTCCCCTGAAGTATTATACTCAGTTTTGATGGGTAGGTGATTCTTGGTTTGAGTCCTAGTTCCTTTGATTTCTGGAATATCCTATTCCACGCTCTTTGATCCCTTAAGGTGGAAGCTGCTAGATCTTGTGTTATCCTGATTGTATTTCCACAATACTGGGATTGTTTCTTTCTAGCTCCTTGCAATATTTTCTCCTTGACCTGGGAACTCTGTAATTTGGTCACAATGTTCCTAGGAGTTTCTCTTTTTGGATCTCTTTCAGGCGGTGATCGGTGGATTCCTTCAATACTTATTTTGCCCTCTGGTTCTAGAATCTCAGGGCAGTTTTCCTTGATCATTTCATGAAAGATGATGTCTAGGCTCTTTTTTTGATCATGGCTTTCAGGTAGTCCCATAATTTTTAAATTGTCTCTCCTGGATCTATTTTCCAGGTCAGTTATTTTTCCAATGAGATATTTCACATTCTCTTCCATTTTTTCATTCTTTTGGTTTTTGTTTTATGATTTCTTGGTTTCTCAGAAAGTCATTAGACTCCATCTGTTCCATTCTAATCTTGAGAGAACTCTTTTCTTCAGTGAGCTTTTGAACCTCTTTTTCCATTTGGATAATTTTGCTTTTGATAGCATTCTTCTCCTCATTGGCTTTTTGAGCCTCTTTTGCCAATTGAGTGAGCCTATTTTTCAATGTGTTATTTTCTTCAGCATTTTTTTGGGTCTCCTTTACCAAGTTATTGACCCATTTTTCATGCTTTTGTTGCATCTCTCATTTCTCTTCCCAGTTTTTCCTCCACCTGTCTGACTTGATTTTCAAAATCCTTTTTGAGCTCTTCCATTGCCTGAGCCCACCAGACATCCACCTCGGATGTCTGTGATAGAGAGGCCCCACCTTCCACATCTTTCCCTTATGGCAAGCATTGTCTTCCTCATCAGAAATGAAGGGAGGAAGGAACATCTCTTCCTCAAGAAAGTATCTTTCTCTGGTCTTATTTTGCTTCCTTTTTCTGGGCATTTTCCCAGCCAGTTACTTGACTTCTGAGATTCTTGTCCACCCCTACCTAGATCCACCCAGCTAGTGCTTGGGGTCTGAGATTCAAATGCTGCTCCCCAGCCTCAGGGCTTTTAGCAGTGGGCGCAGCTGCTATTCAATGTGAGCTTAAGTTCTGGTGCTCAGGTGGGGGCAGGGCCCCCTCTCAGGCTCAGTTCCCTCAGGGGGTTTATGCAGAGACCTTCAGTAATGGATCTGAGGTCCTCCCTGCTCCAGGAGCCTCTGGCCGCCACTGCCTCTGCTGCTGCCTCTGCCCCTGCATCTGCTGCAACCTCCTGAGGGGGCCTGAGTTATGGAGACACCCTGCTCCCCTCCTGGCCAGCCCAGAAGTCCCTCTCACTGATCTGCAGCACCTGTGGGTGGAGGGACTTTCGTGGCCCCCAGTGATTCTGTCCCTGAAGCCTGCTTGGATCTGCTCCTCTGGGGCCATGCGGGCAGGGCAGGGCAGGGGCTCTGCTGTCCAGTGTGTGACAGACCTTCGGTGCCAGTTTTTCAGGGCTCTCTGAAACGGAAATCTCCTCCACTGCATTGCTGCATGGCTTGCACTGCTCCAGAATTTGTGGGGAGTTCTTTTTACAGGAAATTTATGGGTTGTGGGTTTGGAGCTAGCATACATGAGTCTTTCTACTCCACCATCTTGGCTCTTCCCTCCCTCAACTCTGCTTTTACTGACAAATTCATTAGGACCCATGGAGGAATAAAAGCTCTACTCTAAGTAGCCTGCATTTTTTTAAAGTTATTTCTATCCTAAGTGGCAGTCAAGAAGCAAGGATACCAGTAGTTCTCTGAGAAAAGAGCAAAAAGCAACAGTGATACTCAGTTAAGACTTCTGTATCTCTTGATCATGATTTGGTCCCCCAGACCCTCTGCCTCTGCTCGCTGTCATGCAGCCCTACAGACTTGTAAGACTGACCCAGTACATTTAGGTGTGAGGAAACATAGATAAAGGCCAGCCAAATCACCATCATTGACATGTATCCTTGTGTTTCTCACTAAATAAAAGAAACCTAGGGTACATAATGAGCAAGGAAGCAGAAGAATAAGTGATAGATAGATAGATAGATAGATAGATAGATAGATAGATAGATAGATAGATTAGATAATGGATGAATAGATAGATAGTTCATTGTCTGATGAGTTTGTAACCCACAGAACTGATCATGAAGACTTGTAAATGCTAATGTTATTTAAATAGTGTTGACTGCTAAATTTATACCTGACTTCAATTTAATCCACTGTGCATAACATTCTGTTGCCCTTAGAATATTTCAAATTTATTCTAAGTTGAATCTGGTTGTTCTTTTTTTAGATAGTAAGCTCCTGAAAACCTTGTCCCTTCTTAGAAACAATTACAACATTTTTAACATTAAATGTTTGCTGCTTACCTATCATTTTCTGAGGTCAGATAATATTACAATAGCTGTACACTCAAAAGAATGATAATAGTAACAGTTGAGAGCAAGAGAAAGAAATGGAGAAATACAAGGGACCTCTTAATCCATCAAGTTTTGTGGATAATAAAACTTTTTATAAATTAGGACAAGGATTCCAGTAACATTTATTATACAAATACTTTCATATGAAAACTTAAAATTCTACAAATCAGAGTAATTCATGGAAATTCTGTTTCCTAATTGTGACCATCCAGATTCTTTTTAAAGGTCTATGATGTCACCAAAGTTCTCTCACAATTGTTTTCAGGATTCCAAGACAAATAGCAGTGAGTATTAATCCCACGTTAAAATATAGCTTTTTCATTTGAGCTGATACATCTGTCAAGTTATTGGTTTATTCTAAAGTTGTCACTGAAGGTTATTGGAACAAATTCCTGAAACCTGAGTGCTGGGGATAAAATTTTTGTGGGGATAAGAATTAGTAGCTGGGTAGTGACATTGAAGATAGGGTTAAATTATTGCATTAATGTGTCAGGTCCCCCTTACATTAGAATGTAAGTTCTTTAAGGGTAGAGAATGTGCTGTCTTTCTTTTTTCTTGTCATTGTATCATCAGCCTTAGCATATGGTCTGGCACGTGGTAAACACTTCATAAATGTTAGTTGCTTCCTTACTGAGAAATATAAGATGAATGGGATGGAGCCAAGATGGTAGTGTAAAGGCAGGGACTTATCTGAGCTACCCCAAGTTCCCCAACCATCAACTTAAGATAATGCCTCAAAATGAAGTCTGGAATGACAGAACCAACAAAACAATAGGGAGAAAAATTTTCACTCTCTTGGTGTAGAGGTGGTTCATTTATATAATCACGGTGCCTTTTAGGTGTCAAATCAGTCCCGATTACCCTCATCTCTCTTGCCAGTAAATCCTTTACTCTGTGAGTTTAGATGGTTCTCTGAACTTGCCATCGAACTGAATATCTGTCCATGCATTTTCACAAGTACATTTCACTCTTAGTAGGCAGTGTGGCAGAGTAGGAAAAAAGCTGGATGAAAAGTTTAAAAAGTCATGTTTTGGTCATTATCTTTCCACTAATCAGCTGGGGAGATTTCATCAGTTCATTTTTACTTTGGAGGCCTTGGTTTCTTCATTCTTCAAATAAGGAAATGGGATCTTAAAGTCTTTAAATACATTCTGATTCAGAAGATCAATGAAGCTTTGTATTTCATGTAATTTTTCCCATCCCATTCCATCATAGAATAGTTTGGAAAAGCAACCTGAAAGGTGGAGGGGAATGGTGGGATGGGGCAGGGGCCTGGCTGCAAAGGGAGGAAGCTGAGATTGGCAACAGAAACCTTTAATCCAAACGATTACTCCCTAACATACTATCCTCATTCTAGTGAAAGTGTTTTTGAGATAGAGGATACTCAGGTGGGTTTGGGAGACAGACAAGAATCTTTTAAGAGTTGGTGACTAATGAAAGGTTTGAATGAGTAGGTAAATGTGTGTGAAAGCTGCAGGAATTTCAGATAGTCTGAGAAAATTGGATAAAAGTAGAAGTTTGGGGGCTTTTAGATGATGGAAAGTAGAATGGAAAGAGGAGGTTGAAGTGGAAATGCATCATTACCAGCATCATCATAGCTAACTTTTATATAGCACTTTAAGAATTGCCAAATGTTTTATACATATTACCTCATTTGAAGTAACTGAGACTTGGTAGAGATTAAATGACTTGCTCAGAGTCACACAACTCATAAGAGTCTAAGGCAGAATTTGAACTCAGGCCTTCCCAACTCCAAGTCCTGTACTCTGTCCATTGTATCATCTGCCTGCCTTTAAAGTCATCCATAACCAGTAAAAATTTGGGGGAAGGGAGAATATTTTCAAGGTAACATTTTGTTTTTATCATTGCCACTGTTTGAAGGAACACTTCACAATGAGATACCATCTGTTGATAACTGACAACTGTCAGTCATCCATGACTTAACTCTAGCTGTTAAACAATCTTGAGTAATTTAAGCAAGTAAGGGCTCTTACTTACTACTTACATACTTACCTCTGCCATCAGAGTATTCCAGTTATTTTTCATTTGGCCCTAATGAACCATATTGGTTGAAAATGTCCTCTTGCTTTGAGAGAAACTAGCAGCTGTTCAAAAAGTTCCATATGACATTCATCCAATTCTATCCTGAAAAAAGTATTTCCAAACATGTCCAAGTAGATGGATCTTTCCCTTGCCCCATTTTTAGAATTACCACTATATAGACATAGTATGTAGTACATGCAACAATCATGACTTTTTCCCCTGGAATCTTATTCTAATGGGCAATGTACTAACGAAAAAATAATCCTGAAGAGTTGATAGACACCATGATTGAAACATGATCAATATTAGGCTGTATACACTGGGAGGGAGAAATATGAAATAATGAAAAATGAAATTAACAAAAAAGAATCCTTTATCTTTTGCTTTCAGGGATTCTATACAGAAGCCTGCAAGTTCTTTAAGCAAGCTTTTGATACAACTACTGAGTTCATGGATATCCCCCTGGTGGATGAGACCAAAGTCCACTATGGAATCGCCAAGGCTCACCAGATGATGATAGCAGTTAACAGTTACATAGAATCTGCTGACCATGACAGCCTCAGTCACCTTCTAACGTGGAAGGAGACCCGAAGTAACATTTTCCCAGAACCCACGACTGGTAAGAACGAGATCAAGAAATGCGTTCATTTCCAAAGCTGCTGATGGCATATTTGGTTGAAATGTTTACTCAATTGTATTCCCTCCTGGATTGATTTTATGCTACAGGGAAGTTAGGTATACTTTGGCGTATAATATTCTGATTGACTTTAAAGGAATTTCACAAAGAAAAATGGATAATTATGATCTCTTTAAAAAGGTTAACTTCATTTCCCACACTACTTTTATAGGTATAAAAGGTATTCTCCAGCATGGATTTAGCACAGCCCTGCTAAAATCCAATTCAATTGCAAGTCATGTTATCATCTTCCTGATGTCTTGGTCCTCTTCCAGAGTGAAGGGCAAACCGTGCTGACACATTGAGTCATAAAACAATGTGAATTTAAAACTTATTCTTACTGACAAAAAAAAACAATGATACATCAAGATATTATTGCATACGTACTACTTTTAACGTTGATTTTTTTCTACCCACTTTCCTTCAGTATTTTGTAGTTTTGGATGTGTCCATAGTTTTCTTCCCCAAACTATGGCCTCTCTCCAAAGGGAGCTTGTAGCTCATTTGTCCTGTCTGATTTTAGCCTCAAAGAAATAGTAAGGAGTCTAGAAATTTGATGCAAAGTGAAAAATTATGCCCTAGGTGAGTCTACATAAGAGTTTGTGTGATAAAAATCTGGGGTGTAGGGGGCCACATCCTCAGTGGATCAGTAACGCAACCCAGTGACTTAAAAAGCAGCTAATGCAATCTCTGGATACATTAAGAGTGATTGTGTCTAGAACATAGATTGTAAAAAAGTCTTGCTGTTCTCTGCCCTGGTCAGACTTATTATTATAGATTATTACATCTAGTGCTAGGTGTTATGTTAGGGAGAACATTGACAAGCTGACAAGAGTTCAGAGAAGGAATGAAAAGTATGCTAAGCAAAGATAATGGAGACCATGCTGTACACAGATTGGTTAAAAAAATTATGGATCATTAGCCTGCAAAAGAGAAGACCTAAGGGTAACAAAATAGCTATATTTGAAGGGATGTCATGTGGGCAGTAGGATTAGACTTGTTCTTCTTGACTTTAAAGAAAAAAACTAAAAATACGAGTGGAACTTGTAGAGAGGAAGATTTAATTTCAATGTAAAAAAGTTTCTTATCATAGCTAGCCAAGAGTGGAATGCACTGCCTAGGGAGGCAGCAATTTTCTTGGTACTTGAGATCATCCAGAAAAGTCTGAGTGACTATTTGTTGGTAGTTCTTGGGTCAGTAACAAGTTGAACTAGAAAGTCTCGAAGATCCCTTCTATCTCTCATATTCTGTAAAACAATAACAAGTATGAGCATCCCTTTACGTAGCAATTGTGTCCTGGAAAATTGCATTCAAATCAAATTTGTATATAGCAAAACAATTAAAATATACTAAGGGGAATAAATCATAATGAATGATTCAGTGAAAAGAATGTTAAGTGTAGGGTTAGCAGATCCGTGTTCACATCCTGACTCCTCTATTTCCTAACATACCTATGTGAGTTTGGTCAAATCCCTGAACTTCTCAGGTCCTCAGTTTCCTCATCTGTAAAATAAAGGGGATTGAGCCAGGTAGCCTCTAATATCCTCTCCCTTTCTAAATCTATGATCCTGTGAATCTTTTTGAAACAGTGAATTATCATCTAATTTACGCTTTAGGACAATGCAAATGTTCACATACATACCATAGAAATGTATCGTCCAAATTTTCATGACCCCATTTGAGGTTTTCTTGGTAAAGATTCTGAAGTGCTTTGTCATTTCCTTTTCCAGCTCATTTTTACAGATAAAAAATTGAGGCCAACAGGGTTAAGTGGCTTGCCCAAGGTCACAAACTACTAAGTATCTGAGGTCAGATTTGAACTCATGAAGATGAGTCTTCCTTACTCTATCCTCTCGTACCACCTAGCTTCCCTGTACAAATGAATACCTACATTTATATGTAGATTATAGGAGGATCTGTATTAAGCTCTTTTTCAAGCTTATAGATTACCTATGTAATTGATTAAACATTAGAAAGCTTTATTAACCCTCTTGCAAGCCAATAGAATATCATTTAACTTATTACTAAAAGGGTCTTCTGGTTATCTTTTGTGTAAAAACAGAAAAAACTGATCATTTCCACACATGTGAAACATGAAACAAGATGAACAAAAAAGTTTAAAAATGGATGATTTGCAAATGCTAAGTAATTGTAATAATCAATCTGGGCCCCAGGAAAAAAAAGACAAAGTACACTTTCCTCCCTTCAGTAAAGAGGTGTGGGGGACTTTAGGTATAGAATATTGAGTAGGTTGTTTGTAATGTAAAAACAAAAAAATACCAGTAAAGCATATTTTTAAGAAATAACTAGCTAAAACAAATGAGTTGATAGAATTTTATGTGTACGAGTATCCAGAGATAGCGCTGTAATTATTAACTTATCATTTTTAGAAGAATGTCACATGAGACCGAATTGTCAGAGATTTGGGGATTGACTATCTAATTTGTGGCTCTATCATATCTTTGGTTTTGCCTCTCCCTTCTGTTGTCATACTTTTAAAATCTTTTTTCTTTGAATGATATTTTAGTTTTTTCCCATTACATGTAAAAAATTTTAACATTTGTTTTGTAAAAATTTTGAATTCAAATTCTCACCCTCCCTTCCTTTTGACAGCAAGCGATTTTATATAAGCTATACATGGGCATTCATGCAAAATATATTTTTGCATTAGTAACTCTGTGAAAGAAAAACTCAGACCAAACACACACACACACACACACACACACACACAAAGTTGTTTTGTTTTTTTTAAGTATGCTTCAATCTGCAATTAGACTCCATCAGTTCTTTCTCTGGAGATTGATAATTTTTTTCATCATGAGTCCTTTGGAATTGTCTTGGATCATTGTATTGCTGAGAAGAGCTGTTATTCATAGTTGATCATCACACAATATTGCTCTACTGTGCACAGTGTTCTCCTGGTTCTGCTCACTTCACTTTGAATCAGTTTGTATAAATCTTTGCAGGCTTTTCTGAAGTCATCCTGCTCATCATTTCTTATAGCACAATAGTCTTCTGTAACAAACCATATATTACAATTTGTTCAATCTTCCCCCGATTGATGGGCTTCCCCTCAATTTTCAGTTCTTTGACACCACAAAAAGAGCTGCTAGTCATATCCTTTGACCATTTATCAATTGGGGAATGACTTTTTTCTTATAAATTTGACTTAGTCTTGATATATTTAAGAAATGAGACTATTATCAGAGAACTTTGTTATAAATTTTTTCTTCCAATCTTAACTGCATTGTTTTTGTTTGCACAAAAACATCCCCTACTGCTGACTCAGTCACCCCCAAAGCCTGCTGCTGATTTGCACTAGCCATGATTTATTACTGGCTGCCTAGTGCAGGGACCTGAGACCTCACTGCTGACTTGCACTGGGACATATGGTCTCACTGCTGGCTTTTTGCCTGGCCTTGGGACCTCAGTGTTGTCTTGCGCCAGCTTTCATGGCCTTGATGATGATTTGCTAAGATAACCTGGGCTGGGCTGTGCTCCACTCTCACCCCAGTGAGACATATCTCTCTCATTGACCTTCTAAGTTTTCTTGGTCTGAAAAATTGTTTCACACCATCCTTTTGTTGGTTCTAGTGATCCAAAATCAATTTTGAGGTGCTATTTTAATGTTGTTTAGAAGGTAACTTGGGAGAGCTCAGGAAATTCCCTGCCTTTATTCTACCATCTTGGCTCCACTTCCTCTACCATGCTTTAAGGGGATCAAGAGAAGGAAAAGAGTTAGAATTCTTGTCAGTCTATTTGAGTACTCATCGGGATACTGTAGAAGGTATCCTCTGTCAGAAGATGGACACTATGTATTTCATTTAACCAAAAGATTGTTTTTTCCACCTCACCCCACCCCTACCTTCCTCCTTCCTCGTTGTAAATGAGTTGTTTGTTCCTCCAAATACAGTCTCTCTTCATAGCAACTTGTCTCTTCCTTATTCTTATTGTGCTTTCTAAACAAAGCCTTCCACTTTAAGTTTCCACCTTCCCTACATGGGTCGTTCCACAGTCTTCTAGAAGGCAGTGCTGGGGTGCTGAGACCCCCACACACACCAAAGGATACATTAAAGAGAATTTTATTTGACTAGATCTGACTCAGATAAGGGAGGCCAGATGTACAATCAGAAACAAAAACAACAAACCTTCCTAACTGGTAGGTTCATATTATCTACCTAAAATAGAAATGCACTCAGATGGGCATTTTACAAGTGAAGAAATAGCCTGCCGTGATAGAATTCTTTTGTAGATTTAAGTTAGAAAACAAAGGGGGATGTTATGAAACACACTCATTCTTTTCGTGTGAATGTGTCCTTGACTAGGAATAAATCAGGTTCTGTGCAAATAAAAAAATAAATAAAAAAGCAAAAATTAAAAAAAAAAGCCACTGTATAGATATACACATGTGTTTAGGTTGAAAAATCATTTTCATTAACCACCAATTAAGCAAAAAAGTATTCTCTTCCCTTAGGAAAAGAGCCCATACCTGTGAGTCAATATTATATCTTGATTATCATTCAGTTATTATGTGAGAGAGAGAAAGCTATAACAGTTAGTGCTGGCCCAATATGATACTGTCAAAGCAATGAGCTATGAAAATATTATTTGCCGACTGATGAGTTCTCAGATCTTTGGAGTTCGCCTCTCCTATGGAGAAGCATCCTCAAACTTGCTGCCAAGAGCTCCCGTGTACTCAGTAAAGGGCAGATCAAAGATCAGGAAGATGCTGTATAAAAACTGTGCCTTCATCCTCCCCTTGGAGACTTCCAAGCCCTCCAAACAAATCATTAGCTCACAGAGCCAGCAATATTCTTTTAAGCAGAAGGAACCTATCCCCTTAAGGGAATAGACCAACGAGAGCACTCAAGTCTATAGATAAAACAGAGCTATGATTCATTCACCAATAATCATCCATCACCTTTATGTCTTTCCAAGGGAACACAGCAAACACTAAGAGCCTTCCTTTTATTTTAATAGAATTTGAGGGGGTTGGAAGATGTCAATATTGCATATCTTCTTTCTGATGGTAATATGAGAAAGATAAAGTACCTCCAACCAAAATTGAAAAGTTTAGGAAGAAATAAAATGTGTCCCAGACTCCCACCGTCTTCCCCCATCCCCCAAAGAAGTGTACACATTCAGACCCTAAAACCCCAGAAATCTTTAGATTTAGACAGTTCTCTCTGTACAGTTCTTTAGACCCCAGGGCTTTTCTTTGAATTCCTTTGGACTTCTGCAGAACAAAGTATATTTTCTTTACTAGAACTATTATCTCTGCAACCAGGGGAAAATTCATTTCTTTTGCATAAAAGGCTAATACATCTTGCCTTTTGTAGATGGCAGCTGTACATGTGGAAACGGTGATTCTCTGTGAAACAAAAGTGCCCTTCATTCATCCTAATAGGGATGTTAACCTAAAAGTGTAATTATGGCCAGTAAATGCCAACATTGTTAATCGCTTCCCGGCTCTTCTCTCTATCAGGAGCATCTCTCTAACAGACTTCGTTGGGGCATCCAGATACAAGTCATTTTTTGGTATGTCTGGTTGCTTTATAGAAACGAGATGCAAACATGGAGTATGGAACCTGTTGAAAATACTGATCATTGTCTTTAAATGTCCAAAATGCCATTCCCAGTTCCATTAATAACATAGTATTTTGTAGTATGTTAAATGAAAGTCAGTGTAATATGATGGACAGAACACTGGAACCAGGAAGACCTGGCTTTGAACCCAGCCTCTGACACTCACCAAGCTATGGGACCACAGGCAAAACTCTCTGAGACTCAGTTTCCTTATCTGTAAATTGGAAATAAAAACAGAATCAAATAAAGCATGAGAAGGTGTGTTGGGATTCTAATCGGTCCATTTAAGTACTTATGGAATATTGTATCAGATCTGATAAAGGATAAAATGAAACTTTTATTTTTTATGTTAAAGTGCTTTGCAGTCATTAAATCTCTGCTAATCACCAAGCATTTATTAAATGCCTTCTATGTGCTATGCACTGTGCTTAGCTATCACCGTGATTATCATCTAATAATATTTTTACAGGAAAAAATAAGAAGCCAAGAGTCTGGCTCCCTCCAGATATATTTGATCATTGGAATATTAATTGGGAAATTATACACTGATGATTCTAAACTAATGGTGTCAAGCTCAAGTAGACAGGAGCCACTGAACCATACATAAGTATCCTTATAGGTTGCATATTGACTTAGAAAACCACATATTATATTAACTATGTTTTATTGCATTTTTATTTTTTTTAGTATTTCCCAATTGCATTTAATCTAACTGGCCTATACTGAGGAGTGTTGCACACATGCAACCTATAGTCATATGTTTGATACCTCCATAATCTAGACAAACCCCCAGATTAAAGAATTTGATTCAACCCCCTCCTTTTCTAGATGAGGAAACATACAGTTTGCAGGTTTTCTACTATTTCTGTCCTATTTGTCACTCAGGATTTCAAGAATTAAAAAACGTGTGTGTGTGTATGTGTATATATCTGTGTGTATAGACACTGTATATATGCTATTATACATATACATAGACTATACATGGTAATGTATTATGCATATACATGCATAGATATGCATATGTATATAAACATAGCATATATGCAACATGTATATACATGCTGTATGTCTATATATACATATATAAGTTATATATGTATATATAGACGTATAGTATATATAGTGTATATATGTATATATAGACATGTATATACATGTTGCATACATGCTGTTTATATACATACGCATATCTGTGCAATGTATATGTATAATACATTTAACATGCATGTATACTGTATGTGTGTATACACAGTATGTGTGTATGTATCTATATACTGATTATTAGCACAGTTGCTTTGCACACTTTGGTCGTGAGCCCCAGGCCAGATTGCTTTGCTAATCTATGGCCTTGTTTCTCCAACCTAATATCTCATAAATCTAAGCTATGAAACTTACCAAGTATTAGAGCATAAACTAATATATTTCACTTAGACCTATTCCCAGGAACTTAATGAAGAGTTTGCATGTCAAAGGATCATAGAATTTAAGAGCTAGATGAAATCTTAGAGAGATAATCATGTCCTTCTCTTTTATTTTGCAATGAAGAGAGGACCAGGGAAGTTGGGGAATTTTCCATCATACAGCCAGGACTGAAAATTAGATCCTTTGACTCCTAGTTTGGTAGCCTTTTCATTGCATGATTCTAACTCTGTCTCATTATTTATCTAATTAATAGATTTACCTATGTATCAAGAGATATGCATTTTCTGTTAAAATTCTAGATAAAAGTATTCATAATAAAAAGGAGGTTAGAAGTCAAATTCATCTCTCCTTGAGAATTATTCAATTTACTATTTTTCTTTTTTTTAAAATATAAATTTATTTATTTAATTTTTTACATTCATTTTCACAAAATTTTGGGTTCCAAATGTTCTCCCCATTTATCCCCTCCCCCCCACCCCAATACACCCAGCATTCTAATTTTTCCTATCACCAATCTGCCCTCTCTTCTATCATCCCTCCCTTCTCTTCTCCCCATCTTCTCTTTTGTCCTGTAGGGCCAGATGACTTTCTATTCCCCATTAACTGTATTTCTTATTTCCTAGTAGCAAGAATAATACTTAACAGTTGTTTCTAAAACTTTGAGTTCCAAATTCTCCCCATCCCTCCCCCCCCGACCCGTTCCCTTTGGGAAGGCAGGCAATTCAATATAAGCCACATCTGTGTAGTTTTGCAAATGAATTTGATAACAGTCGTGTTGTGTAAGACTAACTGTATTTCCCTCCATCCTATCCTGCTCCCCATTGTTTCTATTCTGTCTTTTGATCCTGGCCCTCCCTGAGTGTTGACTTCAAATTGCTCCCTTCTCCCATTGCCCTCCCTTCCATCATCCCTCCCTCCCTGCTTATCTCCTTCTCCCCCACTTTCCTGTACTGTAAGATAGGTTTTCATACCAAAATGAGTGTGCATTGTACTCCTTCCTTTAGTTGAATGTGATGAGGGTAAACTTCATGGTTTTTTTTTCTCATCTCTCCTCTTTTTCCCTCCACTAAAAAGTCTCCTGCTTGCCTCTTGAATGAGATATAATTTACCCCATTCCATTTCACCCTCTCTCCTTCCACTACATTTCTCTCTCACCATTTACCTTAATTTCTTTTAAGATATAGTCCCATCCTATTCAATTCACTCTGTGCTGTCTCTGTATGTGCATGCATGTGTGTGTGTGTGTCTATGTGTGTGTGTGGTCCCACCAACTACCCAAATACAGAAAAGTTTTAAGAGTTACAAATATTGTCTTTCCATGTAGAAATGTAAACAGTTCACCTTTGGTAAGTCCTTTATGATTTCTCTTTGCTGTTTACTTTTTCATGCTTCTTCTCATTCTTGTGTTTGAAAGTCAAATTTTCTTTTCAGCTCTGGTCTTTTCATCAAGAATACTTGAAAGTCCTCTGTTTCATTGAAAGACCATATTTTCCCCTGAAGTATTATACTCAGTTTTGATGGGTAGGTGATTCTTGGTTTGAGTCCTAGTTCCTTTGACTTCTGGAATATCCTATTCCACGCCCTTTGATCCCTTAATGTAGAAGCTGCTAGATCTGGTGTTATCCTGATTGTATTTCCACAATACTGGGATTGTTTCTTTCTAGCTGCTTGCAATATTTTCTCCTTGACCTGGGAATTCTGGAATTTGGCCACAACATTCCTAGGAGTTTCTCTTTTTGGATCTCTTTCAGATTACGATCTATGGATTCCTTCAATACTTATTTTGCCCTCTGGTTCTAGAATCTCAGGGCAGTTTTCCTTGATCATTTCATGAAAGATAATGTCTAGGCTCTTTTTTTGATCATGGCTTTCAGGTAGTCCCATAATTTTTAAATTGTCTCTCCTGGATCTATTTTCCAGGTCAGTTGTTTTTCCAATGAGATATTTCACATTATCTTCCATTTTTTCATTCTTTTGGTTTTGTTTGATGATTTGTTGGTTTCTCAGAAAGTAACTAGCCTCCATCTGTTCCATGCTAATCTTGAGAGAACTCTTTTCTTCAGTGAGCTTTTGAACCTCTTTTTCCATTTGGATAATTCTGCTTTTGAAAGCATTCTTCTCCTCATTGGCTTTTTGAACCTCTTTTGCCAGTTGAGTTAGCCTATTTTTCAATGTGTTATTTTCTTCAGCATTTTTGGGGGTCTCTTTTAGCAGGGTATTGATCTGTTTTTCATGCTTTTCTTGCATCTCTCTCATTTTTCTTCCTAGTTTTTCCTCCACCTGTCTAACTTGATTTTCAAAATCCTTTCTGAGCTCTTCCATGGCCTGAGCCCATTGGATATCTATTTCAGATGTTTGGGGTACAGAGGTGTTGGCTTCTATGTCTTTCCCTGATGGTAAGCATTGTGCTTCCTCATCAGAAATGAAAGGAGGAAACATCATCTGTTCCCCAAGAAAGTAGTTTTCTATGGTCTTATTTTTCTTCCCTTTTCTGGGCATTTTCCCAGCCAGTTACTTGACTTCTGAGATTCCTGTCCACCCCTGCCTAGATCCACCCAGCTAGTGCTTGGGGTCTGAGATTCAAATGCTGCTCCCCAGCCTCAGGGCTTTTAGCAGTGGGCACAGCTGCTATTCAATATGAGCTTAAGTTCTGGTGCTCAGGTGGGGGCAGGGCCACCTCCCAGGCTCAGTTCCCTCAGGGGGTTTATGCAGAGACCTTCAGTAATGGATCTGAGGTCCTCCCTGCTCCAGGAGCCTCTGGCCACCGCTGCCTTTGCTGCTGCCTCTGCCCCTGCATCTGCTGCTGCCTCTGCTGCTGCCTTCTGAGGGGGCCTGAGTTATGGAGACACCCTGCTCCCCTCTTGGCCAGCCCAGAAGTCTCTTTCACTGACCTGCAGCGCCTGTGGGTGGAGGGACTTTCGTGGCCACCAGAGATTCTGTCCCTGAAGCCTGCTTGGATCTGCTCCTCGGGCCCTGCGGCCAGGGCAGCACAGGGGTGGGCTCCGCTGTCCGGAGCACAACGGCCCCCTGGGGATGGCTTTCCAGGGTTCTCTGGAACGGAAATCTCTTCTACTGTATTTCTGCATGGCTTGCACTGCTCCAGAATTTGTGGAGAGTTCTTTTTACAGGAAATTTCTGGGCTGTGGATTCGGAGCTAGCATACGTGAGTCTTTCTACTCCGCCATCTTGGCTCCTCCCCCTCAATTTACTATTTTTCAAGAATTTGAATGACCAGTAGTCTTCAAATTCATTTCAGTCTAAAAACTATGTTTTCTGGAGAAGTAGATGTAAAATAATTTTGTTAAATTAAGACTCAAATTTTGTTCTCAAAATGGCTTATAGTAACCATACTGGTTCCATTGCCACTTTTACCCAGTCAATCAAGCAGCAAGAGTTCACCAAGTGCCTTCCTATTAGCCAGTACTGTGTAGAGGACACAAAAAGACATCCTGCCTTTCCAGAATCTATTATCTAATTGGGGAGATAAGGCTTATACATGTAAACTAGCTAAGGAAGAATATGGCAGGCAGTATAATAAGCATTTAATGATATTGCCCAGTGTTTCCCAGTCTTTTAATGTCCAAATATGTCAGAAGCCTCCATATAAAGTCCTTTCCAACTCTATATCTATTGTCCAATGAAAGCAGTATTTGTTGAATCATTCTTTCTCCCATCTGTCCCTTCCTTTGCATTCTCAAACCCACCTTCCAGGCCTTTGGATTATCCCAGTAACTTCACAAATGGCTATTACTACTTTTGAGAGGGCATAGCTATCTTCCATGGTGCCTACTTCAAATATTGATGCATCTTCAGTTTCAATTACCAGTTGTGTATCTCTGCAACATTGAGAAATTCACCTCAAGTCTCTAAGCCTGTTTTGTCTTCTGGTAAATGGGAGATTCATCATATCTGAAAGTCTGCATCACAGACTTATTGTAAGGTTCAAATGAGTTGATGCTTGTCAAACACTTTGCCTGCCAATTTTAAAGGGATATATATATAAATATATCTATCTATCTATCTATCCCTTTATATATATATATATATATGTATATCCCTTTATATATGTATATACACAAACATTTATATATATGAATGTCAGCTATTGTTGCTATCATCTTCTAGCTATGAATTTATCTCAGCTCAATTTAAACCCATTTATATTTTTAGTTTTTAGCACCTCCTAGATAATTAGTTCTATAAGTTGTAGGAAATAATGTGGTATAATGGTGAGTGTACTGGACTTGGGATCAACAGACTGCAGTTCAGTCCTATGTCCAACACTTGCCAGCTGTGTGAGCAAGGGCCAGTCATTCAGCAACTCCTCTAGACCTCTGTTTGCTCATCTGTAAAATGGAGATAATAATATTTGCGGTAACTTGATTACCAGGTAGTTGTAAGGAACAGACAAGATGATACAAAAGTGAAGTGTACTGATATGTAAATGGCTGTATGTCAACAATTATTATTATATGTTTACTGCTTGTTGTGTATGCTAATGCTTTTTTAATTAAATTTACCTCTTCCAGGCTTTAAGTAGTGACTCCCTAATTGTAGCATTCTAGGATTCAGTGAACAAGCACATGTTCCCTCCTTCCGCACCTCTTATAATTTTCTAGGCTTCAGTCCCTTCTCAACCTTCCATGTGTCTTTGATCTGAGGTCTAGTTTTATTAGCCTGTCTTCATATGTCAGCCCTTCTCTTTCCTGATCATTTTAACTGCCTTTCTAGTCAGATAATAGAATCATAGAACCTTGATTTTTTTTCTGATTAGCTGTCACAGAATTGTTGGGAGAGCACTGAACTTTGAGTTAAGAAGGAAAGAAGGAAGAAAAACATTGATTAAGCACTTAAAATGGTGCTGCGCTAAAGGAAAACTTGGGTTCTTGTCTCACCTTTAAAACTTACAAGTTGTACCATCCTGAACAAGTCACTTAATCTTTATGTACTTCATGCAGCTCCCTGGCCTCAAGCAGTCTATAGATTTCTATCTGCCTTAGTGGAAAGAGTTCCCAAAGCCCTTATATTAAATGGTTTTCTAGAACAATAAAACTGTGTTTGCCTGATAAAGGGGTCTCTTTAAAGAAGGCATACTATAGTGACCTGTCTTGGTCCCAAGAACAAATGATGAAACCCACTTCCCTCCTTTTAAGAAAGAGGTAGGGGAATATGGGTTTGGAATGTTGCCTCCCTTATCAGATGGAGTTGCTTTATTGATTTATTTCATTTAATCATTTTTCTTTATTACAAGAGAGGGTTCTATTGTAGCAGAAGGAATATTGGAGGAAGAAACTGTGTAAAAATAAGAAGGCATTAATAAAAGGTTATTTCATCATGTCTAGGACCTCTGAAAGTTGTCATGAGGCCGAGAGAGTTTGCTTGGTTTGCCTAAGTTTGCATAACTAGTAGATATTTCAGGTAGGATTAAGGTCCCTCTTCCTGACTGTTAAGTATGACCTTCTAAGCCCTAGTCAAAGACCTGGGAAAGATCTCAGCTTAAAAAGGCCAAGGTCTCCCACAGCTTCTGCAGGTGTCCTGCAAGGTCTCCCACAGCATCTCCAGGTGTCCTGATCTCTATCTTACCACTGAATCCAGATGACTCTGGAGGAGAAAGTGAGGCTGGTGACTTTGCACAGCCCTCCCTCTCTTAAATTCAATTCACTTGCACATCATGGCATCATCTTTCTGATGTCATGGTCCTCTTCAAGAACAAAGGACATATAACAACATGCAAAGTTTTCTCTTGCCAATGAACCAGCTAGAGAGGAAATGATAGAAGAAGATATCTGAGATGCAAGTGGGAATGTTTTCCAGAGGAAAGGGTTCTTTCAATACCAGGAAGATGTAACCATTTATTTGGGACCACTAACCAATTTAGTCTAGCATCAGACAGTTGACCTGGCTTAATGACAGCAATTAGTGTTGAACATGTATTATGGATCACAGGAAGCTGCCTGCTTTATCTCTTCTCTTTCTTTCATTTATAAAAACAAACAACATAAAACTAGACTTCGATGAGGGTTTTTCTCTAATTCCATTTTTCATGTGGAATACAACCTGTAAGAAAATATTGCTAAATATATTAGGTTTTATTCCCTATGATGGTCATAGTCTAACATTTATCTTTTTCACTGGTTTAAAAAATGGCATATGTCATTAATTTTAATTTGACTTAATATTGGCTTTCTAACATATTTCTCAAGTTCATCTTCTTCAGGTTTTCTATTAACTTATCAATGATCAAGTTTACTGCAGAGCTAAAGTTACTTGTAGTTTCAATCAAAATTATAAGAATGATATTGTGAATCATAGACTTAGAAATTAAAGGGACCTTAGAGGACATCTAGTTCAACACCCTCATTTTTCAAATAAATAAAATGAGACGAAGAGAAATTAGATATCTTTTCCAGGTACCACCCTGGCTCCTATACTGAAT
This sequence comes from Bettongia penicillata ogilbyi, assembly GCA_023548195.1. Taxonomy (NCBI): domain Eukaryota; kingdom Metazoa; phylum Chordata; class Mammalia; order Diprotodontia; family Potoroidae; genus Bettongia; species Bettongia penicillata. Next base: position 8,319,071 of record JAJHZJ010000024.1, read on the forward strand.
GGTAGTTAAGGACAGCCTACAAAAACCTATCTAAGTCATGATGTAATTGAACTAGATGACACAGTGGATAGAGTACCTGGTCTGGAGTCAGGAGGGCCTGAGTTCAAATCTGGCCTCAGACACTTACTAACGATGTGACCTGGGAAAGTCATTTAGCCCTGTTTGCCTCAGTTTCCTCATCTGTAAAATGAGTTGGACAAGGAAATGGCAAGCCACTCCTGCATCTTTGCCAGGGAAATCCCAAATAGGGATAAGACTGAAGCAACTCAACAATCAAAACTGCACTAGTTCTAAGAGTTATGAATTAACTTTATTATTCACTAATTCATTATGAGTTCTATGAATTATGGGTCCGGAAGAAGGGAAGGAATAAGGATCCCCCTTTTTCCTAGGTAAAATTTTGAAAAAAAATCATTTGCATTTAAGAGCCACCTCCCTTCTGAAGTCCTTCCTTCTAGGGCAGGATGCTATTTTAAGAACCCTCCCCTTCCAACTGCAGCGTTGCTCATCTTTAGATCCCTTCCCTATCCCTCCTCAGAAGATTATCCCAAAGAATGGAGGGAGGGGGAAGGAAAGGGAAGGAGAAAAGAAAGATAGAGCGGGAAAGGGGGCAAGAGAATACGGACGAAGGAAAGGAAGACAATTCAGCAAAACTAATCAGCTTAGCAGCTGAATTCAATAGGATATGCATCTCCATAGTCACTCACGTATAGTCCACATCTATCAACATCTACCTCTGCATTTTCTCTTCTTTGGGACCAAGCTCCAAAATAAAAGCAATCTGTTTCTTTTTCATTTTCTATTTGCATTATTTCAGTCATGGTGGACATTGCTTTCTTGGTTGTGCTCTCAGTTTCTGTGTCTTTCATGCAATCTTTTGTTACATTCATTTTCCATAACTTGTCTATCCATTGTTCAATCAGTGATGATCTCCTTTGTTTCCAGTTCTTTACTCCTACAACAAATACTGGTATAAATTTGTTGGTGTCCAGGAACCATTTTTCTCTATCTCCCACCTCCTCTTTTCCTCGCAGTACTGATCTGTAGGTCAAAAGACATGGACGCTTTAGTTTCACTGCCTTAGAATAATTCCAGATTGATTTGCAGAATGGCTAGACCTATTCACAGCTCCACCTACAGTTTATTAGTGTTTTTATTATCATTTATTATTCTGCCAATCTGGCACCGTGTCCAGACTTTCATGTGCTCATTTATCAATACTGGACTCCTCACACTCTCCTGAAATAGTGTCTCTTCCAAGAGAGAGGAAATTGTTGTCTCTTCAGAACTCAATCTCTCTAAAGAATCCCATCCCAGCCATCAGACCTTTTTGTTTCCAGCTTTGTCCTTGGGAGAAGAAATAACAAAAGAACGTACTTAATTCCAGCAGTTATTAGCTCTCCTCACCCAGAAACTACTTAGATTTTGTATTTATTTATCTGTCGTAATGTTGTGTCTCCCCAGTAGAAGGTAAGCTCCTTGAAGACAGGGGACCATTTCCTTTTTTCCTTTGTATTCCCATTGCCTGCCACAATACCTGAAATATAGCACTCACTTTATAAAGGCAAATTGAATTTTATTGAAATGAATCTATTGAACATTCGGTTCAATAAATTGAACTGAACTGAACTGAATTGAATCAGCTAAGTGTCTGAAGGCCGAGTACTCCTTTGGTACTAACCATACTAAGAGGGGAACTATTTTTTGGTCCCCCAAATTCTCCTGAAAGTACTTGGTTTGGTGTTTTTTCAAGCAGCTTGCTTGTTTCCACCATATACACCAAACTGGTGTGATAACATTTATTTACATGTGATAACAATATAAAGATTGAAGGATGCATGTGCTTGACACTTGACTCTAAGAAATACTGTGACATTTGGGGGCAGGTTTCCATTTCTCTGCAGTATACCTGACCTGCCTTACCGTATCCTGCGGTCTATGCTGGACCTGATTTTCACCAGATGCTTCTGTTCTGCACCTGACTACAAGTTTTCTGAAAGGTCCAAGCTTGCTTTATTTTTTCCTTTTCTTCCTCACAGTAACTTCCAATCTGGTTGCATGGGAGCTGATCCTCTGGGGGTGGTTATGTGTGGATGGAGATTGTTTTTAAGTTAGGAAAGCGGCTGTATACATCTAGTACTTCCATCCTTTTTCATGTGTATTTCCTCTTTACTTCTTCTGACTCTGCCTGTAGGCAGAAACATCAACAGGGCAAAGAGTACAAAGGTCAGAGGTGCAGATGGCGCTTTAATATCTAATTTCAGGGAAGTACCACTGTGGGTTCATAACTTGAATGGACCATGCAGGATGTGAATCTTTTTGCTGATCTAAGCATAATCAGTGAGGAAATCAGGGTGGGATGAGTTAGGAGATCATTTGGCAAAAAAGCATCCGTTAAGATGATGAAAAGATGAGTATAGTTTCTGCTAGCTGCAAAGTATATAAGACATAAAAAGATGTATAAAATATAAGATAATTCTAAAGATTAGAACCTATTTAAGAAGTCAAGGCAATCCTTTCATCTGGGGGTTGTTGTAAAGAATTACAAAGACTTTAGATTTTGACACTATCTTTTTAAATTGATCTCTCCTTCCTCTCCCACTTTACCCCACTCCCCCAATACCAGATGCAGAATTTTCTAACCAGTAGACAAGTTGAGAATGGAAAGTTTCCTTAGATAACTAATCTCGGTTTATTAGGAAATGATAATGTAGCCTCATATCCCTTAGGTTGAAAGATCTTTTTTTTCTCTTTTTTTGGCTGCCTCTGAGATCCTATTTTCTGACTTGGTTCAATAAAAGAGAATTCTTGATCACTTCCACAAAACCTAACTCACTTTTAGATTCTACTCACAGCTCCTGGTTTCTGATAGTGGCACAAGTGTTAACTCTCCAGTACTTATCAAGAAAAAGTGAAACAGGGTTGTGTGCTCATAGAGAAGTCATTAACAGGCAGTGCTAGTGACTCACGGGGGGGAGGTGTTCACTAAATTAAGCTACAGCAAAAGCCACACGGGTGGTAATCTGGGGCCCTTCTCTTAGGGCCTTGGGGAGGGCCCTCTACATCCCGAACTTTCCTTATTTGTCCCTTGTCCCTGCTGGGGTTGCAAGGGTGGCTAACTGATTTTCATGCTTCAGGTACATAAACCAGGGAAACTTCATCCTCGAATGTGGCCCTCAAGGTGCTCAAGTGTGGCTCTTACTTGAGGACCTAGAGGGCCACATGTGACCTTGAGGCCACAGGTGCCCCACCCCTGATATAGACCCTTCAGTTTTTAGTTCTCCCCTCTAAAAAAAATCTTGTCTTTCTTTGTGTTTATTTTATCTATTTTGTGTTTATCTGAACATATATTATTCCCCTGGGTAAAACCTAAGCTCTTTGAGGGCAGGAACAATTTTGATTGACTTTGTCTTTTCAGTCCCAGCACCTAAGATAGTGCCCAGTACAGAGAAAGAGCTTAATAAATGTTTGCAGAATTGGGTATTGAATTTTTCAACAAGAGTTTCAGAGAGTCCCCATTTGGATGAGCAGTATCAGCATCTGGTAAAGGTTATTACTCTCTCCAGTCTTCCTTTTTCTTTATGAAGTCTTCATAAGAGCAGAAGGGCACAGTGGAGAAAATTCCAGCCTTGGATTCTGAAAGACTTGCACTGAAGTCCTATCTCTGACATATCCTGGTTGTACGAACCTCTTGGTATAGCAAACTGTCTAAGACTCTATCTACATCACTGTGAATTGGAATAATTTTCTGTGAGAGAAGTTCTCTATAGCAATGCTATCACAGGTCCGAATGAATGAATGAATGAATCTGCCACACAGAGGAAGAGCTTATCTAGAGTTTCTGTTTCGTAAGTTTTCTCCTTGATGTGTATAACATTCTCTAAAGTAGAGAATGATTTAAAGCCTGAGCCTCCTTTGTCACCTACTTTAACTAAAACATCACCATCTTATGTAAAACCTGAGAGTGTTTGGTTTCCACTTACCTTTTCATTACTTCAGGTTTTTTTCCCCTATCATCAAACAGAACTGCTACAAATCCTTCCCTCTGCATTTTCATCCTTCTCTTTCCACTTTTTTCATGCCTACATAGGATCATATTGAACAAACCTAGCCAATCAGAGTTAGAAAGGTCGCCCTTTGGGGGGACGATTTTCTTTACAGATTTGAAAGGATTCATTACCTCTTCTCGTGATGGCTGACTTGAAATTCAATCCGTCTGTAATTCTGTGAAGTCGCTAGTTTGCATCCTCACTAATTGTCTCTGTGGCTTGGGGGTGTGCATTTCTCAGTGGGAGAAGTATTGACCTCGAATAGAACTGTCAGATGAAATGGTTTGTCATAGTATGGTTCTTGATTTTAAAATATGGCAGTCATCCCCAACCAGTGCCTTAGTTCCTGATAAAATGCATCCTTTGGCAAGTATGGATGTGACTTACATTCATTTTTCCCTTTACCCTCTGAAATACTGTAAACAGTCAAAATTAAAAGCATTGATTGCTGTTTACCAAAGAAATTCTTTTGACAGTGCTCTGAACTCCATGTCCCCCTCTCTCATTTCACTCTATCTTTCAATCAAAAACCTGAGCAAATAGATGTGCTGGCATCCATGCCCTTAAGGTCAGCAAACTCAGACTTTGTTAAACCAATAGGGAAAACTCAAGTTAGCTCATTTGATAGCAGTATGCTATACCTTGGGGGGATTCGATTTATTGACTTCTACCCAGTGCACAGACACCCTGAATGAGAAAGAAAGGACTGGTTAATTTTTAGTCTGCAAAAGGATGAATCTGTTCTTCTAAAATTAATACTTCAAAGTCTTGTGTTTTGTGATATGAACAGAGATAGAAATTAAAATTGCCAACTAGACAAGGGAGGCTTAGCTCCTCTCATCCAAAAGCTTTAGCTTTGTGCAAATCCTCTTAAGTGATGGGACACTGAAGATGAGGTTCGATGTTAAGGTAACAAGGACAAGACTTTTCTTCTTGTTCAGTCATTTCAGTTGTGAATAACTCTTTGCTCAATTTGGGGTTTTCCTGGCAAAGATACTACACTGCTTTGCCATTTCTTCCTGAAACTCGTTGAAGAAATTGAGGCCAACAGGGTTAACTGATTTGCCTTGAGACGCAAAGCTAGTTAAGTGTCTGGGGCTGGATTTGAACTCAGGTCTTCCTGACTCCAGGCCTTGATGTTCTATCCACCGAACTGACTAGCGTAACCTACCCAACCAGGGAAAGAAGTCTTCCACATGACTGTTCAAAGCATTATCAACAAAGCAGGCAGAAGTAATCGATTTCTCATCAAAATCATAGAATTTCAAGTTAATGAATTTTGCTCCTCCAAGTTTCTTAAGCATAAAATTCATATTATCTTCTGGCAGACACAGTGTCAGGAAGAGGAAGTTCAAATGATAAAGGGCTTTGTAAGTCCGTAATATCCTAGTTTCATAGGATTGTGAATTTAGTATTGGAAGAGATCTTAGAGGATCTTGAGTCCAATAGCCTCCTTTTACAGATGAAGAATCCAAAGTCCAAGAGGTTCAGTGACTTGCCAGGGTTAGATAACTAGCAAAGATCTGAAGTGGGATTCAAATTCCAGTCTTCTGACTCTAAGTCAAATGCTCTATCTGCTATACCCTACTGCCTAGATTTAAAACTAGAAAAGGAAACTTAGAAGTTCATCAAATTTATCTTCCTTGTGTAACAGATGAAAAAAACAAGGCCAGAGATATTCTCCAGTCCAAGGATTTTTGTCCCCTCTATTACACTACCACAAACTGATATTTGTTGGAATACATGGCAAACTGGTCAAAAATTAGTATTTGGAGACTAGAGTGTTACTTAAAAACATGGAGATCTAGTTGCAGAATAGTCTGTCTCTAATCTGAATGGATTAATCTGTTCCCTCACCCAAATCCAAGGATTATAGCATAATCTCATTTGAAAATTTTAAATCCTATATTTTAAAAAAAGGTAAATACAAATTATTCCTCAGTAATTTGATTGGCAGGAAATGGAGAACAAAACATTACAAGAAGCACTTTTTAATAATGCATTATGACTTACATGAATCTACTAAGTTTAGGCATACAGTTAGATGACTAATTATGTTGAGAATGCAAGTGGATGCTTAAATAGATGACCATGCCCCCAGGCCCTTCCAGTTGTTTCTCCTGTCTCATTTAGTCATGCAAATGTTATTAAGCATCTCCTGTTAAAAATTTTCAAGGCTCTGCAAGTGTAATTGCATAGATAATTATCCATAATCTTGTCACTTTCTATATCCAGTATGGTATCTAAAAAAACTATATATCAGTTTGTTACTTGGGAAAATTCTTGGTGAATGTCAAAGAAAATATAAGTTGTATGAGATATGAAGATGCAGGACAGACTCCAGCTTTCTAACTGGGAAAAATTCTTGATTTGTCTCACTCATTGGTTTGGGGGAGGAAAAAAATAAACCCACCACAAGTTTCAATAAGTTAAAATGGCCCACTGTTAAACACACACACACATACACACTACAAATGTTCAAGATGTTATATTTAGATGTATTTAGTATTTATAATGAATATTAATGGATGAGAAAAATTATACAAAATTAATTACCCTCTACCAAGAAGAAAGTAGATAGTAAGTCTATCAGGTTTGTACAGAGAGGCGGAATGGTGTGACGGATGGCATCTTGGACTCCAGTGTGTTCAAAACCCCACCTCTGACAGCATATATTAGCTTTGAGAATATAGGCTATTCATATAAGGTCTCACTGTGTCAGTTTTCTCATCTGTGAAATGGAGATGGCAATACCACTGGTAACTGCTTCCCAAAGTTGCTGTGCAGTTGAAATGAGACATCAGAACTGTATGAATGTAAGTTATTATTAGTGCAGACCATATACAAAACAAATATTTAAAGAAAGAGTTAGGGAATTAATTTTTGATGTGAGGACCAAAATTTTTCTAGCATGCTAACTAAGATTTTGGATACAATAATATTCCAAGCTATCACTGTAGAATATTCTGACCTTATCTCTATGGTGATAACACACTATTTGAAAAACAAACAAAAAACAAGTCAAATGCCCTCAAGTCTTTGTCCCAAAGAATTGATGATATGAATGGATATTGAAGTTTCTTCTTCATGCTCTTCCCAAAGATATATAGCTCCATCCACATCATAGGACTTGATATGAAGCCAAATCCTTTAAGTCAAAGAATACAATCGACTTTCAATTCTTGCACCCAAGTTATGCTGAATGTTAAAATAATTGGAGATTAAATTCAGAAAAGAAATTTGAGCACCAGTCATCTGTTATCCAGCTAAGTAAGTTCAATCAATGTCAATAAGCAAGCATTTATTAAGCACCTACTATATAGCAAACAATACAGGCAAACTATCCAGCATGGGAGGAGTCAGTAATTAGCACCTCCCTTTTTTTTACACTTCTGCCCTAAAAAGAGACCCAAAAGAAATAGTCATAAGAGGTGAGAATTATAGATGATCACTGGGAAGGACTCAGAATCAGAACAAGCACAAAATGCTGCTGTTTGAAAAAAGAAAGGAAAGGGAACATGCATGGGGATGATAAGGAGCAATGTTCCTGGAAGAGAAAAGTAGCTGTCACTAAGATTAGACAACCTAATGTTGACTAACATTAGATGTCTTCATGGAAATTTCTTTATTTTTTGTCTTCAGAAGGCATAGTTGCTAGGGCAGGTAGACAGCACAATGGACCGAGTGCTGAACCTGGAAACAGGAAGATTCAACTTTATGAGTTCAAATCTGGCCTCAGACACTTATTGTGTGACCCTGGGCAAGTCATATAACCCGGTTTGCTCAGTTTTCTCATCTGTCAAATGAGCTAGAGAAGGAAATGGCAAACTACCATAGTATCTTTGCCAAGAAAATTCCAAATGGGGTCACAAGGAGTTAGACATGACCAAAACAGCTGAACAACATAGCTAATACATTCTGGGATCTTTCTGGTGGTGGAGTCTCCCCAAAACATGCAGATTTGGTCATTTGTTTTTACCCACCTCCCAGGCATTCATCACAGGAATTGTCACAATCAAGTTCAGGGATCCTCAACTTAATATCCTTTTTCCAGCTATAGATAGAGGCCCAATATGAAGACAGAGATGAGAAGTGTTGAGGGCCAGACATTACAGTAATGCTTCCCAAATACTCAAGTCTTAGCTTTGGATGTTCATGCTGTGTCTACACCCACAGTGTCAAGCAGAGGGTTCAATTATACTTGAAGAAAACCAGTGTGGGAGACAAATGTAAAAGTGAGTCTTTGCTTGCTTTCGTTTTTTGATCAAACTTTGATAGCATTAAATTAACAAAAACATAAATTAGTTTCACATTTTTAAATGAATTGTAATCAGGCACAATTTCAATATCTTTACTGCTTTTCAGTCTTTCAGTCATACCCTACTTCTTCATGACCCCATTTCCATCGCTTTCCCTAGCCACCATGCCCATATTTGTATGATTCCCACTGTCTCACCCCTCCCCATTTGAATGTAAGTTCCTTGAGGACAATGGCTTTTTGCTTTTATATTTCTGTCTTTTTACTTGAGCACGTACAAAGCACTTTAAAAATACTTTTTTTTAAAATTCATTCATTGAAGAGAATTTTATCTGAAAATTAGAAATATCCCTGGGTTGTTTTCCTAAGACACACATTCTGTGATCATTTCTACTGTAAAAAATGTTCATGGCACTAGACTTTGATTCATACCTCAAGCAGATATTGAACACTTGCAATACAACTCTTTTTAAATGTGGAAAATCAAATTTATAACCCTCACCCTTGGAGTTCTACAATGTTTGTAGAATCATAAAGCAAAAGCTAGTTTATCCATTCTTACCATGCATTGTATTTTATCTTGACATTGGTCATTGCTTAACCTTTACAGAGAAGTAGTTTGATGACAACAGCTTTAGGTCATTTTTTTAAAAAATACATTCTATACTTTTTGTCCCCATCCACCCTGGTAAGCAAGTCTCTTAACTTCTCTATGACTCAGTTCCCTCATCTGTAAAATGAAAGGGGTTAGATCAGATGAGGACCTCTGAAGTCTTTCCCTGATCTAAATCTATGCTCCCATGCTCTTCTGACTCAAATAAGGATATAACTATGCATTTTTTCCCATAGTTTGAGAGACCTGTACTTCAAAGGAACTATCTGTTATCAGCTGAACTTTCAAGGCAGCAAGGGGCAAAGCAAGTTCTTAAATGTTCCTGGGAAAACACGGGGTTAAAGTGGACTCTATTTCAGGAAGTCTTCAGTTAACTTGCTATGTAGGGAGAGACTGAGCAGGCCTGGCTAATGACTTGTAGGTACTGAATCCTCAGGTCTCTCAGGTGGTTTCAGTCGATCAGTTTCTGCACAATGATGAAAAGGTTGAGATAAAATAAACTGACAGTTGCTACTCATCGTAGGCAGCAAGCTGTACCCCGGCAGCTGAGACCCTGGGAGCCCTCTTTCTTAAACAAAGGCTTTCACTGCAGTAAGCAGTGAACTCCAAATAAAAAAAATGGGGGCAGATTGGCAGCTGGTGACCGACAGCCAGGAGGAGGGGAAGGAGGGAAACTGGGAAACACAGCAATTGTTGGCTAATTAGAAGTCATTCCCACCTACTTAATACCAACCCATTAAGCAGAAAACACTTTTCATCTTACTCTCCTGCTACACATGACATTATATTCCAATCAATACCCTCCCACTGGCTGCCTCAGTGCCCACAAATGAATACATTGCAGTTTAAGAATGTGGTAATTGAGCTGGGGCGCTGGAACTGGAGCCCTTTCAGACAAGGCATTTCTCTAAAGATCCTAATGTAATGTTTGTGATGCTCAGATAAAGAAATCACATCTGTAATTGACAGCTGTCAGAAATTGACAAACACTGGAGAGAAGCTGTGCATTTGGAACACATTTTAAGCCTGGCTTGCATGCACTTGTGCAAATCTGCTGAGTTTCTTCCTTCCCTGCCCTTCCCTCCTCCCTTGTACACAGACACACTTGTGAGTAAATACTTAAAGGGAACCTCAGATGTTTGATTTAACAGCTCTTCATCCTAAATTGTTCTCCCTTGGTGACCTTATCAGTTTTTATAGAATCAGTGACCAAAATGATTCCCTAATCTGTTCATCCAACCCTAATTCCCTAGACTGGCCCCACCGCTCCTCCTAGATCTCCCACTGGCACCTCAGACTCAGCAAACAGATTTAAATTCATCCACTTCCTTTCCCTAACATGCCCCTTGTTGAAACTTCCCCATTTCAGTTGATGTCACCACTCATCGGAGCAGCTTGTGGACCCAAAGAAAGAGACAAAAAACACCTCTCAAATCAATTCTCCAAACTCCAAAAAAAAAAGTAGAGGCAGTTGCCGATAGAAAGGAATTCACTTGGCAGGCACCGCATCCAGTAGCTTTATGTTTTGATTTATTCACACCAACAGGCATGAAGGGTAATTTATTGAAAGATTTCAAGTGCTGTCAAAAACCTTTGAATTTTGGCACCAGACTTGAGGCTCTCCACCCAGGCTTGAAGCCCCTCCCTTATCCCCATATATTCCCACAGGTCACCCACCCCTCATGCCTGGAATGTTCTTTCCTCATCCATACCCTTCAAAAGCATTCTCTTCCTTCAAGGTCAAGTCCAAATGACACTTCCCTGATGCCCTTGGCTGGAAATGTTTGCTTCCTACTTCCATTTTTCTAGAGCACTTTATCAAAAGCTCTCTTCTGTATCATAATCATCTGGCTACGTATCCTTTGTCTCCCACCCCTACATTAGGTGGTAATCTCCTATACAACAGGAACTGTATTTTTATTAATTTTTTTAAATTTCCAGTCCTAGCATAGTGCCTTGCTGCATTAGTGGACTTTGAATACAGCTTTGTTGAATCAATAGACTAGAATATTAGTTACATGCAATGCTAGTTGATATGATGGATGTCTAAATGCTCTTTCATGAAGATTGTTTCATTACTCAAGCTTTCAAGAAACCCACCTAGGAAATTTTAGTTTGATTTATCCCAAGGAAGATATTTATTATCAGTTAGTGTATTATTCTACTTTTGCCACCTACAAGTAGCCTGAGGCATCCATTTCCTTTCTAAGCTAGGAGATACTTATTTGGCAACCAAACACAAATCTAGACAGAGACTTCTACTGATGGACTTTGCAAAGGGTTGTTCCAGGACACTCTCCCCTCAAAAAAAAATTCCTTCAAAAAGAATCATAGTTCCAGGAAAAGGGAGTATGGTAGATATAGGGGGAAGGAAAGAACTTAGATCTGTAAAAGAGTCATCGTACATATCTTTTGCAAAGTATAATTTTTCTCAACCTTGATATCAGTCTGCATTGCTGATGTACCAGAATAGTATTCACTCAGATGGTCTTATCAGTCAAGCTATTCCTAGAGCAATCTATCCCCATTGGGTGGGGCTGTCATTTCCTTGCAAATTAGTTGAGAAAGTGAAGGGAAAATTCAATTCAACAAAATGATTCGACATTTATTAAACATATACTGTGTTGCAGGCACTGTATTGGGGGTAGAAGATACAAGTGCGAAAAACAAAACATCTCTGGGGACTTAAGACCATAATCCTTCCTTCTCCAGGGTATTCCTATAGGCAGTGGAGAAAAGTCAATCACTTCTCTTAAGAGTGACACCACCGATTCCCAGTCTTCCTTTGCGTTCTCAATTTCCTTATCAGTTCTTGAACATTCAGTCTAAAAGAATCTAGACATCACAATCACACTCCTCCATCAGAAAGAACAATGCAGCTAAGCATCCATTTCCATCGGAAACTTTTAAAACCAAGACATACCTAGTAGCCTTTAAAAATCTAACTCTAATGGAAAGGTCCTAGAATGGTGAGTTTCGTTTCCTCTAAATTACTAATTTGATGGCTTTGGATTAATTATTTTAATTCTGTCTAGTTCAAATTAAGCATAAATAAGAAAGATCTAATAATAAAAGTGGTAGCATTATTTTAGCTCTGCACCGAACAGCCCCAGACTGCTTCACCTATGAATTCAGCTCTGTTTTCATTGTGCTAGCATTATCAATGCTATTATGATATATGCATGTTATTATTACACAAGTAATGATAATAATAGTCAAATGATTTCTGTAATTTTCAAAATGCCTTAAATATAAAATTTAGTAGGGTGGGGACACCTTCCACCAGTGCAGATTTCAACCCCTCTACAATACCTTACTTTAAAGAGTTGCTGTAGCCAAATAACAATCAGCTGGTGGCTAGATGTGATCATGAACCTTGCCACCTTAGAATGACTTTCAGAGAGCCAGGCATGCAGTGCATAGTCATACTCAAAGCTTGCCTCTTGGTAGAACCTATCAGAGATTTTTCTCTGAAGGCATAGGCTTCAAGAATTCAAGATCACTTCCATGCCATGAAAAGGGATGAAAATGGAACTTTGCAGGAGGATTTTAATGTAAATTAACTCTTGCAGGGGGTCATTCTCTAGATATCATGAGGTTGCCTTCGTGCCACAGGACTGCATGTGGGCAGTCTGTTATTCCTTGCTCTGGTCATATATCTCCCCACTGACAAAATTTGTTTCAGTATTGAAAAATTTGAAACTCAAAATCTTGTAAAAATGAATGCTAAAAATTGTATTAACATGTAATTTTAGAAATTAAATAGTGTCCCATCAATCCTTAAAAAAAACTTTTCCCAGTGAATACTACCTAAAGGGATGACTTTAACATCTTCTAATAGTGAAGAATAAATTACTGAATGCCTTTAAAATGGTCACCTGTCAGAAGAAACAATCAATGCAATGATAAAACCGTGAAGACTAAGGATAAAACATGCTACTCACCTTCTTCAAGAGAGGTCATGAACTTTAAATGCAAAGAGATTTGCCATGGCCAATATTAGAAATTCTTTTACTGAATTTGCTTATGGCAAATTGATGATTTGGGTTTTATTTTGGGGTTTTATGAGTCAGATATGGGGATAGAACATTATAGAGGTATTTAAAAATAAATGAATTTAATAAAAGCATTAAAATATTAAAAAACAAATTTGAGATCTTTACATAGAAGCCTATACTTCTTTATTAATACATTACTTAGCAAGATGACACATTTAAAACATAGGCAAATTGAAATTAAACTTTATTTTTTTAAGACATGTCAATGTGAAGGCTATTGTTGAATATCTAAAATAAGAACGTTAAACTGTGGAGTGGTCTTTGACAAGCAACACATAATGTCATGTTGAACCTCCAATTGATTTCCTGGTTTTGGTTTGATGTTTACAAGTGTTGAAAATCCCTGTTCACAAATATACATTGTTAAAAATAGAATCAGAGCTTCCATAACTCACATTGTAGGATGAGGAGAGGCCAAGGAACGCTAAAATTCTCTGAAGGCTTAAGTTTAAACTCTAATTTTTTGTCTTAAGATCAAGAATACAGCTTAATGTCAAAAATGAATGATAATCCATGCCTCATCTTTAATGCTATCAAGATTTTAAAAATCACTTTTAAAAGAGTTCTACACTATTTCCAGGTATTCATAAATGTCTCTTTTCAAAAATATTGAGAGAGAATTTTGCAGACTTTTGTACCTCAGCTCCATCTTGGTAAAATACTTCCTTGAATGTTTGCAAGGATCTTGGTCCGAACTCTCTTCTTCCATGTCAATAGATTATCCAAGAAAGCTTGTGATTTTGTATGCTGACTTCAAGATCTTGAACTGAAAGTTATGTCATTCATATTTTCTTTCATAGAGAGACACTTCTGCCCTTAGTAAAAGATGGACTTTAAGACTTGTGCTTTTGAAAGTCACTGAAGTTCATTTATGTGGCCCTAGAAATGCATATTTTGTTCCCATTTCTTGACAAACTCTTTTAAAACGTGATTTTTCAGAAATCTGCTCCTGATATTGTTGAGGAATTTTATGGCAGTTGATAAAAATCTATTTCAGTGTTGTTGGAAAAGTCTTTGTTTTTAGACCATGTCTTATATAAAAAGCAGTAGGTGACAGTGATATGAGGAGCTTCCTTTTTCACTAAAGTAGCAAACCTAGATGTATTACCAAGCATTGCAGAAGCTCCATCTATGAAAAGAGTATCCATCTTCTCTTTCCAATCAGTTTTCTTTGTCAAAAAAAAAACCAACCACCTTCTTAAAAAATTTCCAAATTAAATTAACTTCCAAATGAATTTGACAGGCATTATAGTTTCAAAAAGAACTCCTAAAGCAAGAATTCTTCTTTGATGGTATTAGCATACCCAGTGAATAAAAACAAGAAGTTGGCTGAATTGAGAGATGTCTGAAGTTTCATCCAGTTACATTCTAAAGGGGAATGGCTAGATTGCGAGTCCAAAAAGGTCTACTTAAAAATGTACGTGTGTATGTGTGTGTGAGTGTATACATATATATGTATGTATACATACACATCTATCAGATATTCTAGAGTGTATCGTGTCAGTTGACAATGAAACCTCTTTCATTTTCCCCACATTCTAATGAACAAGTAATAATATCTTTCCCAATACTGTAGGGGCTTCTTTTGTTTAGCAGTCCAGTAAGTAACTTTGTAGAATGCTTCAAGAAAATGTTTTTGTGAAATTGAAAATCCAGATTTTAGAAACATTCCAGCCTTTTCAAATTGAAATTTCTTTGGTAAAAAAAGTTTGCACTTTTATAAGCCTTTTCAGGAGGGACAAGTGTGAGGTGCTCTTTCAGTTTTTCTGGCTTCTTATTTCCATTTCCAAGAATTTTCCTGGACCAAAAAAAAAAAAAATACTATGACTTTTGCATCCCATTATGTCTATTACTGCAAGTGAAATCAAATTATACATGGTCTTCATTATGCTTTCTTTCCTTTGACATTTCAACTTAAATTGGGTCTATATAAACATAAAATAAAGCTAAAATAAAATAGTTCACTGAGATTTTAACTCAATGTTTTGAACGGTTTTCAAGCGATTTTCTTTAATAAATCTGTATGGAAATATTGCATTTAAATGTTAAGTAAGTACCATGCATTTAAATGCTAATTAAGCATTAAAGAAATTTCTATAACAAGTAGAAAATGGAAGATTTTTACAAGTAATCCAAAGTTTTAACACTTTTAATGATTTTTAACCCTCCAACGGATATATATATATATATATATATATATATATATATATATATATATATATATATATATATATTGCAGCAGGAGCTAAGAAATTTTGTTTTTCCTAGAAATCAGCTACTATTGCATGTGGAGCTAAATGATTTTCTGTATCTTTAAGAATGATTCCCATTTCAGATATCCTTCAGTTTTCTCAGGAAGCTATTTTCTAAATTCATGATATTTTCATGCAATAACAACACAAACAACATATTGTGTGTGCAGGCCTTTACTTGATAACACAGAATATGTACAAAAAGGGAGAGTGAAAAGAAAAATAAATGGAAGTACCTCTCCACTCACAGAACTCACCATATGATGCATGACCTCTATCCCTGTACAATCTGTCCACAACAATAAGGAGCTACTTTAAATAACACACTTCAACAGTTATCACAACTGTCAGGCTTGTATGAACCTGCCCACCCTCCTAGCACATTACCGAAGGTCAAGCAAGTCCATCTCCCAGAAAGTTAAAAATTCTCATTTGAAACTACATGGTTTTGTAAAACCTTAACGAAAAATGAAAAGGATTTATTTCCTTCTGATATAATATTCAATGAACAATGGTAAATTGAGAATACTGGAAAGCCACAGAGATTTCTGGCTCATCAATATGAGAAGATGCAACTTCATCTTTTGGTGACTTAACAGCTCATAGACTCAGTCACCCATTAGTTGGCCAGCTATATCACGAGTGTCTATAGACAGAATGACTGCTATCAAATGTGATCTAATAGCTAGAGTAATTTTGAATAACAATATTCATAAATGATATTTTTAGATATCTACAACTATAATGCAACGTGAAAATTCTACTGTTGACAGAGTCACAGGTACTAATGTGGTTCAAATCCTACATCCGTAATTTAAGAACATGCTAAACTTCAGGTAGAGATTATTGAAAATAAATGTGTAGATTTTTCCCCATCTAAGTTCATAGACCCCTTAAATCCAATCCATAGATCTCTTGGGTTGGAAGGAGAAGGTTTTTCTGCAGTGGCTTACTTACTGTACTGAATCCAGAGAAAATACTGTCCTTACCTACAAATTACTTGAGATAGCAGGGGAAAACTTGCAATACGCTGCTGGGCTATGACTAAGTAAAGGACTTAGGCTTCTACTCAAGTCTTGTAAGAACATTGCTTTCTTAAAGTAATAATCTAAGAATACAGATGGGAGCCATTTTATTCCATTACTTAAATTATTTGCCTTCATCTCTTGAAGAAGTCTTAGCAGATGTTAAATGAATGCATAGGTTTGAATAGTAAATTGATTTCAAGAATAATATGTTTCCATGGTGATGGCCATGATCTGCTATTTTATTATCAATGATAAAATTGAATGATTAAACTATTCCATTTGAAAGTTACCAATTTCAGTTAAAGACAGAAGAAAGTAATACTGGGAAAAAGTTATCCTAGAAAAGGTACAAAGAAATCTATGATGAAATTCCAAAGTATTGCTCTAAATCAGAGTTTTTAATCAATCAGCAAGCATTTTTTAAGTGTCTCCTATTTGCTGGACACTGTGATAGATGCTAGAAATAAAAAAAATTAAAATTAAATGGACCCTGTATTCAAAGAGCTTATTTATATATCAAGAGAGAAAACTTACACACATGTAAGTACATACAAAATAAACATAGGGATAGGAACTGGACCTGTAATTCATTGGCATGGAATTCTTTCTACCAAGGGAGTTTGGTATCTTATAGTTGGGGAGGGGAGGTTATAACTTTAAAAAAAAAAATTCTCAATTACATGTAAAAACAATTTTTAATCTCTGTTTTTTACAGTTTTGTGTGCCAAATTCTCTGTCTCCCTATCTCCTTTCCCTCCACCATTGAGAAGGCAAACAATTTTATACAGATTATACATGAGCACCCATGCAAAACATTTCCATATAAGCCACATTGTAAAGGAAAACAGACCAAAAAAAGCAAAAAAAAAAAATTATGCTTTGATCTGTAGTCAGAGTCCACCAGTTCTTTCTCTAGAGGAGGATAGCATTTTTTGTCATAAATCCTTTGGAATAATCTTGGATCATTGTATTGCTGAGAATAGCTAAGTCATTCATAGTTGATCATTGTACACTATTGCCATTACTGTGTACATTGTTCTCCTGGTTCTGCTCACTTCACTTTGCATCAGTTCATGTAAGTCTCCCCAGGTTTTTCTGAAACCATCCTGCTCATCATTTCTTATACATACCTACACATATATAATATATACATACATACATACACACACACACACACACACACACACACACACACACACACATATATATATATATATATATATATATATATATATATATATATATACACTCTAACTACCATAATACTGAGAAAGGTCTCATGAGTTACTAATAACATCTTTGCATGTAGGAATGTAAGCAGTTCAACTTTGAGGAGTTCCTTAAGGCTTCTCTTCCCTCTTTTCCTTTTCATGTTTCTCTTGATTCTTGTATTTGAAAGTCAAATTTTCTTTTCAGCTCTGATCTTTTCAACAAGAATGCTTGGAAGTCCTCTATTTCATTGAAATTCCATTTTTTTCCCTGAAGTATTATGCTCAGTTTTGCTGGGTAGGGGATTCTTGGTTTTTATCCTGTCTCCTTTGACCTCTGGAATATCATACTCCAAGCCCTTCAATCCCTTAGTGTACAAGCTGCTAAATCCTGTGTTATCCTGATTATATTTCCACCATACTTGAATTGTTTCTTTCTGAGTGTTTATAATATTGTCTCCTTGACTTGAGAACTCTGGAATTTGGCTGCAATATTCCTAGGTGTTTTCCTTCTTCAGGAGGTGATTCGTGAATTCTTTCCACTTCTATTTTACCCTCTGGTTCTAGAATATCAGACAAGTTTTCTTGATAATTTCTTGGAAGATGATGTCTAGGCTCTTTTTTTGATCATGGTTTTCAGGTAGACAAGTAATTTTTAAGTTATCTCTTCTGAGTCTATTTTCCAGGTCAGTTGTTTTTCCAATGAGATATTTCACATTGTTTTCTATTTTTTTCATTATTTTGGTTTTGTTTTATAATTTCTTGGTTTCTCACCTATCTGATCTGTGTTTTTTCATATGACTAAAGAGAGCATTGATTACTTTGTCTGAAAACTGCCTGTTCATATCCTTTGACCATTTCTCAGGAGAATGATGTGCATCCTTATAAATTTAGCTGAGTTCTCTATACATTTTGAGACATGCAGCCTTTTTCTCTAGTTTCCTGCTTTCCATTTAATTTGGGCTACATTGGTTTTGTTTTTACAAAATTTTTAAGATAACCAACATTATCCATTTCCCATTGTAGGAATCTCCCCATGGATGCAAGTCAATCACTTCCTTGTAACTTAAAGTCTCACAGAGAGTTCAATAGGGTCCTAAGAGGTAAAGTGGCTTGTCCGTGGTTCCATAGCTAGTATTTGTCTCAGGTGGAATTTGAATCCAGGTCTTCTTGACCCCAAGGCAGGGCCTCTATCCACTACACCATATTACCTGTCAGTTGTTGGTCTTGTAAATTTCACCATCTTTATTATGTCCTGGTAAAAGTTACCTGTTTTATCCTCATCCTTTTAAATATCTTGGAACTGAATATGTTATTTGTTGTAATAGTTCTAAGATTTCAGTTTCAGGAAACTTAGCAGGAAGAAATTTTTCATAAAAATGCCTAATGATCGTATTTATGACTGTTCCCAAATTAACATATATGAAAAGTTAGCATACTATTAGATGTGAAGTGTTGGAATTTTTTTAGTTGTGTATTTTTTAATGAAAAGAAGCCAATATGGGTACTGAGTTCTCCCATCTGTCTCTCCTCTTGGTTTTACTTGATCTTAAAAAGTACTACTTTACATTATTCTTATATCCAGAGACCCTGAGAGGTACATTTTTTGTAAATTCTCAGCTATTATAAATATAGTTAAACCTCTCATGGTTTCCCTTTGTCCCTGCCCTCTCAGATGAGAATCTTGACTCCTTTTTTATAGAAAAAAAAATTGAAGTCATTCTCTTCTCCTATCACTCAGGTGCCTTCTCCTTATGTATTCTGGGATCAAAGATTTGGGGTTGGCAAGGAACTTAGGTGTCCTCTCATCCATCGCCTATTTCACAGATGGGAAAAAACTGAGGTTTCAGAGATATTAATTTGCTTAACTGGGAAAATGTACATAAAATACTTTCCAAACCTTAAAGTACTTGATATCAGAGTTGGGATATCTGTGGCCCTGAGCCCATGTATGGCCTTCTAGGTCCTCAAGTTCAGCCCTCTGACTGAATCTATTCAGATTCCCTGCACTACATAAATGTTATTTAATATTATTGTCTGTGGTGTTAGAGTATTAGTGGAAGAATTCAAACTCACATCTTCCTGACTCACCTTACTCCTTGCCAAACTTAACCATTCTATTTGTTCAAAAGATCTCATTCCATCCTGTCTCCTCCAACAGGCTGCCCCCTCTGTTATCTCCACTCTTTCATTATTTTCAATCTCTCTCTTATTGGCTCATTCTCTAAACATGCCCATTTCTCCCTCCTCCTCAAAAAACCCTGACTTGATCCTTCCCATCCACGCTGTAATCCTCTATCTCAGTCTGCCCTTTGTGGCCAGACTTAGAAAGGGCAATTACAATAGATATCTCCACTTTCTATCATGTTTCTCATGGATGGTCTGTGTGTGTGTGCACGCACACACACACACACACACACACACACACACATACAAACATACAAAAAAAAGGCAGGACAATGAAATCTACTCCTCCTTGATCCACCATTCACTCAACCCTGACAAAGTGATGGATGATTTTTCTCTTATTTCAATCATTAATTCTGGACTGACATTCAGGTTAGCTAAAATCCTTAAGCATCCTAGAATACCCATCATTAGGGCCTGAAAATTTGACTCTGTCTAGTGTACTTAAATAACTTTCTATAACATCTTCCACATCTCCAGTTTAGCTTCCTGCCCTCCCATTTTAAATGTTCTCTGCCCCCTTCTAACTTAACACCTTGTAAACTTCCTTCCACAGATCATACTAGACCAAAAAAATGCCCATTTCAAAAGTTCCAAAGATGCCCTCTACTCTAGAGAGAGAAGAAATAAAATGTTGGGGGAGTCTTTTTCTATTTGATTTTGATCAATCAGCATTTATTAAGTGTCCTACATGTAAAGCACCACACCAGGAAATTCAAAGACAAAGATGCCCCCTACATTCAAGTGTTATATACCATGTATACAAGTAAATAGGAAGTACAAAAAAACATAGTGCACTGAGTTCTGGGCTTGGAATCAGGAAGATTCATCTCCCTGAATTCAAATCTGGTCTCAGACACTTAGTAGCTTATAACCCTGGACAAACCACTTAGCCCCATTTGCCTCAGTTTCCTCAGTCTGTAAAGTGATTTAGAGAAATGACAAACCACTTCAGTATCTTTGCCAAGAAAACCCTCAAAAGGGTCACAAAGAGTTGGATAGAATTGAAACTATTCAACCACAACAAAAATAATTTGCAGATACTTCTAAAAATAAAATGCAGATACTTCTATTAACTAAAGGGGTAGAGGAGATGATAGCTAATAAAATGCCAATAAACCCACATCAGCTCTGGAGGGAAAATAACTGATACTAGAGTAATAATGGCTGATGTCTGCATAATGCTTTTGGTGTTATCTCATTTGATTCTCATAATTATCCTGTTAAGGCTATTATGCCCATTCTACAGATGAGAAAACTGGGTCTAAGAGTACCCAGAGTTACACAGATATTAAGTACTAGAAACAGAATGTGAATTGAGTTCTCTCCTGACCTTAATTTTAACTCAATGAATCACTTTCCATGGCACAACCTTCACAAGTCTTAAGGCTTCAAAATTTTAACTGGAAGAGGCTGTAGCAGTGAGTGAGGCTAACCATCTATCAAACAACAGAAAGACAGCATTTTGTAGTAGAAGGAGCTCCTGTATTTCCTACTAGTAAGACTA
Organism: Bettongia penicillata ogilbyi; assembly: GCA_023548195.1. Classification (NCBI taxonomy): domain Eukaryota; kingdom Metazoa; phylum Chordata; class Mammalia; order Diprotodontia; family Potoroidae; genus Bettongia; species Bettongia penicillata. The sequence goes on from JAJHZJ010000024.1 coordinate 8,340,231, forward strand.
AGGGCAAAGTCACCTAGCTTTACTAAGCACTTCAGTTTCCACCCCTGTAAAGAAGGAAATAACACTTGGTTTTCCAGTGTTAGATGGTTCATATGAGGAAAATGCTCTGAAAATCTGAAAGTTAAAAGTGGGTTCTGAGAATATGTGTTAACCTTGGAGGTTCTAATACTTTTTAGTGCTTCCAAACATTTTCCCAGCATTTAACAACCTGAATTAATATTAAGCCAAACTATCACTAAGCAGATTTTCACTAATATTTTACATGAAAAAAAATTTTAGCAGAAAGCAAATAATTGCATAATTTATATATTTCCTTTTATTTCTTAGTTTTTGGTATGGAAAATTGATGCATCTATACAAGTACTTTGCTTTGACTTAAATCTAATCATTTCACTGTGTCAAGTGCTGACTATCCTGGATACTTACTTCAGAAAAATAAAAAATTATGCTTTCTGATTAGAAAACCTGCTAACTTTTCTAGAATCTCTGCAGATGTGAAATCCCACAGCATTCTAAATGGCATTGGCGTGATCAAGTGGAAATTGTGATAAGTTCAGAGCTACTGAAAAGATTATTTGACTAGAACACTTCCTTGTAAGAATCATTTTCATGCTAAGATGATCTAGTTATGGGGAGAGATTTTAAAACCTTTTGCTCTGAAAGTAGTGAAAAAGCCAATGCTTCAATTCAACATTGAAGTTCATAACTTCAACCTTATTTTGACTGGCTGCCAGTTTCTTCTTCCATTAGGAGGTTTGAGAAAGATGTAAGGAAAATAAAATGAGCAATTGGCAGTCTTTGGTGCCAAAGCCTGTGGTGTTGACTCTAGAAATGCCCTGAGTCATCCTGGCAGCATTTTCTTGATTCTGTTCTAAGACCCTGGAAATGAACTGCCTTTGATGGAAAACAAACAAGACAAAATGAATCCTGTCATCTGTTTCCTTTGTGGAAAAATGTCCAGTCAAATGGATGGACCTTGAATTAATGGATTGGACTAAAGCTTTATGCAATACTTCTATAGTTCTCTAAGCTTGTTTCTAAGTTTCCACTAATCTAGTAAATTCCTCATAGAATTTTAACTACTTTATACATTTGTACTCTCCCTAAATATTCAATGTTTTAAGAGAATAAACTGTTAGAAGACTGTAAATATTTCATTGCTTTATTTCTGAAGGACTGACACTGAAAGACTGCTCAGTCTGGGCTTGATAGATCACACTTATAATCCCTGCTATTCAGGGAGGTTGAGGCTGGAGACCCTCTGAGCTCAGAAGTAGAGAGAAGCCTGGAAGATGCCCACACTAACTCTGGAACCCATATGATTGACCTGGAGGATTAGTTTTGACATGACTTTTTCATCAGTGGAATGTAAATTGAAAATAATTTTTTTTCCTTATTTTTTGTGGATATAGTAGAAAAACTGCTGAAATCGTAGTCAGGAAGATGTGAGTTTGAATTCTTCCACTAATACTCTAACACCACAGACAATAATATTAAATAACATTTATGTAGTACAGGGGTGGGAATCTGAACAGATTCAGTCAAAGGGCTGTACTTTAGGACCTAGAGGGCCATACATGGGCTCAAGGGCACAGATAACCCATCCTTGATATCAAGTACTTTAAGGTTTGGAAAGCATTTTATGTACATTTTCCCAGTTAAGCAAATTAATATCTCTGAAACCTCAGCTTTTTCCCATCTGTGAAATAGGAGAGGGATGAGAGGACAACCCCAAATCTCTGATCCCAGAATACATAAATTCCTTGAGGGTAGGAACTGTTTCCTTCTTGTCTTGATATCTCCTGAGCTTAACTGCTGGCACGTAGGGAATGTGTGCCGAACTACTTAATCTGAAAATATATGAACCAATTTATTACAAAACACTTGTCTTGTTTTCATGCCTACAAGTGTATTATGCAGTACCTTTGATTAAATTGTAGAAGGCAGGGAGCAAAATCCCAGAAAAGGTGTTTGCATTCATCTTCAGTTCATATGGGAATGGTAAATCCAGTTCCCAAAGAGAAATACAGAAAGGAAATTTGTCATGATTAAGTCTTTGTAACTTTAGCAATGTTATAAGTGAAGAACATTTTAGAAATGTACAAGCGTTTAGTAGGAAATGCAAATATGGCAGCAGAGGGATTTGGGGTTTCTAACATCAGCTTATTTTCCCCTTAAAAATATTAAGTAATAAAAGTTAAGGGGAAAAATAGGTGCTCCTGGCAATAATAAGTTATATTAAAGTAGAATCTTAAATCATCTTACTAGCATCTTGCCAGGAACTTCAGCTTTGTTAACTGCTCTTCAAAAAACTCTGCCAAGTACTGACTGTAAATGAGAGAAGTTCATTTTGAACATGTACTGAATTCACAGTGAAATTTCATTTTCCACAATTAATAATGTATTGGCATGCTTCCCACTATTATGGGAGACTATATATGGGTATTCATATTCTATTATGTATATCAATGTATTCCATGTATATTAATACACATAGCACATCTCCTCTCTGGATCTCTGTTTTATCACTGGTAAAATGAGAGAGTCATGGTAGAAAACTCTTTAAGTCTTTTCCAAGGTTAAATTATAATCTCATGCAAATGCCAGCCCAGTTGTGGATAGACATACCAAAAAAAAGCACCAATCAGTCCTGCTCAACTAAGGAAAACATTAAGGACTCTGAAAACTAACCAAAACTTCAACATGTCTGTTAGGAGAACAAAAATGGAGGCCATTTACACTCAAGAACAAAAACCAAATAGGTACTCTTTCTTCAGTCCTTGTGAGACATTCAGAATTGAAAAGATTGGATTTGATAAATCGTTTGTCCTTGAGCAGGAGAGTGATTAATCTACCTGTTTGCCAACAAAATTTAAGAGATTTAGATGATCCTAAATGTTTCTGTGTGTTTGAGAAGGATCTAATGGGACAGTTTGTACCCACATGGGCCATAGTGGAAATGTATGTATATAAATGCACACATATATATACATATATATATATATATATACATATATATACAGAGATGATACTTTCACTTGAATGTGAAATTTTTCAAAGTAAAATTTTTCACATCTATTTTTAAGATCATCAGAAAAGTGATAGTTGCAATTGTGTTCAACTTGCCATTTTCCATATTTCCTGTGATCAGCATAAGTTCGTGATATGTTCTTCTCCTAAGGGAGAATTCTCCACATATAGGGTTAAATGTGACTTCTACAGTCTCTCTGGCTTCAGAAGTTGTATTGCCAAGTCAATATTCATAGCAGTGGTGGTGACTATGAATATGCCAGCATAGGTCTCAATCCCAAAGTATAACAAACTCTCCATATAGAAGGCAGAAGAAAAACATTTATTTAGATACCATAAAGCCAAATTCTAAAACCAGAAAGCCAAATCCATCATAGTAGCCAAGAAGTCAGCACACATTATCACTACAGGGGGTGAAGCCATTCTTGAGCCTCCTTTCTACCCAGCTGGGGCCTTCCCACAAACAAACTTTCATGAGCCTAGCTGTCTACTTGCCTATGCCTCTGTATCTGCCCTAACTGCTCTCATTCACTTCCTCTCAGTTCTACCGCACCCTTCCTTTTCCACTTATTCAGTAAGCTCCTCCCCTCACATGTGACTTAGGCTTCTTTGTGATTTAAGCAGGTCTCATGGGCCTATTAATGAATGGGAAAGATCTTCCCATTTAAATTACCATTATATTTGACCCCAAGATCTTTCCTATTCATTATGCAGGTTGGTGGGGCAACTGATCTCAACAGAACTTTAACAGGCATAACAGAAAATAAACATATAAACCAACATCATAGGCAACTAATGTGAACAGAACTTCACAGCAATATAACAGGGCTCACACAAAATGAACACATAAATCTTAGGATGCGACTTCAGCACAAGCACCCCATCATTTCCCCTCGAAATCTTGGGGGAAGGGGCAAAAGTCTCTTCTTCCATAACTACTTGCTGCTGAAATTGGACATAGAGCTGTCCCTGACCCAAGAGGTCCTATTTGTGGGGATCAGTTCTTTAGCTGGCATCTGGAGTTTGGTTGACACCAGGTCCAGGGGTGACACATCAGAGTCATGGACATGGGTGACAGCCAACTTAAGCAATCAGGTATCTGCAGGTGGAAGGTACAAAGCCTATAGGAAACAAATCTGACAAACAAGGTAAACACAAAAAAAGTCAAAAAGAAATAAGGAGACAATGACCAGAAGCAGGGTAGATACAGGGTCAGCTGCACTTTTAGAGTCCATGAACCCACTATCATAGCTTCATTCTTGGTAGAATATATGAGTTAAGAGTACAATTTGGCAATCATCTTCTTCTGAATAAACAGCAGTTACAGTATTATCTTTCCTGAGTGCTATAATTTCTGCAGTCTTTGAAATATTGGCTGGCTTCCATTTTACCAATATTTTAGCTCCCAACTTTATTTTATCAGTAGAATCCAGTCCTTCAGTTCCTCTGCTAGTTATTTCAGAAGGAGGGCCAGTTTCCACAAGAGGATATTTTACACAAGGAATAATAATCATTTGAACAATTCTGTCATTTTTATAAAACTGTATGGGTTCTTCACCTAAATTTTGGAATGTCATAACAATTTCTCCTTGATAATTAGAATCTTTCACTCTAGTCAATACATGTATTCCTCAAACTGCTAACCCAGATTTAGGCAATATCCTTATTTTGGGAGATTCTCATGCATATTCCAGTAGATATTTTTCTTATTTCTTTTCTATCCAACCTAAAGTGCTCTAAACAATGTAAACCATATCCTACTGAACCATATGTACCTAGATACAGTGCTGGGACATCTGACCTCACAGTCCAAGACTCAATATATGTGTTTGTTGTTTTCTAATGTGCAGATATAGGGTCATCATTCTGGCTAGAGGTGCACTTTCTCCTAAAGGTGTATTATGCAAATTACATAAGGCAATGAACAAATTATCTTTCCAATGGCTGATATGAATTATTAGAACTTAACTTCCTTAACTGTTCTTTCAATGATCCATTCATTCTTTCAGTTATCCCAAACACTTGTGTATAATATAGAATATGATATATTCATTCCATGTTGATTTGTACACAATATCTCTTCCTTTCATTACCTTTGAAATGTGACACATTGTCACTTTGAATCTGCCTTTGGGTTCCATAATGATATGGATTATGATATCTCGAGTTCTACAGATGTTTTTCTGGGTCACATTCTTATAGGGATAAGCCACTAGTACACGTGAATAAATGTCAACACAAGTACATATAATTTTGCATCCTTTGTCTTCAGGTAAGGGTTCAATAAAATCTATTTGCCAAATTGGGGCTGATACTTTTCCCTTTGCTATCTCTCCAGTTACCTGAGGAACAAGCAGTTCATTCCTTTTCCAGCTGACATCTATAACATTCTTTTGCTTCTGGTTTTAATAATGAATGAAAGATGCTAATACCTCACTCTTGTGCCCACTCATGTGTGGCCTGGACTCCTAAATGGCCAGCTGTTTGATGGACCCATTTTGCTAGTGCCAGATCATTATTTGGTGTCAGAGTAGGAACAATATGTTGAGTAGCAATTTGCCAGTTGATCAACATGTGCATTGTACTCACGTTCTGACATGGTGAGGGTCACATGAGCATCTACATGAAAAAATTACAAATTAGTAGCCAAAGACACATCTCACACATCTTCCTATCATTCTTTGATTCAGATTTGTTTGCCATGAATTTCCCAATTTTGATTTTTCTACGTGGGCATCCTTGTAGCTAACCCATTAGCTACCTCCCATGAATCAGTGAATACATGACACAGTCCTCCTTGTCCTGTTTTGATAGCTTGATACTGCCATAAGTTCAGCATATTCACTACTTCCACCTATCCCAGTACTTTTCAAAGGCCGCCTAGTACATGGGTTGGCTACCACTTTCCATTGTCTTTTGTGGCCTAAATATTTTGCTGTCCCATCAGTAAACCATGCATGTCTCTTTTGTTCTTCAATTAATCCATCATATCCTTCATTCCCTTTTACCAAGGACTGTACCACCTGTTCAGAGGGTGTGTCATTTCCCTCAGTACCGATGTTTGCTATAGATTCATGTAAAACAGAAACTCCACTTTTGCCTGCTTTAGATCTAGTTGGAATATACCATTTCCATTTAATTATGCTAGCCTCTTGTGCATGTCCAATTCTGTGAGAAGCTTGGGTACTCATCACCCAGGTCGTAATTGGGATTCCAGGTCTTAATGTTACCTCATGGCCTAAAGTCAGTTGTACAGTCTCTAACAAAGCCCAATAGGCAGCTAACCACTACTTTTCAAAAGGGGTATATTGAATTCCAGATGAAAGGAGTTTCCTAGACCAAAATCCTAAAGGTGCATTTTGACTTCGTTGTTTTTGTCATAAACTCCAGTTTGCATATTCATCCTGTACAGTCACTTATAATTCTACCAGGCCACTTTGCATAAGCCACAAATCTAGGGCCAGTTGTATAGCAGCCTTTCAGTCTTCAAAAGCTTTTCAAGTTCCCATTCAAATTCATATTTTTTCCTAATAATTTTATATAAGGGTTTCAAAATTTGTCCTAGATGCAGTATGTGATGTCACCAATATCCAAATAATCTTAAAAATTTTGGGGCCTCTTTCTTTTTGGTGGGGATAGGAGAATCCTGAATCTTTTGGGGGACTTGCAGGAGAATCTCTCACAGTGCTTTATTCCATTATATACCCGGAAATTTTACAGTTTGAGCTGGCCCTTGAATCTTTGCAGGGTTAATTTTTCACCCTTTGATTTTCATATGCTCAATTAAAAGCATCAACTCTTCTCCACTTCTTTTACATTTTTTCCCTGTATCACAATATCACCTGTATAGTAGATAAGTTGTACACCAGTTAGCTCTAATTCATCTAAATGTCTAGCCACAATCCTATGACAAATAGTGGGACTATGCAGATATCCTTGTGGAAAGCCTGTAGAAGTATATTGTTAGCTGTCTCAAGTGAAAGCAAAATGTTCCCATTGTTTACAATCTATTGGGATAGTAAAGAAAGCATTGGCTAAATCAATAATTGCATACCAAGTCTCATTATATTTCTTGATGCTTTCTGTTAAGGTAATAGTATCTGGAACAGCAGCATACAAGGGAGGAGTCACCTTATTCAGCTGTCTATAATCCACTGTCATCCTCCATGTCCCATCTGACTTTCATACTGGTCAGACAGGATTATTCCATCAAGTGGTTGTAGGGACTAACACTCGTGCCCCAACATATTCCTTTATAGTATTGGTAATTTCATCTTGCCCACCTGGCACAAGATACTGCTTTGAAGCAATTACTTTAGAAGGTTCAGGTAAAGTTATTGGGTTCATTTTTATTTTATTCACTAAAACTGTATTGATTCCAATCTTCCTTGACACAAATTGGCATCCCCCCTCAGATAAATTTAGAGTCATACCTCTCAGTATATCCATTCCAATAATGTGTTCAGGAATGGGTACTATTAGCACGGTATATTGTTTCTTAGGTAATTGTCCAATTTGCATTTAGTTTGGTTTGTCTGGCTGATATTTTAGTCCCTTCAAGTTGTGTGATAGTAATAGGAGTTCCATGTTTATACTGATCAGGGTTTCCATATACAAGGGAGGCCCATGCTCCAGTATCTATTGATGACAGAGTTATAGTATTTGATTCATTTTTCCAATATATAGTCAACTTGATATGGGGTCTGTAATCCTGTCTGTGTACTTCTTTAATCTGAGCTGGGGTATATCCAGTTTCCCATTTTCCCTGAAAGTGTGATGAACTTGGATACAAGAGTTCAGGAGAATCTGTAGAGGTGGTTCTTACTTCTCTATTCCATCTAGTATCAAGATCCTTTTCTCAGTATATTCTGTATTGTTTACTAGTTGGAATACCATCTATGCCTCCAAAATCTACCCCTGCTCTCAATAGAGCAGTAAACAATTCTTTCCCTGTCAATCTATTCTGACTTTGAAGGGCAGCTAGGTGGTGCAGAAGATAGAGCCCCAGTGCAGGAGTCAGGAGAACCTGAGTTCAAATCTCACCACAGAAACTTGCCATTCTCTAGCTGTGTGACCTTGGGCAAGTCACTTAACCCCAATTGTTTCATCCTGGGTCGTCTCCAGTCACCCTGATGAATATCTGGTCACTGGATTCAGATGTCTCTGAGGGAGAAGTGAGGCTGGTGACCTGAACAGCCCTCTCTCACTCAAAACAAAGTCAAGTGCAAGTCATATCATTATTTCTCTGATGGCATGGTCTTCTTCAGCAATGAGGGATGAACATACATTCTGGCTTTGAATCCACTGGCTGTTTACTCTTCTCTCTCAAAGAAAGATATCTTTTCCCCAGTCCCCTAAGTCACTTAACTGTGAAATCATTTCCAGCACCTCAGAAAGAGGATTCCTTATTTCCCCAATTATTAGAGTCAAAACCAGGTGCTTCTAAGCAGGAGGAGCCATCTTCACTATTATATTCCTATGAGAAATTGCTAATGGGGTATCATCTGTTCTCTGATCTCTGATCATGATGGCAGCACAGCCTTCATTACCTCTTCCTTTAACTTTCTTATTCAGTCCCTAAGTGAATATCAGGGTCTATCTTCATGAGGTCACATAGAATCAGTAGGATAATGCTTATTGCATCCTTCTGCAGCCAAAGCTAAGATTAGTCCTATTGTAATCTCTAAAGGTTTGCTGTACAAAAGGATTCTGATACCTATAAACTTCAAACAATCCACACCATCTATAGATGCTCTTGCAGGCCCTTCATCACTGATTCCCACCATCCAAAATATTAATGATTCTCCTATCCTTTGGATGAACCAACTCAAAATATCTGTGACCTCCTGCTGGGTAAAATCCCCAGCTATCTCCCTAAACATTGTGTCCCCTGCTTGGTTCTCTTTTTTTTGGCCTTAGTATGGGGCAAACTTCAGCCTTAGAAATCTCTCCCTGCAACATTGCTTCATTTTCCAAATCTGAGTTAGTTATATTTTCTGCCCTCTCACTGTCCTGTCAGTTATCGTCATGGCAACTAGTCTGGGTCTGTACAGAGGTTTTATGCACATTTATTTTGTCAGCCTTCCACTTCTTAGCTAAATGAAGTCTTTTCTTCCACCTGAGACCACCTCCTCCCAGCCTGCTCTTTTAAAGAAGCCTGAACACTGAGAATTCCCATGCAAACTAGCTAACTTTTTTCCATCTTATTTTTTTCCTTCAGCATCAAGTCTTTGCTTTCACACATAATATGGTAACGTGTTAATAAAATCCAGCATCCCTACATACCCCTGCTAGCTCTTTCCCTGGTCTTATTGGTATTCCTTACAAACACCTTTCCAAATCTCTAGGTTCCCCTTCCTGTAGCCTTGCTTCCCAGTTTTCACAGGGCCCAGTGCTCTTAGCTCCTTCCCTTGCTAGAGAGGAATATGGTAAATCCTCCCATTCTGACATACTCATTTCTTCCTCTAAATTCTTTCTGCCTCCAAATAGAGATTTTATACCCAGTGATCCTGTTTGTGACACCAAATATATCACCCAGGCAGTATTCATAGCACTGGTGGTGACTATGAATATGCCAACATAGTTCTCAATCCCAAAGTATAACAGAGTCTCCATACAGAAGGCAGAAGAAAAACACTTATTCAGATACCAGAAAGTTAAATCCACAAACCAGAAAGCCAAATCCATCATAGTGGCCAAGGAGTCACATTATCACTACAGGGGACAAAATCATTCCCAATCCTCCCTACACCCTTACCCCACTAACGCCTTCCCACAAACAAACAAACACAAGCTTAGCTCTCTGCTTACCTGTGTCCTCTCTCTCTTCACCCTAACTGCTCTTACTCACTTCTGCTCCACCATTATTCTACCCATTCAGCAAACTTCTCCCACCACATATGACTTAGGCTTCCATTTGATTTAAGCAGGTCACATGGGCCTATTAATGAATGAGAAAGATCTTCCCATTTAAATTACCAGTACAGAAGTCCTTGAGGGCAAGATTTCACAGTGTCATATCCTAAGACCTTTCCCATACAGGACCAAAAGCTTTCACACTGTGATACTTTGTCATAGTATGATCTCATTTTGAACACAACCTAGATATTACTCTCTGAGAAACACATTATAGACCAATTCTAATGTATCGTGTTAATATAAAGTAGAAATATGGAAAGGCAGGTAGATTTGGCATATGCACATTAGATTAAGAGCAAATCAATCCACAAGTGCTTAGTAAGCAGCTAATGTACTGAATACTGAGGATACAGATACAAAAAAATGAAATAATCCTTACTCTCAAGGAACTCACATTCTAACAGAGGATATCACAAAGCTACATAGTCAGAAAAAAAGGTGTAAAAAAGGAACTACAAGCTCACACTAAATATAAGGTAGTTAAGGAGGTAAGATCCCAGAAGTTAGAAGATTTGAGAAAGGTTATATATAGATCCTAGTGCTTCAGTACATCATAGAAGGAAGAGAGGGATTCTATGAGGTAGAAGTGAGGAAGGAGGTCTTTCTTTGAACAAAAGATGGACAATTTGAAGGTCTTTAAATAGAAAATGGAATACCTTTTGTGAGGAACGGAGAGGTGGTTGGTTTGGCTGGACAAGTGAGTGAAGAAAGAGAAATAATGCATATTGAGATTAGAAAGAAAAGTTGGGACAATGCTGTGAAGGAATTTTAAAGGTAGGCAGGACTGTTTATATTTTATCCTGGGGTCAAGAGGAAACCACTACAGTCTGTTGAAAAGGTAAGTGACATGACAACATCTGCACTTAAGGAAAATCACTTTGATAGCTGTGGGAAGAAAGGCTTAGAATGCAGGAAGATTTGAGTCAGGGAGATAGGTTTGAAGCACATTACAGAAATCCAGCAAGAGGTGATAAGGCTGGAACTGAGGTCATAGCTGAGTGAGGAAAGAAGAAGACGTTGGATACAAGAGTTGTCATGAAGGTAGAATTAGTTGGGAACTAATTGCATAAGTGGAATGAGAAAAAAGTAAGGCGTGGAGAATAACACCAAGATTACAAACTTGAGAGACTGAAATAATAATGGTGCCCATTTTAGTAGAGAGGAGAAAGAACAGTAATGAGTTCTGTTTTAGACGTAATGAGTTTGAGATGTCTTCAGGAAATCTGGTGTGAAATGTTCAATAGACAGTTGATAATGTGGAACTGGTACTCAAGGGAGAAAATGGGGTTGTACATATAGATCTGGGAAAGATGATATGGGGATAAAAATAACAAGATGACATCAAAATGGATATATGAAGTGAGAGAAAGTGAGAAGTTGGGATAATTCCAATGTTACAAACCCTGCGAGACTGTGGAAGACAGCAAAAGTTAGGTTTCCACAGTAAGTGATTGTTAACTGATCAAGTCATTGAGAATAAGTTAGATAATAAGAAGGCCAGCAGACTGCAGGTAGACTCAGCCAATCAGAAGGCAAACAGTGACCTTCAGAAAATTACAAAGGTTTTGATAAAGGAACCAAATCTACAGCTAGCTGGAACTAGACTAGAAAAATGACCTAGAATAACCTGGAGAAGGCTTTTCTTCAGTGAGCTTGCCTAACGAACCACATGTATGTAAGCAGACATACTCCACATAAAATTATCCCTCCATTTTCTGACCATGAGTCCTATGTTAAAGCATGTTTAGGAGGAGGGAATCACACCAAGGGTGGTTGCATAATGAGCATCTAGAGAAGATGGTGACCTAATGGAGAATGGACCAATCATTCTTCTGGTGGAAGGATCTGTCTTGGAGTAACAGTATATAGCTCATCTCACTTTCTATTCAATGCTCCTTTCTCCTGAAAAGAGGGTGGGGGCCCACTTTGGCCAAAGTGTTCAATTCCTCTGAACTCTGCTGCAATAAATTTTCCTTGATACCTTCTTAACGTCAAGCGCATTTCTAACAACTAGAAGGATGGTGGTCCCTTTGATAAAAAAAAAATGCCATAGTTTGGAACTGGACAGAGGTTGAGGGGGAAGATAATAAAATGTTTAAATAAGTTCATAAATTCAGAATATAAAAAAGATAGAACATGGCAATATAAAAGAGCAGGACCAATCAGCTCAGCTTTTAAACCAGGAAATGCTATTAGGGTCTCTAGACTTTTAAATAAACAGGTTTCTTTTATAAAGATGGGATTAAAACCACCCTAGACAATTTTGGTTCCAATACCTTAGACATGAGTAATGTTCTCAATCAATACGTCAATCCAAAGACCTTATACCAAGTGAGAAAAGTCTTTGAAAGCTACTGGATGAAACATAATTACATGACACAGGAAGAATGTATCAGTAGGCTGAGGAAACTTGGGCATATCCTTGGGTGTCATTTATAAATTATCAAATGAGTTCATTCAAGAGTATGGTGCAAGTATGGAGTGATGACACATTTCTGAGGGAAAACTGCTTGGGGATGGTTTCCTCCTCCCCCAGTCCTCAGCTTCAGCTTTAACCAAGTCTCAACCATTCTTCTTTGTCCAGAGAAGAACCAAGTGAGCTTCCAAGAGTCTGAGTATTTTGAGACTTTCCATTAGTGTCCCAGCAGCCAATTTTTAGATCATCTGGCATCAGGATCTGTGCTGGTATCTAAGAAGAGATGGACACAAATTCACGATGCTTAAGGGGAACTTATTAAGTACTCCATGAATAGGAGAAAAAGACTTCAAGCAATCAGGAGTTGTGAGCTATTCCATTACTACATGGGCTATTCACTTGAGCTTATTTTCCTCTTGACTGTGGGAAAGTATGTCACCCAGACATTTTGGGGTAGGAGAGAATGTCTTATAATACCTGTTCCCATTATACCATTGTAGTAAATAACCTTTTCTGAAGCCTACTTATTGCTAGCTGACTGATATTCTTAGCTGATACTCTTGTGTGAGGCTCAAGCCAATAGCATTAGAGAATTACCCCTTGACCCTTAAAGGTTATTCCTACGTAAAGGGGGAGATATAGTTAGCCAAGCTCTTGGGATTTGACTCAGTTGTAAGAGAGGGAATTGGGATGAGGATCCTCAAAGCTTACATAAGCAACACTTTAAAAGAACAACATGGTTGAGTAGATCACATTAATGAGAATGAATCTAAGAAGGGCCTATTTGTCTGTTGTCTGAGAGCTAATCTAGCTAATTTTGAGAAGGCTTGTCACCAGATTGCTCACAAAGTGATCAATATTTCAGTGAAAGAAAATTCTTGAACTTCTTCTGCTCAGTTGAAGAGGAATTGTGATCTGTATCGCAAAAGGGAACATCTAGATTGACAAAGCTGAAGATGCTTGAGTTATTAGTGAAAAATTCAATACATTTGAAGACTGTTGGACCATAAAGTAAATTTGTGATCATTTTTAAATTGGTTAAGTTCAGAATTCTGGTAAGCAAGAGATAGATGGAGCTTTAACTTATTCAAGAGAAAGGCATTGTTATCCAAGTCAAGTGAAAATTTCCCTTTGAATCCTTCAAACAGTAGAAGAACCTATTTTAATAAGTAAGAATGTTGTTGTCTTTTCTGTCAACACATCTGTCAACATCTTTTCTGTAGTGACCTCACAAAAAGATCTTGCGATTTTAGTGAACTACAAATTCCATATGAATTGACAACCTAATATGGCATTCAAAAACGTTTAAGCTAATAAAGAGAACGCAGCTTCCTGCAAGAAGAGGGTGACAGTCCCTCTCTACTTTGCTCTGGTCAGATCATATTTGGAGTCTTGTGTTCAATTTGGAAGAACCTGTTTTAGGAAAGATATAAACAACTGAAAACAATTTAGGGAAATGATGGTAAAGCAACTCAAGTTCATAACATATGATGACCGATTGAAGGAACTGGTGAAGTTGAACCTAGAGAAGAGAATTTAGACTTCATGGGAGTGTGATAGTTGTCTTCAAGTATACGAAGACTTGTCTTGTAGAAAAGAAATGAAAATTGTTCTGACTGGCCCTGGAAGGCAGAATTGGGATTAGTGTGAGCAGTGGATTTAGCAGGGACAGGGCCTGGTACATAGTGAGTACTTAATAAATACTTCTTGATAGACAAATTGGCTGATTGAAACTAAGACCGTGTGAATCAAAGTTGCAAAGTGGTCAATATAGGCTTGATATGAGGGGAAACTTCCTACCAATTAATAAGGAGGTTTCTGAGTCAGAAAGACTTGTGTTAAAGAACTGCCTCTGATACATTCTGGTTGTGTGATCTTCGAACCTCCTCAGCATCCTAAAAGACTTTCTAAGACTAGAAAGTTACAGAATAATTGTATTAGTGAGAGAGTTTCCTTGTTGAAATTTTTCTATACCAATGAAATCATAAATCCAGTCAAAATTCCATTACTCCCTACCTTCCCCTCAAAAGGTAGTTTCTCTCTCATTGGAGTTCTTCAATCAAAGGCTGAATGACTGTTTACCACATACATTGTAGAGGGAGCTTTTGTGCAGGCATAGTTTGGATTAAAATGGTCGTTGAGAGTCCTTTATCCTTGTGGTAGATTCTGCAATCCATAGTCAAGTGGTAGTAGATACATATGCTTCCATATATCCTTTTTCACATGGCAAAATCCTACAACCCATACAGTAAGAGAACTACTATAGAAAAAAACTAGATAGTCAAATTTACTGGGGGGAGGGGGGTTTTGAATTTTGCAGTTAAAACTTGATTATTTCTTTGTATTTCCTATTGCTTCTAAGACAGTGTCTATGTGGGGGAAAAATAGTCAAAGAAAATGCTCTCAATTAGTGCAGGAAAATGCAACTCACATGGAAAGTAGATTTGGAACAAGAATCATAAACACCATTATTTAGGACCTAGATGTAAAATTCAAGATTCACAGGTTGCAAAATGTGACCATAAGTAGAGAAAGACCTGAAGCCAAGGGCAGGATCTGCTTGCAAGCTAGCGTTTTGCTGAGAAAGTTGGGCATAGTTAATAGGTTAATTTCTGCTTATTGAATAAGAGCACCCAATGCTGATGGATCTTGTAATTTCAATGTTGGCGATGGCAAATATTTAGCTCATTATCAGTTTTAATAGCATTTTGCCGAACAAGCCTTTTCTTGACATCCAGAAAATACTATTAAATTTCCCCACACAGATACATTGTTATGACATGCAATAACTACTTGAATATAAAGGGGATTAATAATTTAAAAGGTGTTAACAAATTAGGGCCATCATTAAAAATAGACTTTGAACCATTTTGTAGCAAAATCAGATTGAGGTAATGCTCTGCTCTTATGATAAAGAATTACTGCATTAATTCTGCAAAGTGAACTTATTGCTACTATTTGTCTCCAAAACCCTGGAGCATTCAAAGACAGAAAGAATGAAATGATCACTGCGTGGCTTTTTTTTTTTTTTGCCAGGCACCACAGCTCTAATATTTCCATCACAGTTTCACGACTTGGCTTGCAGAGTTGTGCTCACAGGAAACAAAACAAAAACCTCACAAATGTCATGTTCCCCCTTCTGTTTGCTTTAATTGGTCCTATAAAATCAGGTCTGATTTTTTCAGGCAATTTATAATAATAAAGGATGGTGTTTGGCTTGGATGGCATCAGTATTTGACTCCAGTGCCTAATTGTATTTTGCACCCAACTCGCTCAAATTTAAGATGAAATTTTAGGCACTTTTTCTCTCTTCCTGGTGAAATATTTTATAGAAATATTCTGTTTGCTTACAAGACAACTAAATTCTTTGTAGAAAGAAGTTTCCTCAGTTGAAAGTTGGGGACTTTCAGGATTGTAACTAGGTCGAATTAGAGTTACACAAATAAACTTTGAATACTAGTAGGGAAAGCGAGGCTGAAGGCTCTTCACACTTGTTCCTCACTTAAACGCAATTCACTTCTATGTCATGGCGTTACCATCCTGATGTCATGGTCCTCTCGGATGCACAAATAACCACAACCTAATACATCCTGAAATTGTAAAAGAATTAGAATTCTGTCTGCTAATCACTTGAGAGTGTGAACTAGGTCAGTCTTATTGCTAATACCTATCTAAGATGCACTGTAATGAGAAACTTTCTTAGATGAAGATGAAACTAAACAATTCAAGATCATGGTATTTAATACCTACCCTAAGCCCACAAAATATGGGTGTGCTGGAGTGAGGGACCTAAGGCAGCAGAAACGTACTGAAAGCTAGAGGGTAACGGGACTGAGAGGAGAGGGAAAGGTACAGAAAGCGGGGGGAAGAGTGTCTGTGATAAACCATCTATTTTGAAATGTTATCTCTGGTCAACCCATCGATAGAAAACTCTTCTTCCCCTCCACCATTCTATTTCTTTTTCCTACTTTTCTATCAATCCTTCTTCACCTGAGGAGATTCTTATTTCCAGGACCCAGAATTCAGACTACTCCTAGTTCATGTTAAAGGAACCTTTGCAAGTTGATCTAGGAGTCTAACAAGTTATAAAACACTGTTTCTAAGGGAGAAAATGGATCTTGCATTCCAAGCCACCAAGTTACAAATGAACTTTTGAAATATAAAACCTCATTATCTGGGGATTTAAAACATAGATAAACTTCCATAATTGGAGATAAGTGGTGAAGACACGAAGGAAACATATACATATTTCACTCTCAATCATTTTTCTCCCCAACCTTTGAAATAAGAGGATTGGACGAAATTATTTCTCTGTTCCTTTCTGGCACTTAATTCTATAATTCTGTGATACTGTATAACAGTGTATTCTTATCTCAAAATGCAATGTAGATGTTCAAGGGTTTCATGGAAGAGACCTAGAAATCATTCAGTTGGGCTCTCAAAGTGGAACATCCAGGAGAGATTATCTTCTCTTTTTAAAATCTTTAGGGACTGAGGCTCTATAACCTCTTTTAGTAACACACACTGATATTTTATCGTTCAACAGTCAAAGTGTTCAATGATCAAGAAGAGGATGTTGTCTCCAACTGTAATCTACCGTGCTTGAGTCAATCTCACATGGTCTTCCATGAAAACAAAAAATAAGTAATCGATTACTTTCTCCTCACCCCTAATTAGAACTCTTTTACACACCTAGAGAATGAAATCTCTCCCACTGGCTTGTCTTCAATAGCCCCAGTTCTATTCATTGTTAACCCGAGCACATAATTTCTAGCCCATTAAACACTTTAAGCTCTCTCTGAATACTCTTAAGATATTCTACATCCTTTTTGAATTTCAGTGAGCAGAAACAAAGGCAGATTACCCAACTGGCATACTAGACATGGGTTGGAGGAAAGGGGGAGTTCTTCAGGGTCCCTTTCCTCCACCTACCCTACACACACACATACACACACTCACACACACTCACACTCACTAACACACACACTCACACTCACACACACACACTCACATACACACTCACACACACACACACACACACTCACACACACACACATCTACAAGTGCAGTGAGAATACAGGTACAAGAGTACTAGCTTCCCTGTCCTGGAACTTGACCCTATTCACTGAGGAGAAGGAGTATGAGAGGAGGAACAATAGATAAGTGAAAAAACATGGGGCAAGGCTAGAGATGGGGGTTTGAGTGCTTTACAACACTCACAAGATCCAGAACTAGCAAGAAAATGATGAGAAAAGGGCAGGAAAGGCTGTTCTATTTCTTTGTTCCCCATGAGACAGTTGTGGTCACTTTTCAATATTAAAATATGAATTTGCGGTGATCACAACAATGTAAATGACGTCACTACAAGAAGCAGAACTCTACCCAAATGAAAGACCAGTGACAGCCCTGAGGAATTAAACCTCCCTCCCTCCTCAAAGCTCTCCAAGAGGCAGGGGAGTACCGGAACAGTCTACATTGTCATTTTATCAGGTGCTTTTGCTTTTTGTTTCATGGGAGTGTTCTATATGGAAATGGGATAAAAATGGCTTTTTAGAAATTTTTACTGTTTAATCATTTTTCAGCCATATGTAACTTCCCATGACACCATTTGGAGTTTTCTAGGCAAAGATACTGGAGGATTTTCCCAATACCTTCTCCAGTTCATTTATAAATGAGGAAACTGAGGCAAATAGGATTAAGTGACTTCCCCAGGGTCACATAGTTAGTGCCTGAACTCACAAAGATAAGTCTTCCTGATTCCAGGCAAAGCACTTTATCCACTGCGTCACCTAGACCTAGACCCTTCCCTACAAATTACTGTGATAAAATGGGAAAAGACTTATCAACAAAAAATATTAAAATATATAAAGGAAAATGTAAAGAGCTTGTAAAGAACATAAAAGAACAATGAGTTTGTTTTACTCTTATTGTTTAAATATATCTTTGGAAGTTTTTCAGTGTATTTTTTAAAATAATGAATATTACAGACTATAACAAAAGCCCACTAAACTCTTAAGTCTTGGTGCTTGGAAGCCCCAGAGGATTTTTTAATATGCTATTAAACACTATTAGAAATAAGATTATAATTAGAATCCAACAAATCAAGAACAAAACATAGCTATGAGCAAAAGTGATCCATAACCATCTACAAGCTGGATATGGGGCAACAATATGGTGGAGAACACTAGAGGGAAGCGGAACCATGTTCCCTGTTCCATGTTTGTTCTCTTAAGTCACATTCTGACACAGAGATTCTCTCAGAAACATCTAACATATTGATGTTCCCCAAGATGATAGCACAGTGAGAATTTTGGAGTGTTTGAGTGTGGCTGAAAAGAACATATATGTAGGTCTTTATGACAACATATCAGTGGTTTTGTCCACTGTTTTATTGCTCCCAGCTTGTAGCTGACTCCATGTGGCTACAGCCTCCATTCCACATCCAGGGACTTCTACTTTATATTCACCCTAACTTTGAGTTTCTCTTACCATATTTGTACTATTGTTTTTTATCTCTACTGAAATTTGTCCTGTTAATGTAAAAAAAAAAGAATTGCCAATTTATCACAAACTTTTTTTTGGATTTCATTCTGGTTTTATTGAATATTGATGATACTACCTAAATGTGACTTTGGGTAAATAATTTAACTTCTCAAGGCACACCATGATGTGTTTATGATTGGACTAAATGATCTCTAAGATCCTAACTTTTCTGTGACTTTATGATTCTGTCCACTCTAAAATGAGATGCCAAGTTGAGGAGTTGTCCTATGAATTTGATCAGCAATTTGATCAATCAATCAGTCTGGATAACTCAAAGAAGCCTCTTTTGCTTCATTTTAGGGGCAATTTGATGGAGTTTTTCTGCCTGAATTATCCCCATAACTTCCTGCTTCTGTACCTTTCATTGCCGATTAAATGCAGCTTAAGAATCAGTGAGCTTTTGGGCTGGACTGACCCTGCCCATAATTGGGCCCCCAAAAGAACAGATCATTTGGAGTTAGCTAAAATCTGTGTCTCAGTGTAAAACTCAGGGAAAGTGGTTTTTATTCCAACCATGTAATGGGAATGAATGGAAGAGTACTAAACTTTACATGTTTTAGTAAAGCTTTTATCCTTCCCATTGAAACATGGCTACATCCTCCAGCAGTCGTGGTCCCTATTGGAAAGGAGGTTGATGATGATGATGATGGTGGTGGTGGTGGTGATGAAGATGATGATCATGACAATGATAAATAATAATTCTATAGTGCCTTAAAATTTTCAAATTACTTCGCATATGTCATCTCATGTGATCTTCAGCCCTAGGAAAGGGGTGCTATTTTTGTCACCATTTTTAAGTGAGGAAACTGTGGCTCAGAAAGATTCAGTGACTTGTCAAATGGATAGTTTCTGAGTCAGAGTTTGGACTCAAGTCTTCCTCACTCCAAGGCTAACATTCTAACCACTGTGCCACCAATGTCCAGTTGGCCAGTGGATCTGATTTTATAGCTTTCCACTGGTGAAAAGGATCCCTAAAACACACCTAAAGTAAAGGAGTCCATACTTTCTAATTGCACTCATTGTCAAAAACCTTCCATTTGTCCATTGACTTTCTTCGTCACAAGAATTAGGGCTCTTGGCCTGCCCATGATGGATCATGCCAGAAGCTGAACATTCCCCTGGAGATATCAGCTTGGAAAACATTTCTATCTGCTTTACAGAAAGCCAATTCATATCCTTTAAATTTACGTTTCTGAAACTAGGCTTCTCTTCCTATCGTGGAGTTTCATCCCCATTTAAAATGGTGACTCTGGGTACATGCCAAAATTGGCTTGACTTCCTGAGTGCTGCCTGTCTAATCAGGGCATTCTGGAGTGTGCAACATGCTGTAACAAATGGACAGGGAGCCAGAGTGCTTAAGTGGAAAAATACATCCTGCATCATCTTGGAAGGAACAGATACACAACCTCCAGAGATGCTTTCAGGAGAGAGTCAGGGTTTCTATGCATATATGCTATGAATTCATTTACAATCTTAGCACCCCCTACCTCCAAAATCTTATATACAGATAAAAATTAAAACCTAAAATGTAGACTATATGAGTGTGTACATTTTATATATTTATGCATATGTATAAAATATCCATTCCTAAATGATGGGCTTATTATTAGGCAAAGATCCAAGCATTCACTATAAAACAACTTTCTATAAAAAATTACATTCTTTTCCATGCTTATTTGTCTTAGTGTGTGCTTCCTTTTTCTTATAATTATTGGATCTAAAGTCTGTGGTTGATGCCAACTGGTATCTGGTCAGTCACTTAAGTCTTAAGAGTTTTTCCTGGGGGCACTAGGAGATTGTGTTACTTGCACATGGGCTCCTCAGCCAGTATGTCAGACACAAGACTTGTACCTCAGTCTTTCTTAATTTCAAAGCTAGCTATGTATCCACTATGCCACCGTACCCCTCTTCTCTCTCCATCTATTCCCCTTGGGAAACATTGAAGCCTTAAGTTATAGAAAGCCAACTATTTGGAGATATGTTCCCTAAACTTACCCAAATCTTTTCATTACTTTTTTTGAACTGCAGAATGAGGATAGTTTCTTGAAAGGCTGACTTATAACTCATAACTATAGTAAAGTTAGAGGAGATGTGTGTGGATGTATACACACATATACATATATACATACATACATCTCTATATGGGAGGGAGGGGGATAAAGAGAAAAGAGAGAGGAAGAAGGGAAAGGAGAAAAGAGAGGAAGAAGAAAGAGAGAGAGGGAGAGAGAGGGGGAGAGAGAGAGAGAGAGAGAGAGAGAGAGAGAGAGAGAGAGAGAGAGAGAGAGAGAAATGGCACTTGCCTGAAGGCCAAACTTAAAGTCAATGAGCCTGCTCATGCAAAATAAAATAATGTATCTAGTAAACGAGATGCTGATGATCTCTAGAAGAAAAATCTCCATAGATCCTACCCCCTTTTAGCAGGCAATAAGGGGAAAAAACCACAGAGTGGTACCTCGGGATTCAGTCATCCTTTTGGAATCGAATTTGTCAATGTACATTTTCGTTCTTCAGTGCTAAATCTCCAAGTGTTGCTTTAGCACAAATGGGAAGGTTCCAGGTCTGGCGGTCATTCCTTTATTACATTTTGATTATCTTCATATTAAATGTCAGGCACAAGTGATATAATGGAAGCAAATGATGCTTGTGTCTCAGGGTGATCAAAAGAAAAAAAAAGTGATTTGTTGAGTAAACTGGACCTAGGCCTTCTCTCTGAAATGTATTTTTATTCTTTAATACTTTTTCTGTTTCTTTTAATTGTCTTTTTGGAATGGCTTGTAAACTCATTAAATAGGGAACCAGATGTCAATAGGACAACTTCAAGAATGCTACTTCTTGGGGGCAACTGGGGCTAGACGTTATGATTGGCTCTGATACTGCCAAGCCCCAGGAGAGGGGATGAAGGCAGCTTCTCTGTTGAAGAGCCCCGGGAGGCTGACTTGGAGCAGCATGCCTGCTTTGGAGGAAGCTGTCAGCCCTCTGGGCTACAGGAATACGCTATTTTTAATAAGTAGATACCAAGGGGAGGGCTACCCTGGGAAATGTAGGTGATGTAAAAACAAAAGATATCAATAAAAAAACTATTTCAAAAAATACATTGCATGAGTCAGTTGCTATAAACGAGGACTTTTTTTCTCTCCTACATCCCTCTTAAAATGGGATGGATGAAAACACACAAGCTAGATAACTGATTTTTTTAGTTTGTCTTCCAGGTTGGACATTACCAAAAACTTTCAATCTATGGGTTAAGCCTAAGAAAAGCATTTGGTCAAGATGCCTTTGAGCCACACGCTTGCCCTCTGTACTATGAATTCCAGCCACATAGCAGCATTGCCATAAAGGAAAGGACTGAATTGTGAGGCCAAGTTCAGGAAGCTGTCAGCATTGTCCTCCCCTCTGGCTTAGCAATAACCAACCGTGTTATTTAGTGTGATCTTTTCTCTAGAACAAAGTTTAGAACTTGCATGGAGGCAGCCTATAAATATTAATGTTCCATATTTGAAAAAGGAAAAAGCCACAGATTGAAAACGAAGAGGCTTTCTCCATTGGAGTCTGTTAGTGCAGCAGGCTTTTGGAGGTCATTGTACATGACTTCCACTTTCAGAACTCACTTTAGATGGTGACTAGGATAAAGAAAACTGATATAGGCTTTATTTCACAAAATTGATCTTCCTCCTCTCTTCCCCTCAATTAGTCACTGAAAAGTTAGGCCTACTTTTGAAAAAATATGTGTGTATGTGTATGTAGGTATATAAAGAGAGATACGTAGTGAGTTTTATATGTGTGTATGTATATATATGTATATATATATATATACATACACACACATATATTCAATTCATCAGAAAGTTATTAGGTAGAGATGCAACTTCGCATTGCAAGAGCACCCAACACAATTTGGACTTAACTAAGCTTATTCAATGGCATAGTCTTTAAATCTGGAATAAGCTGAGGAAAAGAATACATTTTTATGTTCCACCATAGCATGTGTATCTTCTGCCTTATTGTCCATGTGCTTTACTTGTTGAGATGTGCTTTGCATTAGACAAGATATCAGTTGAACTTTCTGAGCCTTGATGAGAGAGTGACAGAGTAGGGTAGGGTAGTCCACCAGGAGACTGGGAAAATTCTTCATCCTTTCCCCTAAGAATCAACATGACTCAAAGAATCAAACAAGGAATGCAGAACAGCTTCTGAACGGGAAATCAAACAGAAGTAAAATGGTTGGGAGCAGACATCAAGGAGATCAAAGCAACAGCAAAGGAAATCGGTTGGATGGAGGGTAGTTATAAGTCCTAATAAGTGCTTAAGAAGTTAAATATGAGATCTGCCCATAATGGAAGAGGGGTTCAGGGAACTACAGATTTAACCCTAAATTACTGAAGAACAGGCCAGGACTGATTTTTTTTTAAAGGGAGAGAGAGAAACCAGAAGGAGGAGAAGAGAGAAAAAGAGAGAGAGAGACCCACCTACAAAAAGCTAACCCATTGAAATAACTGTACACAAACTACAGAAATGACTTAACAAAATTCTATCTGGAAGATTAAAGCTTTATTTTCATTACTATTTGTCTCAGTTGCCCTTGATTGAAGGGAAAAATTTATTTTGTACTAAAAAAACAAAACAAAGCATGTTGACCATCTTGGCAAGGTGCAGCCGAGATGGTTTTAGTTAAGTTGGCATCACCCAGTATTCTGAGCAGAGCCATAATGGGATTTTTGCACTTGAAGCGACACCAACTGGTTGCCCCAGGAACTGGCAGAATATTTTCCTATTTTCCCTCAAATCATCTTTGAATAGTTCTCCAAGAGGATCCGTCCCAGAGCCCAGGGGAAAACCAGCAGAGCTTCTGCCTCCAAAGAGCAGTAGAAAAAAACCATCTGGCGGATTCCCATATTACCTAATCCTTCTTAATAATTAAACGCTAAGCTCTGCTCCGTTCTATGCTTTTAAAGGACTGTGGGTGCTTTCAGAGCCCATTGAATTCAGCACCCTAGGATGAAGCTCTAGTGGCTCCATTATCCTTTTTTCTGTGAGCCTTAGCATCAGACTCCTAAATTGAGACCTCTCCCTCCTTTCTGACCCCAAATCCCTTTCATGGTGACTTTCTTTGGTTGAATTTGCTCATCTGCAAAAGGGTGTGCATGTGTAGCCAATACCCAGATAGTGCAAATCAATGTGTAAATTCAGAGACTATATACATATATACATACATATATGCATATATACATACATATATATGCACATAACACATATGCATGTTTGTATATGTCTATATGCACACATATGTTTGTGTTATTTGTAAGCATATACACATGTAGGTGTGTGTGTGTGCAAAGTTGCTCTCCTCATCTGTATACATCCATGCTTTTATGTGTATTCATATGCACAAATATGTCTGAATTTCCATCTGCATACAGAGAAAGTTCTGTGGTTGTGTAAATATTAGAAGGACAACTTTTCGAGGAGAAACATACCGGGTCAAAAGAAATCATCCTGTATCCCCAAAGAGGCAGAGCAGTAACCGATTACCCGGCTGAAATAACATGTTTTCCTTCGATCCAATTAGAGCAAACTGAAGTTAAATAAATACTCTTGAATGCACACAGAGTGAGGAACCTTTTAATAGAATTAATGCCCCTATGTATTTAGCAGTTGTCTTCTCTCTTGTCTCATCGAGGGAGCTGTTCCTTTGTTTAGCGTGAGTAGCAGGGAGATCACAGTAAAAGAGATGGCTAGCCCTCCTCGGCTGTCTGCAGAGTAGATTGCCTTAAGAGACATTGAGACCAGCAGAGAAAAAAAAAAGAAATTACACTGATCCAATAGATATACTGCTGAGAGGTTTCTATTATATTCCTACCTCAGACGTTGTACCACCATTAAATTCACACATTCAGGCCCTGGGAATCGGGCCAGCATGACAGAGAAGTTGGGCTAAAATGAATCTACTATATTAGTTTTTGTGAGAATGATTAAACTCTATGGGTTCAAGATCAGTCCTATTTTTCAAACAGTCAAAGCATTCTGAAGCTAGGCAAATAAAGCCTAATGTAAGACAGGAGAGGAGAGAGAAGTCAGGCAGAGATAAAACCCAACAGCCAAGTCAGCAAGCTACTGGAACGCCTGATCCCAACCAGAAAAGAACACAAGGTCATTTATCTGGCATGGTAAAAATAAATATGTGAAAACTCTGCTGGCCGGCGATTTTTTTTATCTTTTAAGGAGACTGCCCATCCCTGAGCATAATTATAATCAGAATTCCTAAAACGTTCCCCAAATTCCTAAAGGCAATCAGCTCCACTCAAATTAGTAACTCATATAAAACACCATTAATTAGCTAATATAAGCCAGCAGGTGGTTTTGAGCCCAGAGACATTCCCTAGTTATTTAAATTATGTATACAACACTACACCAAAGATAGAGTAAGCAAGAGGGGAGCAGCAGATACAAGTCTATAAAAAAAATTTTTAAAGAAAGAAAAATTCTGTTTCGGAGTAATGCCCAATTAAAGTGTCCACCACTAGCAGATCTTAGCCAAAGGAATACAAGACAACTTTTGACCCTCTGCCTAAGCCCACCGCCAGGTCCTGTCACATCATTCCCCAGCATCGTCCCCCTCCTACCACCCTGATTGGCATGCGGTGTACAGAAGAGGCTGCAGAATCTTACTTGAATATATTTGTTCTAGAAAGATTGCCAATTACTAAAGGGTGGACCCAGAAGAATTCTGTTTTGATGCATAATTTCAGAGGACACAGGAGAACCTTCTTCATCCTCTTTATACCCAGCGTTCTTTAATTGACCTATTCTAATTTATATGAAGGAGGCTTGCTTCCTAGACTGCACACTAAGAGGTAACAAGCCTGGCTTACAAGCCAAAGTCTGTGTGTTTTGCCAAAGCACTGTATTTTGAAGTTGTCTGAAGTTAAAAGTAAGTTGTTTTGATAGACATTCTGTTTGACCATGGATGTTGCCAACCTTTCTTCATCATCACAGATATTGTCAAGCTTGTATTTTTAATAAGGTTGAAAACCTTCTCATGAGAGACAATGAAAGCTTTGGCAGTCTAATCATAGAACAATCACTAGTCAAAACAATTCACGTACATCCAAATACCCAGCTTCATTCTATTTTTACTTAGCTAATAATTTATTTTTTTTTTAATTTCACATTTGAGCAACTCTTTTTGCCTTGATGTAATGGCTAATGTAACTCATACAATATAGTACAGTATAGTAAAATGTGACCACTTAATTCAACAAACATTAAGTGTCTACTATTTGTTAAACACTGGGGGTATAAAGTCAAAAAATGCAATTTTGCCCCTATCCTTCATGAGTTACCCCTTCTACTGATGAATCTAGTGGTCTGATTTTATTCCAATGTGATTCTATTTGTCAGAGAGTTGGATTTTAGTAGCCTATGAAAGCATGAGAGAATTGAGTTATGGTATTTCTATATAATTAAGTCTACTATCAGTGACCCACCCATTTCTGGCCCTAAATTAGCCGCACGTGGTATCTTGCCTTCACAGTCCGGCCCCTTCCTACCATTCCCAGTCTTAGACTTAACTCCCTGCCCTCCACATTCTCTACCATCCAGTGGCACCAGCTCTTCCTCCAACATGGCATTCTATCTCTTGACTCCCTGACTTTTCACTGGTTGCCTCCCCCATATAGAAAATGCTTTCCCCTCCCCCCACTTCCAGACATTTTAGGCTTCCCCTAAAGACTTAGTTCATATCTTGAGAGGTCTTTCTCAGCCCCCACTCACCACCTTTCCAGAGCCTCATCTCTGAGATTTCCTTCCATTTACACTGCACATATTTTGTATGTACAAAGCTGTTTGCCTGTTGTCCCTCGCATCTGAATGTGAGCTCCCAAAGGGCCAAGACCCATATTTTTTCATCTTTCTATGCCCAATGCTTAGCACAGTGTCTGGTAGTAATCTAGTAATCACTTAATAGATGCTTACTGATTGACCTCCAAATTGGGTACCATTATGGAGCCTGAAGTCTGCCCAGGCTCAGGGCAGAGGCAGAAGAGACTGAGAGGAGGGAGTCCATTTTCCTTTTAGACTTGGATGGGTTAATTGAAACCAATGTCTAGGCCATGCTCTGTAACCTTGTCTTTCCAAGGGCCTTCTGAATGAGTGACAATCCAAAGTTATTTGTAATCCCCATCCCCTCCCCAGATTTGTCTCAGTCCCCCATATGAAGTCTTCACATACGAAGCTGGGCAGCTTTGAGGACTGAGCAAAGGGAACAACAAGGGCCTCCCCACAATTGCCTGAGAGCCATTGCCTTCATCCCCCTACTACGTGACTCAGTAGACAAGACTGCTGGATTCAAAGTCAGAAAGAACTTAATTCAAATCTTTCCTCACACGTTTAATAGCTATGTGACCTTGGGCAAGTCACTAAATGTCTCTTTCAGTTTCCTTGTCCATAAAATGAGAATGACAACAGCACCTACATCACGGGGACTGTTGTGAGGATAAAATGAGATAACTGATGTGCAGCACTTTAAAATGTTTAAAGCAATACATAAATGCTAGCGAGCTACTATTATTTTCCCATAAAAAAAGAAACAGAAAATTTTCTTCTAAAAGTGATGAAACATTCTAAGTTTGAAAAGATTTAGGGAAAAAATTATATGACAAGTACTTCTTGACAAAAATTGTAATACGTTAGCATATTTACAGTAGGGGCTGACTGCATAGAAAATTAAGACTATTTTAATTTCCTGAATTTAAGGTTTTAATTTGCTACTGCCTAATCTCTTCATAAGTGCAAACTGTGAAACTAATGCAATAATGCACATCTGATTCTAAGGGTTGCATGGAACTGACAAAAAGTGTATTTAAATTTGGGATATTTTAATATCTTTTCTTAAGTACTCATCCCTTCTCACTTTTTTCAAAAGCACACCAGACAGTCATGGTATCACATGTTGCTCAAAGCAGGTTACCATGCTCTTTGATTTCTTTGGGGGAGGAGCTTGTAATTATTCTGTGACTGCTGCTGCTCACAAATATTTTATATATAAAATCTTCCTCCCCCAGGGCTAGTATACACAATCTACAAGCTGAAGGCTAGCCAGTGAATTCTGTTCACTCAAGGATACTGAGCATTCTCTAACATCAGTGATTGAGCTGGGGGTTTAGACATAGTTAACCAACTGTGTCTCCCTAATTTCAGTATGTAAAGGAAAACATGCTGGCCAGCCCTGGATACTAATGATTAGGAATAGTCTGGGTCAAGGAAGTGTAGTCTCTACCAGGAGCATAGGAGACAGGGTCAGAGTTGGGAAAAGAGCAAGGTAGTGCTGCAAAGAACTAGGGACACATCCTGCCTTGAGAACCAAAAGGTTGGGACATCTTGATAGGGTTAGAATTCAAGACCAGGGAGTCTGTGACAGCTCTGGAAGCTAAAATTTAAGTGCCAGGAATAGGATCTTATGTATTACTGACTTAATTTCCCCAAAGCATCAGTCTTTTTATTGCAACTACTGCCATTTTCACTGTCCAGTCCCCACAACACTTCCTTGGCTGACATGTTGGCAATCATCTCCTCCTCTTTGACTCCACTATTCCAGAGAGAAAGTCCATTTATTTAGCTCACAGAGTATGAGAGAGGGAAGCTATGTCCAGTCAGACTGGATAGAGAAGCTGGGGTCAGATTGTAGTATAGGGCTTAAAAGCTAAAGAGAATAGTGTTTACATTGGATCCTAGAGGCAACAGGAAACCACCAGAGTTGGTTGAGGGAGGAAGACACATAGACCTATACTTAGAGGAAAATCACTTTTGAAACACTATGAAAATAAACAGGAGGAGAGAGACTTGAGACAAGGAGACTGATCAAGAAGTTGTTAGAGGGGAGACAAGAGCCTGACCCTTGTGGAAGGAGAGAAGGGGGTCAGATGCAAGATATATTGTAAAGGTAGAAATCACAAGATTTGGCTGATTAGGGGAGTCAGCTGAGGGAGAGTAAGAGTCCCAAGATAATGCCAAGATTATGAACCAGAGAGACTGGAACGATGGTGGGGGTCTTGATTAAAGTTTGAAAGAGGGGAGAGTTTAGGGGGAAAGATGATGAGCTCATTTTTAGACATGAGTCTAAATCTTAGACTTAAGCTGTTCCCAAAATTCTGGTTTGAAAATTCTAAGAGATAATTGATGATGTGACATTGAACTCAGGGGAGAGCCTGGGTCTGGATGTATAGGTCCAGGAGCAGTGTGCTTGGAAATAAGGGCTAAATCAATGGTCTCTGACTCCAAGTCCAGGGCTCTGTGTCCCCAGTGCCACCTAGCTGCCAAAATGAAAACAACTCCAGCACATACTTGAAGTAATTATAGATTCCCCAAATAATAGTGCATATTAGACGACTCAGTATTTTACTGTATTTCTGTAAGAACTGTTTAAATAAACACAACAGTGCAGTTCAGTAAAAAGAGCATTGTCCCAGGAGTCATAAGAACTGGCTTCTCTAAAGATGGAAGGGTTTCCTTGGTAGTCATGTCAATAAGTATTTATAAAGCACCTTCTATGTAAAAGTCACTGTGCTAAATTCTGATGATACAAAGAAAATCTATGAAGTTAGCTACTTGTCCTCTCCCACCATGCTGTTCTAAAATATAATCTTTTGGATATTTTATATTATGCCGTAAATCCTAGCTATATTAAGTATTACTGAGTTTCTAGTTTTGCTTTCTTTTTTTCCTCCTACAACTCAACATCTAGGAAGTACCTCCTGTGTGAAATTTACATTCTACCAGGCAGTCGGTGTAGACTCCCTGTAGATGAACATCCCTTACTAGCTGAATCTACCAGGACCTGAAGGTGTACCTTTGCCATTCTCTTTCTCCTGACTGAGTTTCTGGCAATTGGTCTCTATTTTCTGTCATCTCTTTCTTCAAAATTTCCAGCAGAAATCCAAGGTACAAACACCCTCCCTGGAGGAACTTCTGCCAGCATTCACACACACACACACACACACACACACACACACACACACACACACACACACACACCCCACTTTTCTCTATTCCACTATCTAGGAACACACCATGCATTAAGTCAGGAAAATGACAGTCCAACTCCTTGGTCAGCCCAACCTGAGTCATCAGCAAGGCCTGGACAAAAAGGAGAGGTTCCCATCTTCCCTCCACCCTTGATAAAGGAGATCAGGTTTAGTTCTTTTTCCCTCCTAAGTGGAGGTTGCAACTAAAGGAAATTCACAACTGGTAATACCCACCCATCCTATCCTATCCCCCAACTTAAGGAAACAGGACAGAAGCAGATGTTTGTTTACAGAACCCTGGAGAGCTCATTACACATGAGTGAATTCTTTGCCTTTGTTATCAGCTACTATGATTCACTTTTTTTTAACCAGGTCTAGTCTCCTACACTATTAATTAGTCTGGAATAATTTGTCTTAAGTTCTTCCTTATTTGGGGTGAGCCATAACCTCAATTCCTGTTGTACACACTTTCTCACAAGCAAAGAGATGTACTGTACCAGATCCTCAGGTTCCCAAATTTCCTCTTCCAAATGATCTTGAAGAGGTCACACAAAATTCTCCTAAAGATCTCATATTTTCGATTTAATCTTACTTCCAGATTCTTGGTGGGCCAGCTACATGGTCAAATAACAAAACAGCTGGCAGAACAGCCCTTCTGCCTTTAGAGAAACTGTAGTCTTCTCAATCATCCCTTCCCTCTGATATCTTCAATCTCCCCCCATCTGCTGGCTCCTTCTAGCATGCGCCAATGTCTCTCATTCTTAAAAAAATGTCTTCAGTAGACCTTACCTCTCAAGCTATCATCCTGTATTCTATCCTGCCTTTCTCAACCAAACTCCTTGCAGATTTTTCTATCCTCATTGCCCTCCCCTTCCTCTCCTCTCACTCACTCCTCAGTTCCTTGCACAATCTCACTTCCAACCTCATCATTCAGCTAAAATTGCTCTTTCTAAAGTGAACGATGCTCATCTTAATTGCCAAATCTGAGGGTTTTTCTTAGTTCTCATTTTCCTGTCTGCTACGTTCAACACTTGTTGTCACCTTCTCCCCTCCCCTCCCATATTCTATCATCTCTGGGCTTTTGTGATATTAAACCAAGTTTATTGGCTAAAATCTTACCCTCTTCCATCTTCCCTACTATTTCTGTTAGTACCATCAACATCTTTCTAGTCTCTCAGGTTCCTAATCTCTGTACTTGACCCCTCAAAACTCTCACCATCCATATCCAATCAGTTGACATATCTCATGATTTCCTTCTTCACAATATATCTCACGTCCAACCCCTTCCTTTCTCTCTACTCATGCAACTACTACCTGTTGTCCAGACCTTATCATCTCTCACTCCTCATTGGTTTCCCTGCCTCAAGAGTCTTCCCATTCCAACCCATCCTACTGCACACTTCAGCCAAAGTACTTTTCCTTAAGTGCAGATCTTATCATGTAACTCCCAACTTTAGTGGCTCTCTATTCCCTCTAGGATAAAATTTTTTTACTGTTTAATTATACAAGTTCTATAGTAAGATCTGACCCCAACCTATCTTTCCAGCTTCTTTGAACAACCTATACAAACTCTGTCAGATCCAGTCAAATTGGTCTTGTCTTCAAACACAGCATTCAGGCTGTCATATCTCTATGCCTTTGCATTGGCCAACCCTCCTGCCCTCCTTAACTACCCCCTATAGAATCTTTTGCTTCCTTTAAAATGCAGCTCAAACACCATCTTCTTCATGAAGTCTTCCTTGATGCTTCCCCCTCAATGGGTAGTGCCCTTTCTCCCAAAATACTTTATACTTAACTGGTTTGTATATATTTGTATTCATGGATTTTATAACTATAACATATATATCTACATACATACACCCACATACTTGTCTCCCACATTTGAATGTAGGTTCACTATAGAGGTTATTTCATTTTTCAAACTTGTATCCCCTTCATTTGCACAATGCCTGGCACACAACAGGTATTTGCTTGACAATTCTGAAAGAGACTTACAGGTCCATGGAAATGTTATAGATCTAGTGTACTTACGTTTTAGCAAAGCTTTTGCCAATGATACTAATACCACCCTACTTATGAAAGAGATGTATTGATAAATTAAGATCCAAAGAGTAGTCATTTAATACCTTGATTTCAACTTGAAATGTCTCTAGTTATGTGTCACAGAGATCTGTTCTTAATCCCATTTTATCAATGATTTGGATAAAGGAGTAGGTGTCATGACTACAAGTCATAATAACTAAAATCCTAGATGATAGAGTCAGAATCAAAAAGAACCTGACAATCTGGAACACTTAACTGAATCTAATAAAGTGATACGTAATAGAGATAATTGAACTAACATCTTGTGTTAAGACAACTAATTTTATAAGTAACAAGATGGAGGAATTTGGGGGGTTGGGGTTTTTTTTATTAATTAAATTTTAGTTTTCAACATTCACGTCCATAAGATTTTGAGTTTCAAATTCTCTCCCCATCTCTCCCCTCCCCACCACAAGACAGTGTGTAATTTGATATAGGTTCTACATGTACATTCATATTAAACCTACAGCATTATTCATGTTGTAAAGAAGAATTAGAACCAATGGGAGAAACCATGACAAAGAAAGAACACCAAAAAAGAGAGAGAGTGAATAATATGCTTCAATCTGTATTCAGACTCCATTGTTCTTTTTTTCTGGGTATAGACAGCATTTTCAAGATGGATGAATTTTGGCTAATCCATCTGCTTCCCATAATAAAAGCATTTGTTCTGCAAAACTTGAACTCAGTGAAAAGGTCACACCCAAGGACCTAGAAGGCCACAGGCTCCCGACCCCTGGTAGGTGATGATCCCTGAAGCACTTTCCAACTCAGATTCTGTATAATATATATACACACACATATATGTATGTATATGTGTATACATGTATGTATGTGGTATGTATATATGTGTGCATATATATAGGTATCCCATTTCCACTATATCACTTGAAAAATAAGGGAACTGAGGCCCTAAGTGACTTGCCCAAGGTCATACAGGTAATAAGTGGTAGAGATGGGAATCAGATAATATATCCCCAAATGCTTGATAAACCATAAAGTGCTACATAAATGTCAGGTATTTCTAAATGTCTGTCATCGCTATCATCATCACCGTCTTCATCACTACCATCATTATCCATGCTCAGCAGCCCATAAATCATCTCACTAAGGAGTTTGGCAGAGCTGATAGTCCCTTTTGAAATGAGGAAGCTAAGTCTCTGAGAGGTAAAGACTTAGAAACATGGAATTTTAGACCTGGAATTTTAGAGCTTATAAGTCATCTGATCCACCCCTCTCATTTTACGGATGAGCAAAATGAAACCTCCCAGCAGTAAGTGCCTTCCCCAGGGTCATGTAGCTAATAAATGGCATAGCCAGGATGAGAATTCAGGCCACTGCCTTCCTCTGCCCCACTAGTGACATTTAGAACATCTCACTCTCCTCTCTTGTCTGCAAGTAAAATTGGAAAAATAGAGAAGTCCCATATTGACTTGGCTCTCCCCCTTTCTAAATGTGGGAGGCTGAATAGATGCCCTTTCCAACAGGTCATAGGAGGTCACAGGGAGATGGAAGAGCCAAGGTCAAAAACCCTCTGAAGACTTACAAGAGCGTGAAGGGCAATGAGTCCCATCACAGCCGCCAGGCACATTACACCCTTTGAGAAACTGGGTTGATGCTCATAACTGCTTCCAGACCTAGCTCTGGAATTAGCTAGGTGACCTCTGGAAAGTTCCATATCCTCCCTGGGCTCAGTTTCCTCATCTGTAAAGTTGACAAAGGTGACAAGATGATCATCACACTAAAGTCCAGACCTTAAAAGTATGGCTACTGCCTAGGTAGTTGACACCCAGTTTTTTTGAGATACCTCTGAATAAAGTTACTGGGGCATGGGGGGTGGGGGGATGTTCTGTCTCCTATTTTTTTACTCCTAGTCACTTTCTCAGCTTTCTACTAGTGCTCATATGCACATGCATCTCCTCTCATAGTAGATAGACCTAACATCAGGAGGTTCAAATCCTGCCTTGGATATTTCCTGGCTGACTGGCCCGGGGCAGATCACTTAATCCCCAGCTCAGCCTCAGCTTCTTCATCTGTAAAAGGAAGATAATAAAATTATGCTTACATCAAGGACTTTTTTATAGGAATCAAATGAGATAATGCCAGCAAAGCAGTGGTATCAAACTCAAATGGAAATTAGAGACCATTAAACCATACATAAGGATCTCATTATGTGTAGGTGCATGTTGCCTTAGAAAACCACATCTTAGCATTATTGGTGTTCTATTTTATTTTTATTTTCTTTGTCAAATATTTCCAAATTACATTTTAATGTGGTTCAGGCAGTGCACAGAAGTGTTGCTTGGGTGTTTGACACCTCTGATGTAAAGCATCTTGTAACCTTGAACCACTTTGTAAATGTTAGATTTTGTCATTATACTACCTCTGTACAAAGAGAATCATCAGGGATCTTTCTTCTGCCTCTTCTCTTTGTTGGAAAAACAACACAGCTGTCATTCTGAAGGGCAGTCTTCTGCCTTTCTCTGGGCACTATGGTTCAGGGAAGGAGGGCTGGATTTGGAATCTGAGCATATGGAGGTATATACAATACTGGAAAAGCAGGAGGAACCAGGTTATAAAAGACTTTGAATGCCAAATGGGATTTTATATTTGGTCCAGGTAGTGATAGGTAATCACTGGAGTTTACTGAATTGGTGGGGGAAGGAAATGGGAGACACATGGTCAGACCTGTGATTTTGGAAGATTTTAGTTTGACAGCTAAGTGGAGGATAGGCTGCATGCAGTGTGTCCAAGGTGACTCTCTAGAAGAGCTGCAATTCATTTTCTGGTTTTCTGATTTCTGAATCTGGCATGATTTCTACTATATCACCAGAGTGTCGTATTGAGGAAACTGAGTCCCTAAGTGAGTTGCCCAAAATCATATAGGTAATAACAGGTAGAGGTGGGAGTCAGATTATTTCCAAAAATGCTTGTAAATCACAAAGTGCTACACAAATGTCAGGTATTCATAAATGCCTGTCATTATTATCTTCACCGTCCATCACCACCGCCATCCTCCATTCTCAGCAGCCTGTAAAACACCAAAAAAAAAAAAAAAAAAAAAGGAAAGAAAGAACCGGAGGACAATAGTTAGACAATGTGACTGGTATCACTCTTGAATTCTTTCACTGTAAACCATCCACTTCTAATTCAATCCGACACGGCTAATTTTGGCATTAGAGTTTGGAATGAAAATCAATATCCATTTTGAGCTTGAGAAAGAGTTACTGTACCATAGGTCAAATGGGGCATTGCACTTACAATCTCAGCAATCTGAAAAGGATGGCAATAGAAATTCTTCAAGTGCTCTGTTTTAAGAAGCTGAAATGATTATTCAGATTAAATTTTTATCATTTTGAGGAAATCCCAAGAATCAAGATAAACACCCTTCCAACCCTCTGTAAAAAGCAGTTGTTGGCTCAGTGGTAAAGTGATGTAGCTAGTCAGGAAGACCTGAGTTCAGATCTATTCTCAGATTTACTAGACTGAGACCCTGGGTAAGTCATCTCACTTCTGTTTGCCTCAGTTTCTTCATCTGTAAAACAAGGCTGTTGTGAGACTCAACTGAGATAGTATGTCCTATATAAATGATTATTTCCTTCCCTTGTAAAATAAAAATCTTCCCAATTTCTGGCCATGCTATTTTTGTTTTGTTGCAATTTTTTTAATTAAAAGTTCCTGAATAAGTTTTTTACATGAGGTTTATTCCATGTTGCTGGTCTGCAATGTCTTTAACTAATGCAGGGAGAGAATGAAAAACACTCTGGACTTGAGTCAGACTAATGCTCTTAAAGAAAAATTTTACTAGGGGAATTTGTTTACCTAGCATGTATTTTCTAAAAGTTCTTGTTTACTCATACACTGGAAAGAGTGCCAACTCTGGAGTCCACAGACCCAGGTTCAAATTTGGCCTCTGTATTGCCAAGGCCGTATTCACAGCACCGATGGCTACTATGAAGATGCCTACGCAGTTTTGAACCTCCAAATATAACAGACTCTCCATATAGAAGGCATGAGAAAAACACTTATTCAGACACCAGAAAGCCAAATCCCAGCACCAGAAAACCAAATCCATATAGTAACAAAAAAGTTAATACATATTATCACTGCAGGGGATACCACCTTTCCAAAGCCTTTCACCCCACAACCACCCTCTACTGGGGCCTTCCCATAAACACAACAATCCTGTCTGCTTGCCTATGTCCTCTCTCTCTCTCCACTCTAACTACTCTCACGAACTTCCTCCCTGCTCTGTTCCACCCTTCCTGTTCCACCCATTCAGCAAGCTCCTCTGACCATATATGACTTAGACTTCTATGGGATTTAAGCAGGTCACATGGGCCTATTAATGGATGGGAAAGATCTCCAAATTAAACAAAAATACATTAATAGAGCCTCTCACTTTTATCTCTGCGTCTTTGGGGAAAGTCCCTTAGCTTCCGTGAGGCTCTGTTTCCTCCCTCAGAAAATGAAGAGGTACAACAACTATATGGCATCTATGTATGCTGTGTTCCAACTCCACACAAACGATCCTATCAATCTTTAAAATAAATGCATCACCCCTACCTTAAAATAATTGCTTTTTTGCCTAATTAATCTATACTCATCACACCTTTGCTTAAATGAGGTATTTAAAACCAGCATCAGAACAGCAAACACAAACAGCACCTACTATGTGCAAAGTACTGAACTTGTAATGATGGAAAACAATACAGCCCCTACCCTGAAGGAGTTTGTGTCCTGTAAATTCCTCCACAAGATGTCGGCTCACCTATTGAGCACCTCCCTTTAGTTTTTGGATAACAGTAGAGTTCATGTCACCCTCCATCAGTTCTCAGTACATGACTCACTCCCCTTTTTCTAATCATCATGCATCCTTCCCAAGATAGCCTTCCATGCCGCTTTTCTTCATACAGTGGTATGCTTCATATACTACCATATACAAAGATATACTTGGTACCACCATTAAAAATACCTTTGATAAGCACCCATAATTCCTCTGCTGAAAGCTTGGCACCTCTTAGATCCTTGTTGTGCCTGGCATCACCCAGCCTTTCTATGCTTCACTGCAAGTTACTCTCATTCCCAAGTTGCAGCCAAACTGGACCTTTCCTCATATTCATCCTTCTGTCTAGATTTTAGACTCTAGAGATTCTTGATGTGTGTGTGTGTGCACATACCTATGAATCCCTTTCTCGGAGTGTTTTTAAATGTATGAAATAAAATGCATAATAATTTAAAGGAAATAAATTCTATTGAAATAGTTCCCAAATTCATTTTTTGACCAAGTTCACAGTCCTCAGACCAAGAATCCCTGCATCTAGAATGTCATTCCTCTTATCCATCCTTGAAAGGCCAGCTTTATTTAGTCTCCCCGCTACATAAAGCCTGCTCTGAGCTCCCTCTCCAAGTCAGTAACGAGCTCTGTCCTTTCAGAGTTCGTAAAGCATTTTGCTGTGTCCCCTCTAATCAGGCATGTGCTGACGCCAGTTCTTACAAGAGTATGTTGTTTATAATCTTCATTTCCACCTTAGAAATCAGCTAACACTACAAATCAGGACTTAATGTATTGTTTTGTTGATTTCTGCGCTTAAGAAAATGATGGGGAAAATCCTAAGCTGAGAGATGTGTCATTAGTCTGTTCATTTCCCAGCATACCCTGGGCTCCAAATCACTTATCACTGTTTGTTTATAGTCCCATGCCCTGGATGTCACCTTGTTAGATGGGGAGCCCCACAGGATCAGGAATGTGCCTTATCTAACTTTTGCTCCTTTCCAGATCCCTATCACACCATTCTCTCTCTTACAAAGTAGCCTTTTAATAAATGTTGGCCAAATCAAGTTGTGCACACATATGTAAGCTAATTTTTATTTTTTTAGATGAAGGTGATATGTTGCATGGTAAAGCTTATATGGGCTTGTCTTGACCATAAAACAAGTCAGTGAAAGCCATAACTAACAATTCTCTTAAAAATACTTTATGACAGTTAATAAGGTTTGACCTAGAGTGGTGTCAGAGAGGAGGAAAAGGAGGGACAGATCACAGCTGTAGCAACAGGACTTAATGACTAATTGGATATGTGGAACAGTCTTCTATTTGAGGGGTTGAGGGTGGACATGTTCCAGTCTGTTCCCATGGGTTTAGGACTTAGAGAAGTTTTCACTAAAGAGGATGACAGGCCAGGCCAATAATGCTTAAAGCAATAGGCCTTTATCACTGCACATTTTAACTCACCCTAGGGAAGGATTTTTCTTAAATGAGGAAAGGATGAGGAACTCCGGGTGAGGGGGATGGGGGGAACTGAGATTCTAAAATTATGGATTTAGAGTTGGAAGAGACCTTGTTGTCTCTCCCCAAGTAAAAACAGGTTGCAACATCGTCCATGACCCTGAAAGTATACTGCTCTCAGCACTGAAAGAATCAGCTTACCTGGCCAGGGTGAGACAAGCTTCTCTCCTCACCCCTAAGCCAGCTCCCAGCAGTTGAGGCCCCCTCTCTCTTCACTTACCAAAGGAACGCCATGAGATAGAGCTGCAGTTGAATCCATTTCTGGCTCCAATCTCATCATCCTGTCACCAGCTTAATGCTGCCCTCAGATCACAGAATGTATTTCCCCTTTGTGGAATACAAGTGCTCTCACTGGTCCTTTAAATTTCCCACCAGGGAACAAAATTGCTTCCCTAACATGGTGCAATACAAAAACCCAGGAGGGAGAAAGGGGAATCAGTGATAGTTCTATAGAAATGTACCCTCATGTTCCAGCAGGCTCTCATCACTCCTCCTAGGCAGTCAATGGAACAGCAGTTGAGTCATTTCTCACCTTCACACTAACACAACTTGTCAGGAGAAGTGAGGGTCCTGGGTTGAATGGGAGGGAACAGTTTTGTTTGTTTTGTACTCAGTCCCATGTGATTGGTTTCCCATTTCTGATGTCACAAGAAGGAAGCCAACCATTTAAGACTGACTGCCAAAGCAAGGCCCAAGCTATATAGGGGAACATGGGAAGATGGAAGTTTCTAGAAAGGGGGAAAGCTGTAGGTGCAGAAAAAAACGTCAGCTTTTCACAAGTACTCAGAGGTCACCAAATCCAGAGAATTATTTGGACACTCATAGGATTAAAAAAAAATTCTAAGTAAGTTTTCTATAACAAGAGATGACCTGACTTTAAATCATAGGTCTGGAGAAAAGCTTTCCAGGTGACCTTATACCTACGCAATTCCAGAAATGTTCAGCCTTTCATTATAAATCATCTGAAGATATTTGTAACATAATACAGCTATAGTTCCTCTCAGGAACAAGTTCTTAATATCCAATTTAAATACTTCCAATCACTTGTTAAGCCTAATGCTTTTAATTTTATCTTCAATGAAAATGAAGAACACATCAGCATTGTAACCTCTGAGGTGTCCTCTTATATAAATTTTTTTCGGAGAATTTTAAAGCTGAAAGGGACCTTAGAAGTCATTCAGTCAAAGCTTAGCCATCTTTTCTCTAGTCTAAAAACCTCAATGTTTCATTATGCATATTCTCTGTTCATCTTTAAACTATACTAAAAGTTTTGACCTTATGGGTAGTTTTTTCCCCCCATGTGGGCAGTCTTTTTTTCCCCAATATGGATAATCTTTTTTTTCTCATATAACAGTATCCCCCCACCCTATGTGGATAGTTTAACTTAAGCATTTGGGATGGAGAGAAGTATTATATTTTGCCTTTGGATGTCAGCTTTCAATAATGTCACCATCAGTTTCTCCATTTTGATTGACACCCCTAAATCACTAGAGAAGCCTAACTGGAAAAGGGGGGATTGTTGATCAAGAGTAAATTATGCAGCAAATAATAACATGGAAGGGATATTGCTCCTTGGGCTCAAAAAATATTTCAACCTGACCCGAGCAGAGGTCAATCTGCAAAGGTGGATATTTTTTTTCTTTCATGAAATGTTTAAGCCATATTTAGAAAGGATCCAGCCCAACCACAATAACCTTCTTCACAGAAAGGTTGAGACATATCAAAGGAATATTGCAATGAACTTATTTTTTTTACATGGGGAGAAAAGTGGTTGGTTGAACGTGGATTTGTTTGAATATCTGAACAAGGTCAAATAAATCTCAAGCTTCACACACTTTATTTAATGTTTCTTTACCTAAAAAATACCATATTCCAAATGTGAAATTTTATTATCTTTCCACCAAAGCCTTCTCCTTTTTCTGACTTCAATATGACTCTAACAGTGGCATCATTATTCCTCCAGTCTCCCATGTTTGAAACCACGGCTTATCTTTAATTCTTCCTGAGTAGAAATAGAAAGAGGTTTGGATCAAAGCACCAGGGTTCAAATTGTGATGGTGCTATATATTCTTGTGTGATCACAGAAAAAGTCACGTAACCTGTCCGGGCCTTAGATTCCTCATCTGTAAAATGGGAACGGCAGACTAGATGCCATCTCTTAGTTTTCTCCTATGTCTGATTCCTATTTTCCCTTGCCCCTCTTTTCTAGTCAGTTGCAATCTTACCTCCAAAATATCTCTGTCATCCATAGTTTACTCATTATGTCTTTATCACCACCCACCTAGACCAGTGGTCTCCAATTCAAATAGAAAGGGAAGAGGGAGGGGGTGGTGCTGGAGAACACTAAACCAGACATAAGAATCCCTGTGGACTCCATACTGACTTAGTTTTAAAATATACTATTATCTTTGCTCTAATGTATTTTTATTTATTTTCTTAAATATTTTCCAATTGCATTTTAATCTGGTTTGAGCAAATCTGGAGAGTATTGTGGACCCTATGTGACCTTTGTGGCTTTGTTTGTAAAACCTCTCTAACCTAGACTACTTTGATGCCCTCCTAATACATCTTCTTGCCTCCAATCATCCTACTTAATGCTCACAACAGACTGATCCTTCTTATGCATAGACCTGACCATGTTAACCCTCCTCTCAAAATTCTGCAGCGGCTCAAGTTGCCTTCTAATCAAGTTCATGCCCCTGTTATTTATTCAAGGATCTCTGCAACCTGGTGCCATCCTGTATTTCCAGCCTTATTCCATATGACTCACCCATATATGGCCCATGTTTTCCAGTCTCCATAAATTTGTTTATATCATTTCTTATACCTGAAATATCCAACCCTCCTCCAATTGAATTCCTAACCCATCCATTAGACCCCAACTTATCTGCCATGGAACTTCCTCTGATCGACCCAAACTGAACTCTTGCCCTTAGACCTCACAAACACTGACACCTGACTATGAATTTGGATAAAAATTTGAACATCAAATTCCTCAGCCTAGCTAAGGTATATTCGAATGAATATGTGACTGGGCCATAACCTTCCATTGGAGTGTAAGGTCATGGGGACAGGGACCATGTGTTTTCTCCACTTTAAGTCTCCCCTACTACCCAACACCATACTATGAACAATTAATTAGTGCTTTTCAAATTGAAAGTGTTGAGATTCTTAACGAAAGAAGAAGCTGAGAATTGGGCAGAGAAAGGAACAGGCCATGGTGCCATTTTAGCCCTAGATTCTCAACATAGACTGATCAACCAAATAAAGAAATTGTATTTAATGCACACCATGTGCAAAGCTTAAAGGTCACAGAGAAGCAATGTGTTTAGAGATGAACTTGGAATCATGGAAGACGATGTTTGAATTCCAGCTCTACCTCTCCTCAGCAACCTTGAGAACTTGGGCATTAAGATTAACTCACTCAGCCTCTCTGAAGCCTCAGTTTCCTCCCCTACAAAAATGATGGTGACAATACTTCCCTCACTTGGATTGGGAGATAATGTTTATAAAGTGCTTAGAAGGCCTAAGTTTGAATCCTGTCTCCAGTATTCACCTTGACATCTCTAAACCTTAGCTATTAAATGGGTATAATAGTACCTATCTCAAGGTTGTTGTGAAGTTCAAATACAACAACATATGTAAAGAATTTTGCAACAATGCTATCTATTATTATTATCTGCCTATAGTGCACATTTTAGGACAGAGAACTCAGACTTTATTTAATAACATCAAAAGGAAAATCAGATTTCAAAAACTGTATTTCTTACTTACCCATTTAGCAATGATAATAAGTTAGCTCCTAAGTCCGGAATTTCGATTTCACATAATATCTGTAATTTTCACATCTACTTCTGTATTAAATCTAGGCAAGATTTTTTTAAGAATTAGCAACTCTATTCACTATTCTAAAAACTGAATATTGTATTAACCTCCTGAACACATTAGGTTCAGATTAAAGTAGCCAAATAGGGACAATAATATTTGCATTACCTACATTACAGGGTTGTTGTGAGGAAATTGCTTTGTAAACTCAAAAGCCTTACATGAGTGAGCTGTTTTTATTATTAAAAACTATAGAATAATTCATGTTTCCCTTGCTGAATTTCATTCATTCATTTGCAACTATCGACTGAACGTCTACCATAGGCATGACATAGTGCTAAGCTCAGTGGGGACCATGGTCCCTGAAGGAGGTAATGATCCAGCAGAGAAGATAAGATGGATAGAAAAAACTTGATTATAAAAAGCATCATGATAATAGCTAGCATTTCATTTATGTGGTGCTTTAAGGTCTACAAATGATTTTACTTCTATGATTTTTTTTGAGAACCTATGTTAGCTGATATGAGCATACAAGGTACTATAAGAGATTACCAGAAGGAGAGACCCTCCGACAAGAACGATTGTGAAAGACTTCATAAAAGAGATCTGAAATTATAAGGATGTGTTGCTCAGTCATTTCAGTCCTGTTCGACTCTTCATGACCCCATTTGGGATTTCATTGGCAAAGATACTGGAGTGGTTTGCCATTTCCTTCTCCAGTTAATTTTACAGATGGGGAAACTGAGGCAAACAGGGTTAAGTGACTTGAGTATCTGAGGTCAGATTTTGACTCAGGAAGATCAGTCTTCTTAACTTCAGACCTAGCACTCAGTATTGTGTGGCATCACTTAGCTACCGTAACAATGTGTAAATTTCCCAAAGATGGAGATGGAGAAGTAGACTTTAGCTGGATTCTCATTTAATTATAAAAGCATGGGCTGTTCTGTAAAGATGGCAAGAGGGCAAACTGTGTTTGGAGAGTGACCAGTAAACCAAACTGAGTGCAGTGGAGGATTGATGGTGTTGGTGAGTGACAGGAGGTAAGATCAGGACCAGATTGGTGGAGAGCCTAGAAATCCAGTCTACAGAGGGCTTTCTTTGTTCCATGGATGATGGGGAATCATTGCAGGTGTTTATGAAGACATACAAACATGATCAAAGCAATAGTTTGGGGAAATTATTCTGGCACTAAGTAGTATGAAGGATAGATGAGAAAAGGGGAGAACTATTAAACAAAGACATCAATAAAGAGGCTATTTGTGGTCGTTGTGTTTGTCCTTGGCTCTCAAAGAGGACCATGACATCAAGGAAATGATGACATGACCTGCAGCTGACTTTGATTTGAGGGAGAGAGGGCTATGCAAGGTCACTAGCCTCACTTTCTCCTCCAGAGTCATCTGAGTCCAGTGGCCAGATGGATGACTGGAGATGGTCCGAGATGCATTGAGAGACCCTGGCCATTTTGGGAGAAAGTCTTATCAGATTCCCACTTTGAGTGATATACGCCCATTCAATGAATAGACCCTCTTTAAGAAGTTACCCTAAGAATGGCCCCTTTAATCAAAAAAATGTCAAACTAGAAGGGGAAGACCCTCAAGTTTCCTAGATAAAAGAGAAACAGTTATTATTAGCATTTATTTAGTATTTACAGTTGTGAAAGCAGTTGGTCAAGGCCTAAGTATGGGGCAGGGGGGGAGTGAGTGTGGATGATCAGAATCTATACACCAAGAAAATTACTTTTTTTAATTAAAGGTG
Organism: Bettongia penicillata ogilbyi; assembly: GCA_023548195.1. Taxonomy (NCBI): domain Eukaryota; kingdom Metazoa; phylum Chordata; class Mammalia; order Diprotodontia; family Potoroidae; genus Bettongia; species Bettongia penicillata. The sequence goes on from JAJHZJ010000024.1 coordinate 8,384,107, forward strand.
AGCAGGTATTGGGGCCATTACCGTGTTTTATACATAAAGAACTAGCTATCCAGGTAACAATCAGAGAATTCTGATTAACTTCTCTTCTTACTCCTTCAAAGAGGCCTCAGTGAATGTCTCCCTCTTTAATAATGCTCTCTATGTAAAGACACTGAGCTCATTTTCCTTCCTGCGAATTCTGAGCCCTTTACTAGGCATGGTTTATATTTTATAGTTCAGTAAAGGTGGCCTCAGAGAGCCATCATTGATATGCATAAAGCACTAGATTCTCTTTAACACCATTCAAAATATGTTGTTTGTATAGCATCTTAATGAAAAGTATCACTCAACCCCAAGCGAGATAACAAGTGCCAAAGAGAAAAGGAGAATTTTATGGCGAGATTTAAAACAAGCAAACAGGTCAGCAAGAGGGAAGGAAACTAGGGAGCAATCAATTCAAGGCCATAGTTGAAATCAAGTGAGTCTTAGAGCCAGAATGTCCTTCAGTAGATTATGGAGTATGGAATCTCTTGACATTTAAGTGCCCATCCATGGATCAGATTTATTGTATTTATTTTACCTATCCTAAAAATAAATTATCAGAATAGAATTAGGGGATCATAGATCTAGAGTTCTAAGGGAACTTGGGCAAGGGGGTATGTTGGTAAATGTTCAACAACCGGCTCATCTGGGGGGAAAAATGCGCACATGAGTTTAAACTACATTGTTAACATTTTCTACACCATTTTAAGTCTAGACGGAAAAAAAAAAGCAAGCCTTGATTTGTAGCATTTGCCAATTTCTTAAGTATAAATGCTGACAATGAAAATTGAATAATAGGTTCTAGGCAGCTAACTCCAGCACAGTCCTGACCTTAGAGGCCTTTCTGGCTATCTCCACTGCATGCCTTTTCCACATACATTTTTGTATTTTATATTTTTATATATTTTATATTTTAATATATTTTATATAAAACATATATCATATTTTATAAATATGTATTATATTAGATATTTGTTAAAATGTATTATACATTGCATAAATATGTATTTATATTAAATAAAATATATTTTATATTTTTCACATCCTCTCCACTTCTAGCCCCACACTTGAACCCTGTACTTCACTCCCTGGAGTTACCCTGATTGGTGAATTTCCACCTTCCCTTGCCTGGATCCAAGCCTCTACTATACTCTGCAACTGTCTGTAGTCCATGCAGCCCTTCCCTCTTACCATCTCTTCTTTCCCTCCCTCTCCAGCTCTCCTTTATTTTACATGCTCTCAGTAGAGTGCAAGCACTTTGACATCACATTGCTTGTTTGCATCTGTATCCCACTGCTTAGTGCAGTGCCTGACCCATGCTTTATCTCTTTGTGGTTCAATCTTTACCCTCCAAAGAGCCCTGGGAGTGGGAAGTGACTTAATGGCAAATCCAGGATGTGCAGAACCCCTGATTCTGAGACCAGCACACTATACATAATGTATAGGATGTTGGTTTTATATCCAGTATTCTGGGTCAGGAAACAATGGGTGCCTGAGAACATTCACATATAAGGGCCTTTCTGAGATTAGTCAACATCACAATTTCCTCAAGTTAATTAACGTAACCAGTTAAACTAAGTAGTTTCACTAACTTAAATAGTATGAACCATGAAAATTGCCTTTTCTTTATCCATAGCTCTCAGCTTATGAAGAAATATGTCTTTTCTGATATCTTGATAGTCTGAAAAAATTATTAAGGGCTTAGTAAAAGAAGAAGAGACTTCAAAGTCAGGAAGACCTGAGTTCAAATCCCACCTTTGATACATATTTGCTGTGTGACCCTAGACAAATCATTTAGCCTTTTGCTACTCTAGACATCTCTCTAACACTGCAAATTGCAAAGAAGGTGCTGACCTTCTTTAGTGCAGAGAGTATCCTCACTTGGAATTTCCTTATTCCAAAGAAATCATAGGTACAGTCGCTATTCCCCAATACAAGAATACCTTTTCTCTGCTTCCTCTTTCTACTGTCATAATTCACCCCACAAAATTTTCAAAATTCCACAAAAGGCTCAGCAGTAGCCTGGAAACAATGGAGGTAATTTTCATTCCTTTTCCAATGACCCTCACCTTTCCCCCTAGTGGTCAATAAAGACTTCCCTCCTTATAGTGCTACCCTAAGGGCTTGGACTCCCTCTCAAAAGGAAAAGAGCTGTGAGTTCCTAGAAAAGCAACTTCTGCTCTTTGAACCTGCACCAGTTCAGTAGATAAAGGGCAGAATCCGCATTAGTAGTTTTGGCATATCATGACAAAGTCCTCCGGCTCCAGAGCCACATACTTGATTGATTGATCTCTCTCCCATCACTGTCCAGATCATCTCTTTCCCTTCTCTTCAGAAGGCTTGGTCCCAGAACAGTCTAGAGACTTGCCATTATCCAGGAACAACACCTAGCCCCCACCCCAGCCCCATCCAGGAGACTGGGTCATGGACTCTATCTTCTGAAGCCCCATATGCATAGAGAGGCTCCATTGTGGCCTTGGGCCACTTGGGCAAGAGCATGTACAACTGCAACACATTTGGGTATCTCCCTCTCCAACGTTGTCATTAGTGACTCCTCAAGAAGGAATCTGAATAAGGACAAGCCTACCCACATACCATACATACATGGACACATGGACATGTACATTCATACACACCATATGTGTGCATATATGTGTGTGTAAAATGTGTGTATGTACTATATATATACATATCTATATATGCATATAATGTGTGTAAATTGTGTGTATTATTTATATATGCATATTCATACATTTATATATACATGTGTATATACTATATATACATACATATGTGCATTGTACACATATATACATATATGTGTGCAAATTGTGTTTGTATACATACCTATATATATATATACATGTATGTGTGTAAATTGTGTGTATGTTATATAGGCATACCTATATACATGTATACACATATATATCATATGTCTGTGTGTGTGCAAATTGTGTATATATACTATATATGTACATACATACCTATATAGAGATTATACACACATACACATACATGTGTGTGCAAATTATATGTATATACTATATACGTACGCACATACCTATATAGACATATATACATACACATACATATATACATATCGTGTGTGTGCAAATTGTGTATGCTATATACACATACATACCTATATATACATGTACACATACATATACACATATTGTGTGTGTGCAAATTGTGTGTATGTACTTTGTGTACACACATATACATATATACAGATAGACAGAAGGACAGACAGGTAGATAGATATAGATAGATAGATAGATAGATAGACAGATAGATAGATAACAGATGGGATAGGGAAAAATGTCCCCTAACCAAGTGCTAGGTAGCAAAGTTGATCCAGGCTGCAGGTAAAAAACAATCCATATCAGCCAAAAGCCAATTTGCTTTGAGGAAATCCTCAATCTTCCCCCCGACTATGGCCAGATAGGGGTCTAAGTGTTCTTCTACTTACCTTGCACAGTAGCACTAGGTAGTGTTGGGAGTCAGTAAGCACTAGTCGAATGAATGAATGAATGAATGAATGAATGAATGAATGAATGAATGAATGAATGAATGAACATTGAATGGCAGGATCCCAAAATCAGGATCAATAAACCAATTAATGAACATTTATTAAGCACCTGCTGTATTCAGGCTAGGAGCACATAGAGAGGTAAAAAACAGTTCCTGCCCTCAAGGAGCTCACAATCTAATGGAGGAGACAACATGTAAACACATATATACGAAGCAACCTATATACAGAATAAATGAGAAATGATTAACAGTCGAAAGTCACTGAGAATAAAAGGAGATGGGGAAGGCTTCCTGTAGAAGATCAAATTTTAGGTGGGAAAGAAGCCAGAACAGATCTTTCACCACTATTACTAGCAAAAACAGCTTCAAGTTTATCCTCTTGACATTGGGTCAGAAACATTATATTAATATTCGAGAGAGAGAGAGAGAGAGAGAGAGAGAGAGAGAGAGAGAAGAGGAGAGAAAGAGAGAGAGAGGGAGAGAGAGAGAGAGAGCGCATGTGTGTGTGCCTTAAGATAACTATCTCCAAAGCCTCAATTTATTTGTCTATGAAGTAAGGTCAATGATGGATAAAAGTACATTGTCACCAAAAAAAAAAAAAGGAAAGAAAAAGGTAAAATGACATCTCCCCTTCAGCACCTAGGTTGCTGACAGGGTTCTACAAAGCCTGGGCAGTAATGGCCCACGGCATGTCTAAGATTTCAAGAATCTCGGCATGTGTGGTTTTTATTTCTCATTGTCCTCACCTTGCTGGAGAAGAATGACGGATAGCCTTTCTTCATGGTATCCTGGCTTTTAAGAGTACAGTTTTATTTATTTTTTATGACCAACCTCACACTTGTTATGTGTAATTTTTGTTTTATGTAACGTAAAAAAGCACATCTGTGAGATGAGGGTCCTATGAATTAACAGGAATAGCTGGATATAAGACAAGAAATCCTTTTAAAACGAATGTCTGCATTAAATACCTTGGATAGGTCAGCCTTTTGGGGATTTTTTTTTAATGAAACCCAGGCACACCATTTCTGTTCTTTAGAAATAGTTTCTCCCAGGTTTATATTGAGCTTGTCTAACGGCATATTACATAAGTAAGGGCTTAGTTTGGACATTAGGATTTTATATCCTGGATGCTTCCTAAATCCTTTTTCTGATCAATCTGATTTTGAACAGATCTCTATTGATTTCTTCTTCACATGTTTTTGGCATTTGTTTTTATATATCTGGGATAAAACGCCAAATGAACAAGCATAATCAATTTTCTTGGTGATAAAGAATAACCAGCCCTTTAGTACCTTGGAAACATTCTTCCAAGGGAAAACACACACACACACATATATACACACACAACAATAATAACAACGAAGGAGGTGTTGTAATAAATGGATTGATTTATTCAATCACTGGGTATAAAAACATTAGCCCTGGGAAAGAGCTTTCCTCTAAAAGCTTTAGCTGGTCAGTTTCACTTGTGTGATACCAAATGATTTGCATTTTTAGAGAAATTTCATGTCTGCTGTGAGCTCTGTTGAAAACATGAATAAATTGCTTTCTTTCCCTCTTTTTCTGACTTTATGAAGCTGAATCCATTAGGGGTTGAGTCAAAAATATAATGAAATGAAGGCAACGGAAGGGCATAACCCTGAATTCGACTTCCTCCTAGTCCAAAGCTCGACTGTTCTCCAGATGATGTGTCAAGGTAGTGGTCATGGGGGAAGGAGGGTCCCCAAGTACAGAGGCTGGGGGAAAACTTATTTTTTTAACTGCTGCATTAGAAACAGGTCTCTAAAGCAACAAAAATTAAATAATGAACCAAAGATTAAGAATTAAATAGAGCAGCAGCAAGCGACTCCCCACAGATTAAAACTCCAGTGAATCAGCACCACAGTGCTTGTTAATGTGACACAGTTGCCTAACAGGCTCCTGTGTTCCACACCTTGCTTCCTTTGTGCATATGGAATTATCCTGGTGTCTCAACTGCACTCAAGATAGGCACTGACTGATCTTGTTACCAAGCATGCTGGTTAGGCTCTTTTGTAAGGCAGTCAGTAGAAATGAACCAATACACGTGTCACCCTGGTAGACACTTGGTCCAAAGATATTCATTTCATAGATCCTATTTTCCTCCTTTTCATCATCTTATGCTTGGAGCTTGAAAGGATTTTAGAGGTCATCTTGGGCAACCTTACTTTACAGATGAGGAAACTGAGGCACAAAGAGGTTAGTAACTGGCCCCAGGTTACACTGCTATTAAATGACAAAGTCAGGATTTGAATCCAGGTGCTCTGAAACCAAACTCATCACTCTTTCCTTTCATCTTTATGGCATTCATTTCTATGAAAAATTACATGGAGGAAAAAGTACCTTAGCTGGGAACCAAGCATACTGAAGGGAGAATCACGAGACCTGGCCTAGAGCCATGCTCCACCACTAATTAGCCATGATCTTGTGCAAGTGACTTAGTCACTCTCTAGCCTCAGTTTCCCCTTCTGTTAAATTGAGATGATAATCCTTACTTTGCCTATCACCTAGGACTATTATAAGGACAGTGCTGTTAGTATTCCAATAATTATGTCAATACCTTAGCAGATCTCATAGTCATACAACTAGTTTTAGAAGCAAGACTGGACCCCAGATGTTCCTGACCCCAAACAAAACACTTCATCTCCTGTTTCACTGCCCCTACTATCTCTCTTTATTTGCAATTGTTATCTCAAATAAATGAGCACTTAGGCCGTTGGCAGAAAGTATGTTTGCATAGTTTGCTTCATTTGGGACTGAATTAAGTAATCATCTTACATTTTTATAGTACCTTTTATCTGAAGGACTCAAGGGACATTGGATAACTCAACTACCGCTCTCAAATGAATCCAAGAGATCCATGCTCTCATTACAGATCACGCCCCATCCAAATCTGCCCAGCCTATACCACTCTTCCCATGTCTTCTCCTAAGTTCACCGTCTGGGGTCCACAGACAGGACACTCTTCACTTTTTCTTGTCCTCACAAGGATGTCAAAAGAAAATTTGGACTGTCTGACATAATAATCCCTCACACTAATCATGTGACCAGTCCATTTTTTTCTTCCTCATACTTTTTTCAATGTCATCTTTTGCTGTTCTTTGTAATTCCCTATTTGTTTTATGTTATAGCCTGCATATGCCGACTCTGAATTTCCTCATCACCTCTTGGGTGAGTTTCAATTTGTAATCCATGAAGGAAACTCCTCAACAGATAATAATTAACACAGCATTCCTAAGAAGCTGAATAAACATAAGACATGAATATGAAATAACATTGATTCTTTATCCTATCTCCAGATCTCAAGTTGATGAGATCTAAAAAGGATGTGCCTTAATGGAATTTCCCAACATCTTATGGGTCATTGAAAGTATTTGAAATGGATCTTCCTATCTTTGTGCTCTCGGTTTCTATTTCTTGCACCTCAACTAGTTCAATAAATGAAAATGATATGGCATCACAAACTTATCTTCGCGGATCAATTCAAGATAGGGGACAATGAGAATGACTAGTCTGGATGGGAATGTTTCCCTCCAGATACCTAGGTGGCGCAGTGGATCTGGACTCAGGAGGCCCTGAATTCGGATCCAACCTCAGACATTTCCTAGCGCTATGACACTGAGCAAGTCAATTAACCTCTTTCAGTCTCAGTTTCCTCATCTGCAAAATGGGGGTAATAATGGCACCTACCTCCCAGAGTTGTTGTAAGGATCAAGTGAAACAATATCTGTAAAAAAAATAGTGCCTCCTAAATCTTAAAGTATTATATAAATGCTATTATTACATCATCATTATTACTATTCCATCTATTCCCATTCAATTTAACCAACACTTATTAAGCACCTATCATGTGCTGGACTAGACGGGGGTTGTACTACATTGTACTAGACAATTGTACTAGAAAACTGACCTGCAAATTCAAAAATAAACAGTTCCTGCTCTCAAGGTTATATGCTACCAAGGAAAAGTAAATACAGATTAATTGAGGTGGAGGTCATGGAAAGAGAGCATTAACAATGGGGAGGGTGTCAGGAAAGGCATCATAGAGAACCGTTGTGAAAAGACTCCAAGGCACTACATGGAAGGAAGGTCATGTATAGTGAGGCAGGCCAGTCTGGCCTGAACAATGTGAAACCTGTCTAGAGCAGGGAATCTTAACCTTCTTTGTGTCATGGATTTCTCTGGCCATGTAGAGAAATCTATGAATGCTTTTAATTTACAATGGAAGGAAATGCTAACTTTCAGTTAGAGGTTAATGAGAATAAAGATATTTTTTCCCATCCAAGTTCACAGAACCCCTTCCCCAACTCCATCCCTTAAATCTATCCATAGACTCCAGGTTAACTTTGATCCAGCAAAGACAAGATGGAACCAGATTACAACGGGCTTTAAATGATGTAGAGAAATGTTTTTATTTTATTCTAAAAACACCAGGGAGTCACTGATATTTCTTGAGTAGGAGTGGTTATTCTTCTTGACATTATCCTACCTGTTTTCATTTTGGAAAGACTTCTTCTTTTTCAAATGTCTTGAGTGTTTTTGAGATGCTAATTGTAATCAAGTCCTAAAGAAGTATTCATTTCTAAACCTTTTTTCTTTTCAGTCAAACTAAAAAGAAAGGGTTAAGAAGTAAAAACAAATGGTCAACATAAAAAAGTTATTTTTTTTCCATTTGGATTATTGTATTCACCTGTCAGTTTTGAGGACCTACAAATGTTGATAGTGAAGGGGAAAGGACCATAATTGACCAGAGGCTACGGTATGACAATTACACGATCCAAGGTTTATAGGGTGGCATTTGGTGGCAATTCAGGGGATAAGACTTGGACTCACTCATCGCTAAGTACACTTTCTCTCCTAAATGATCCTGTAATCCTATAAACTGGCAGTGGAAGAGATTTTGGAGAAGTGAAAGGGACGACATCAAGATCTCTACAACTCCAGTTATATAGATCTTAAGAAAGCTTTTAGGCTAATGGACAAATTTATTTTGCATGACTTCATATTTGTAATGGATTTTCTAGTTCTTGCCTTCTCCATGGGTGGAAGATGGGATGAGAGAAGAGAGAGAATTTTGGAACTTAAAATAAAATAAAATTGATTAATAAGTTATTAAAATTACATCAAATTTTTTTAAAAGAAAGCTTTCAGCCCTATATGGTAGCTATAAGAAAAATTGAGATGCACGGGGAAATTCTTTAAGGTTCCAAAGTTCCAAAAGTGACAATGAGACCAACCACTTTAGAGTTTATGGCATCATCTCTCGGAGCTGTTTCTGAGCATCAAAGGAATCTAGAGGTCTTACTCCATTTGACCTGTTTTATATCCTAGGTGCTTAAGGTAGCAAATACCTGCCATTTTGTCTAAAATGTGCTTCTGGTCCCCTGGGAAACTTTCAGCTTAAGAGGCTGCAAACATGGACAGAAGTCTTTGAGACAAGAACTGCTGTGGGCTATGTACATATACAAGCAGGCAAGAGGCTCTGAAACAGCTCAGTCAGCCAAAACCTTGGGAATGAAGACCTGTCTGAAATCTGTCAAGCCACAGACCAGACTGTGCCTACAAACTGCCAAAGTTGTCAGTTGTTTCTACTGCCTTGCATATCTTTGGACAAGAGTTTCACTGCCAAAGGAGGAAATCATATCAGGAAAGGCATCACAACCTTGGACTGTGTGATTCACATGCAGTTACCCAGATGTACAACCATTCTGAAGACCTAAAGACCTGGTGAGATCTGCTATGCCACCTTGGAATTACCAGTAAGAAGATCCAAGACCATGTTCATGTCCAACATTATTGCTTTTACAAACCAGCTTCATTTGCAGTTGTGTCCAACTCTTTGTAAATCTTGGCAAAGATTGTTTCCTTCTCCAGCTCATTTAACAGATGGGGAAACTGAGGTAAACAGGGTTGAGTGACTTGCCCAAGGGTCACACAGCTAGTAAATATCTGAAGACAGATTTAAATTCAGGGAGATGAATCTTCCTGATTCCAGGTCTAGCACTTTATCTACTGTGCCATCTAGCTGCTCTGATAAAGATAATGGGTAATGATGCCTAACTGTTCATCTAGTGAGCTATAGAAAGAGAGAAGCAAGCAGAAAACAGAAGCCTTCTTGTCAATTGACTCACTGGGTTTAAGCACAATGCTAGTGAATTCAGATTAAAAGTTTGACTCTGCTTGGTGACATGATAAGAGTGAATCCTGTCAAAGCCACATGGATCTATGCTCCCAAAGTCAGCAAACTGTGTATCACAGCCTTTGACCCAGTAATATACTACTGAGATACCCCAAAGAAAGGAAAATCGCCCATATATATAAATATTTATCACAGATTTTTATGATGGTAAACTGTTAGAAACTAAGGGAATATTCATCAGTTAGGGAATGACTAAACAAATTATGGCATATGAATGCAATGAAATATTGTCATGCAATGAGAAATCATGAAGGGGATGATTTCAGATAAATCCAGAAAGACTTGTATGAACTGAGGCCAAGTGAAGTGAAAAGAACCAGAAAACAATTTATACAATAAAAACCACATGGTAAAGACAAGCAACTTTGGAAAACTTAAAAAAAAACTCCTCTCAATACAACGCAACCATGATACCAGAGAACTGATGACAAAATGAACTACAACTCCTGAGAGAGAAGTCTTCTTGAGATGCAGAATTAGACATTGTCAGAACTAATGCAGACCTTTTTTTTGTTTACATATGTGTTAAAAGGAAGAACTATCTCTTTTTCCTTCCTTTTGTTTTTTTTAAATGAGAGTGGCATGGCAAGTAGAGATAGTGAAAGAATAACCAAAAGAACAGAGAAACACAGGCAATTTTTTTCCCAGTGGAGAAGCTGGACTGCTTTTAAAAAGCTACAAGGTGTCCTTATCATATATTTTAAAAGAAAAGCAAACTACATATAATAGAAGTCTGCAGTTTCATGTTCAATATTCTTTTTCTGTTCTCTATGACGTACATCCTATTTAGCATTTGTTAAGTTATAAATAAAAATAAAAGTAATTTTTATATAAAGAGAGAAAAGACTGACCCCCAATCCCTAGCCAGCCAGAGAAAAAGAAAGGATCATCAGTCATCTATTACCACTCCTAGAAAAACTATTCCAAAAGTGCCTTTCTAATTGTTAGACATGTATGATCCTCTTTTTTTAGACAAAAGACAAGACCCCTCTTTGGAAAAAAAATCTGACAACATTTCCAAGTCAGTCACAACTCAAAATATCTCTTTATCTAAAGGTATATTTTTGATGCAATTATTTATTTATGATAGTTACCTCCCAAATAAATTAAGGTAGGATTCATGCTTATCCATCATAGCCTAGGCATAGGTGCCCCAGGAGGAACAGGATAATCTCCTCTTTTTCTCCTCTTGATTCCTTGAAAAAGCATGAATTCTTTGGTAAGGTGTGAAATAACCTCATCTTGGGTGCTTGTTACTCTTTTGACATGACTTTTTTTTTTTTTTGCCTGGGTGGGAAAGTCCAAGCTTAATGGAAAAGAGACTGAGATAAAGCAAGCCTAAAGGAGATCAAGGAAGATATAGTGGGTTCATGGATGCCAAGGAACAAGAGGAAGAAACTACAGGTCAAAAAGTGAGAACTGAGAGGATTAAAAAAAACAGATTTAGGAGAGAAAGGATAATGGATAAAGCAGGGTCCAATAGAACACAAACTTTATGAGGACCTTTTTTTGTCTTTGTGTGTGTATGATGTCCAGGCACCTAGCATAGTACACTGGTACATAGTAAGTATTAAAACATTAATGCTGAATTAACTATATAGGTCCTTGGGGAGATGGAAGCGGAGGCTACCAAAGTGGGAAGAGGAGTCGTCTTGACTGTTTATGAGCTAGGGTATGAGACCACAGCATTTTGTGCCGAGTTAAAAAAACATCCTATATTTGATGGTTTGTTAGCCTGAGTACTTGCATGGGAGCTAAGGGCCCTTAGAGAGCCATTGAGTCAATACTGATGTTCCCAGGAGAAATTCTTAATAGAGACATGAGCCAAAGAGATTTTGAAAAGAAGCCATTACGATCTAACCTAGCACTCATAAGCCCATCGTGCTCAAATCACAGTATTCATACTTTAAATTGATAATATATTTTGGAGATCTACAAAAAATATACTTAAACTTATTCCTTATAGGGTCTTCCATTGTTATGATTAAGCCAATAAAACTATATGGTCAATATCTGAAGAGTAAACCAAGTTAAATATTTATTCAACCCTGGGAGGAGATTTTTCTGATTAATAAGCCCCACTGACATGTTTTTCTCAAAACAAAGCTTGGAGTTTGGAGTTTCTTTTTTGGATGTTGGGTTTTGTTTTGGAGGGTTACTGTTGCTTTCCACAGCATAGACAGCTGCCTCGAAAAGCCTCTCTCTAATTAGGCTGTTCTCAGAACACTGATTTACCATCACTGATATATGGTGCTGCCTTCCACAGAGATAATCACGTAACGTGATTGAAATATACTGAGGAAAACCAACTTCAGAAAGGAGTTCTTGAGATTCTTCAGCTCTCGGCAGGGGGAGGTATTATTCTCCAAAAGCAGAATCTACTGCTCTAAATAAAATCTCAACTACCAAACTAAAACCTAATCTCACCATTAATAACAGTCGTGTGACGCAAATAGTTACTCTCAGCATTTGAACATTTTTTAGGTGTAGTAAAAGTGTATTTGCCCCATAATCAATTTCATAGAACATAATTTGTGTTTTATTTTTGTTATTAATTGCCCTCTGAATCATTTTGATAAGGTTGGTGGAAAGTCCAGCCTTTTAGCACTAGGTGATCAACTTTTTGACAATAGCAGGGCTCAACCTCGCTAATGGAATAGTAATAGCCTGCAGGGTCCGGCTAAATGATATACGGGTATAATCAGCCTCTGTGACGACTATTCAAAAGTAATCCCTTTAGCTTCCAACTGCAGCATATATTTCACTGAGCAAAACCACACAAAGTCTCTGCAGACCGCAAGGATACAATACAACCTTCATATCTGCACTGTGCATATGTGCTGGGCACCATGAGTCTTAAATTTAAGGTAATGGCCCCTGTATATTCATGCAAGCCTAGAACAATACCTTTGATTTGTTGGAGAAATGGGGAATTAGCTACCAAGGGCCCTATTGAGTAAACTCTGATGCAGTCCTTATATATCGTTTACTGTTTGCACTGCTCTGGAAGGAGCTTTGCTTTCCCAAATTACAAAAGTCTATCCATCATAACATCTGCCAACCCCCGCCCCCCACAAGGAATGTTGTCTCCTTTTCAAGTTGGTCCCTTACAACCTATTTGCCATGTACGCACTTTTTTCCTGATGTAAAGAACAAACAATGAGGAAATGCCCTCTCTCGATATAGTTCAGCACCTGCTATGCCCATTGGGTATCTTCCTCTCGCCCTGTGGGTTACTTGGCACTCTGATTATAACCAAAGTAACTTATAACCCAAAGAACACTGAACTTTAAGATGAGATTCCTCCAACATAAAAGAAGTGTATTATGTAGATATAAGCAAAATATCATGTGAGGTCCAGAGAGGGCAGAAGAAGGATGGGAGGAAGAGAGGTCCTTATTGACTTGGAGGAGAAGTCATCGTAGAAAGAGTGACATTTGACTTGGACTTTAAAGGAAGGATAGACATTCAGTAGACATACAGGGGAAGAAATGAGCATTCCAAGCATAGAGAGCCAAAGCAAAGAGGTTTTTTTTAAAAAAAGGTATATTTGTGAGACAATGAATCCTGAGTTTGGTTAAAGAACAGACTACATTAAGGTGAGATTATGAAATAAGGCTGGAAACACCGTGAATGAATGGATGAATGAACGAATGGACATTTATTAAGAATTTATTCTGTCCAAATCACTGAGAATACACACAGAAAAGTGTGACAGTCTCTGCTCTCAGGGTACTCACATTTCAATAAGAAAAACAGCCAATATAGAAGGTTTCAACTGCAGGCAGATGAAAAGGTCCCACATTACTTGGGGTGCAGAAACAAAGCAGTGGAATGTCACCTCCACTGATAAAATCCTGTCAGTTTCTGACACTGAACCATTTGACAGGGTCAAGGATTTTGGTGGCAAAAACATTCTCTTTCTGTGTCTTCAGTAGCTGTAGCTCAGCCCTCACAGAAGCATTTGCCATTCCACAGCTCCAAGAGGGTTGCTTTCCAGATTATGGTTGGAAGCAGCCACAGTGGTCATTGATCACTCCCATGGTTCCTGGGTTTAGCTGCCCTGGGGACAGTTGCTCAGCAGTAGGCACTGGTGGTAGTGAGGGAGGTGGCCTAATTCTCTACAGGGATTTCTTCCTTAATGATGGCTGTGAGGGACCAGGCTGAAAGCAGTACTGGAAGTTTGGAGGGTATTGCTACTTCCAGGGCTCTCAGTTTAAAGGTTCTAGGCTATCTCCTGTGGGATTAGGAGGAATGGGGGTCTCTTGACTTCTCATCCTTCCTCCTGTCTCTCCCTCAGGTTGCCTTGCTACATTAGCTAGACTGGCTTGCTAGCTTCATGGGTGGCAGTTGGTCAGCGGTTGGTGTTGATAACTTGTCCCTTCTCAACAGGAATTGCTTCCCTGGATGATGGCTTTAGGGACTGGGCTGGAAGCAGGGTCAGTGGTCTACTATTCCATAGACTCTTGGACTCAGAGTCCTAAACCATCTTCTTCAGGATCTCAGGGAAGGTAATGGTAGGAGTTGGATCTGCCTTTTTCCTTCAAGATGACTTGCACTTCAGGTGGCCTTAAATGTTAAGATGAGACTGAACTTTACTAGTCAGATAATGGAGAGCCATTGTGGGACTTTGAGCAGAAGAGTTATGTGACCAGTCCATTCACCCACTCACCAGAAAGGTTAATCTAACAATGGCATAAAGTGTTTATTTGACTTGGGGGAGAAAGTAAGAGGGAAGAAATCAGAAATTATTACTAAATTAGAAGGCAGTTAGTAATAAAGCAGTATATGAGTGTAGTGGCAATGGGACCAAGATAGGGTATGATGAATGGCAGAGATATAGTGAATGCAGAATTAATCATGTAAATTCAGTGTGTTATCAGTGTAACATAACGGAGGCAGAATCAGTGATATAAAAAACCGAATGGTGCTCTAAATCATGTTGTAGTGGCAAAACAAAAAAGGCTAAGAAAAATTAACCTTGCTTCAGTCAACTGGGATACAAACCAAAGCCTTCTTTAATTCCACATTGATTTAGTTCATGATTCATTCATCTTATAGTGTGAAACATGTTCTCTATGTATGTTTAACAATTGTGATACAGTTGGTGAGACCTGGCTCCCCTAAAAGAGGGAATCCTCAGTCTCCATTGTTTTGGCTTTACTTTCTACTCACAAATGACTATGGTTTTGTTGTCAAACCTTTCAATTTATTTAAATGTCAATCTCTCTTTCTTAACAGAACAATCTAGTGACTACAGAAACAAGAGGCTTTCCAGCGTACAATCAACAGGGGAGCCAGACTCTGACAGGTTCAGTATAGCTTAATAAATTTAAGAATATCAACAAGTACTTACTGAGCATCTAGTGTGGACAAAGCGGAGCTAGGGCAGAGCATTTGTGTTGCTTGGGCACCATTCTTAAGTTACATCCCTTTCAATCCCCATCCTCCAACCCTCTGTGAGGGTCACTGGGGGACTTCCTCTTTCACTGTAACATCTGTGACTTCCCTTAGTACCCAATAAATACCTGCATGCCATTGAGATATTCTAGCATTTTAAAAATTATATACCTATACAGTGTGCTCCCCTACATACATTATGTCCAAGGCAACTGCCATACTTGCCTATCCCTAGCCCCAGCTCTGATGAAAGGCTCTGTAGGTTCTTATTTCCCAAATACCAGAAAATCAATTTAATCATGTGTTGATAAACTGGTCCAAATTCAAGACACTTTCCTTTAAATAAGAGTTCTTAATCTTTCTACGTGCCATGGACCCTCCTTGGCAGTCTAATGAATCCTATAGACACCTTCTTTAAATGAAGCTTTTAAATACTTAAAATAAAATACATGAGATTACAAAAGAAATCAATTATACAGAAATATAGTTATCAAAACTATCCCTAATTAATAAACCTTTTCTAAAAGGAACTTCAAACACGTGTTTACTTTTCAACTCATACAAGGTAGGAAATTATTCCACGATAGCTATATTTTATCTTCTGGGATACCTCAGAAACAGCTGGATTTTTAAAAATCCATTTTCAAAACAGTTATTCTTTTGCTTAAAGCCTCAAAAAGTAAAATGAACTCATATAATTTATTTTTCTTTCAGCTGTCAGCAATCTAAGGACTGTGATTCTTGAAGCGGCGTGAATAGCCAGAAATCAAGAAGACATAAAATCACCTTAAATTTTAAGAATTTTACTAAGATAAGAATATCAGTGTAGGTATAGACTGGCACAATAAAAGCCACCTTGATTATGTTTTTATACAATCGTGCAATTCACAGGAATCACCAATAAGGTAGTTTCGACTATTGAAATCCGTAAAAATAAAATGCCCCTCAAAAGATTAGAAAAAAATATCACTTAGCAAGAAAATGAACAACTTACATTAAAATTGTCAATTTTTTCTTCTGTCTCTTGAATAGTGGCACTAGGAATTAAAAGTTTAGTTAACTTTTTCAAGAAGCAAAATAACTATAAATAGATCCATTTAAGACTTCTTCTAAGTTAACAAAAAAAATTAGTACTTCCTAAAATTCTAGAGATGATGCTCTTCTGTAAGAAATGAATCTTTTTGCAAAAAGTATCACTATATTCTTCAGGAACATTGCAAATAATTCATCGTCCCTATGTAGAAAACCCATTGTCGTCTTAGTTAACTATTTGTAACCTCTTCTGCCCATATCAATAGTGATCAAGTGCAATCAGGACTTACAGAAATCTAAAGTCTGGAGATCCTTAGAAAAACCTTGGGATCCTCCCCCTTGATAAACCCAGCAGGTTAGAAGGTTTGGTTGAAGTGAATAGTAGAAGTCACTGATAAATTTTTTAAAGTACAGGAGATTTTTTTTTACCATTTATGGGGTGATAAGTGCTAGAGAACTGTGAATGTCTAAATCTATTAAAATGATATCATATTGTAATAAAGACTTTTTGCCCCTTTTAGTCTCTCGTCTTTTGCTATATCATCATTCACTTTTCTCTTTGGCACTGTGATTAAAGTTACATCAGAATTCATTTCTTGTGCCCCTTCGGATGCCATTGAGAAGACTCCTAAAGGCTGTACCCCTGGAAAGCAGCACCTCTGGCACTTCTAACCCAAATAGTCTTCAGTTTGGGGCACAGCAAAGGACAATACACTTGCTGCCTGAGAGACAAGTTTGGCATAGTGCAGAAAGACTCCTTATTAGATTTTCCAAAAGTCTAACACTGGTCTCAGGCACAACCAGTCTCAGAGCAATGAGTGTTTTTGTCACAGCAACCTTTATAGCCTACCTACTGAGAAAGAGAGGGGTTGCAATCTGCTTCAGTGAAGAAAAAAATCTATGAGAATTAAATCACCTGCTTTTTAAAGTATCAAAGAAAATTAAAGGGGATGGATTAAACTGAAATTCTGTGACCCACTGAATATAAAAGTCTTAATAGCCTTAGGTCATCACATTATATCAAGAGAGCTTACGGGTCAGGTAGTTTATTATCAATCATTCTAAATCATAAATACACCAAAGAAGAAGAGTATATGTCTAGATATTATGAGGGACCTTAGATATGATCTAGTCCATACACACCCATCTTTTTATAAGGGAAACTCAGAAAGAAAAAGTAACCACTGCCTAAGACTGCATTATTGATTCTCTATGGCATCTATTAAAATGGCAAGACCGTAGCTGCTGAACTGACAAAAACAAAGGCAGCATGGTATAATGGAAATAATACTGAATTTGGTATGGCAGGACAAGAGTTTAAATTCCAACCATACTACTGTGTGACTGGGCAAGTCCATTGATCTCTCATTTTTCTTATCTGTGAAATGACGGGATGGAATGGCATCCTAGATTTCAATCTAGCACTCCTTTTTTTCTCTCCATTTCCTAGTCCTAGAAATTCAATGTCTTCATACTGGCCCCCCTCTTCTATGAATACACCATACTGTGAAACTTTCCTTACCCTTATGCCTAGAAGAATTTGCTTGACCAAAGGAGCTAGAATTACCAAGAATAACCTACCCAACAAAACTGCATATAATCTTTCAAGGGGAAAAAAATAGACATTTAATTAGTTAGAGGACTTGAAGCATTCCTGATGAAAAGACCAGAGCTGAATAAAAAACAACATTCAAACACAAGACTCAAGAGAAGCATAGAAAGATAAACGTAAAAGAGTAATCATAAGGCTCTTGACAAAGTTAAACTGTTTACATTCCTGTATGTGAAAATGAGGCATGTAACTCCTAAGAACTCTGTCATTATTCAGGCAGTGATAGAAGGCATGCCTGTGAGTTGATCAAGTTGGAATGATCTCCACAACAGTGAAGGGAAGAGAAAGAGGGATGCACTGGGAGAAGGGAAAATTTTTTTCACAAAAAAGAGGCACAAGAAAGAACTTTATAGTGGAGGGAAGACATGGTTGGCAGAGAAGTGGCAGGCAATGTTTGAACTTCATTCACTGGGACTGGTTCAAAGAGGGAAGAATACATATAGACACATATGTGTTTGTATGTATATATGTGTATGAATGTATATATATGTATGTATGTATGTATATGTGTGTATATACATACACACAGTTGTGTATAGAAATGTAGTTTACCCAACAGAGAAATAGGAGAGGGAATTAGAAAAAAGGAGGGGATGATAGAAGAGACAACAGATTAAGGGAGTCAGTGATTAGAAACAAAATAGACTTTTGAGAAGGAACAGGATAAAAACACAGAAAGAGAAGAAGAAACAGAGGAAAATGGGATGGGGAAAAATACATTAATCATAACTGTGAATGTGAATGGGATGAGCTCAACCATATAACAGAAGTTGATAGCAGAATGGATTAGCAACCAGAATCCAACAATATATTATTTACAACAGACATACTTGAAACAGAAGGACATGCACATAATTGAAATAAACAGCCTGAGCAAAATCTAATATGCTTCAGCTAAACTTTAAAAAAGGCAGGGTTAAAAATCATGATCTCAGATGAAGCAAAAGCAAAAATAGACCCAATTAAAAGAGATAATCAGAGGAGCTACATTTTGCTAAAAAGTAATATCAAAAGGTAATATCAAAAATTTTACAGCAAAAAGCCCTCATTTCTCAAATACATATTGGGCATAGAACTGGGTCCAATTCATAAAATTAAAAACCATTCCTCAGTTGATAAATGGTCAAAGGATACAAAAGGCAATTTTCAGAAAAAGAAATCAAAGCTTCTCATAATCATATAAAAATGCTCCAATTAGATTAGAGAAAGGTAAATTGTGTTTGTCCTTTGTTGCTAAAGACCATGCCATCAGAGAAATGATGACATGACTTGCACTTGACTTTGTTTTGAGTGAGGAAGGGCTGTGCAGGTCACCAGCCTCACTTTTCCTCCAGAGCGATCATCTGAATCCAGTGACCAGATATTCCTCAGAGTGACTGGAGATGACCTAAGATGCACTGGGAGACCTTTGCAGGTACTCGCTTAAGCTTAAATGCCCATTCATTGAATAGGACTGTTTAAGGTTTGGGAAGAGCAGAGAGAGGGAAGGGGCCAGTAAAACCCAAGTCAACTGGGCATCTTCTGGCCATCCAAATTTACTGTCCTTTGGAGAGGAGAAGTTAAGGGAGGGGGAGGCAGACAGGAGAGGAGGAGTTGAGTTACCCAACTAGCTGGGTCCCCATTCAGTATCTATTCACAGGATTGTATTAGGCCTTCATTGCCAAAGAAGACCATGCCATCAGAGAAATGATGTTGACCCATTTCCTTTCCTTCTCTTTCTCCTGTTCTGTCCTGTCCTATCCTCTCTCCAAACCTTAAACCTACTGAACTTGGAAGTTGGAACGCCAATGGGCCCCTGCCTAAGGGCCCCTCTTGACCCTCCTAGCTTTAGAGTCATTATCAATAGTAACTATTGCTGTTTCCCTCCCAGCCTGATGTCTTTCTTTTTCTGGACCTCATTAAAGGGGCCATGCCCTGGCTACCTCTTAAACAGGCCTATTCAACGAATGGGTGTTACCTCACCCTGAGTGAATATCTGATTAGACTTTGGCCCAAGGTCTCCCATTGCATCCTGGGTCATCTCCAGTCATTCTGATGAATATCTGGTCAGATGGATTCAGATGACTTCTGGAGAAGTGAGGGTGGTGACCTACACAGAAAAGTAAATTAAAACAACTCTAAAGTACTACCTCACACCTATCAGAAATAACAAATGCTGGAGGGAATAAGGGAAAAAAATAGGTACACTGATGAACTGTTGGTAGAGTAGTAAACTGGCCCAACCATTCTGAAGAACAGTTTAGAACCAAGCCCAAAGGGTATATACCCTTTGACCCAGAAGTATCACTACTAGGTCTTTATCCCAGAGAGATCAGAAACAAAGGAAAAGGGTCTATAGAGGCAAAAAATATTTATAACAACTCTTGTTGTGGTACAAAAAATTGGAAATTGAAGGGATGCTCATCAATTGGGGAATGGCCCATGGTTGTGATGGATGCTACTGTGCTACCAGAAATAATGAGGAGGCTAGTTTCAAAAACCATGTGAAGACTTCTATGAACTGATGCAAAGTGAAGTGAACAGAACCACGAGATCATTGTATACAGTGACAACAGTCTTGTAATGATGATAGACTATGAAGGACTTAACTACTCTAATCAATACAACGATCCAAGAAAATTCCAAAGGACTCATGATGAAAAATGCTATCCACCTCCAGACAGAGAACTGATGCAGATTGAAATATAATTCTCTCACTTTCTTTTTTCATGCTCTCTTCTTTTTTGTAACATAGTTAATATATAGATAAGTTTTTGCGGACTGAAATATAATTTTCTCTTTTTTTCATGCTTTTCTCTTTTTTGTAAAATGGTTAATATATAGATGTTTTCCATGATTTCACATGTATTATTGATATCAAATTGCTTGCTGTCTCAATGTGTAGGAGAGGTACGAGAGAGAGAGAGAGAGAGAGAGAGAGAGAGAGAGAGAGAGAGAATTTGGAATTCAAAAAAATTTTTTGTTTACAATAAATAATAAAATATTGAAAAAATCTATCTTGCATATACATATGTGAATGTTGCACATTTTGTGTTTACGTTGCATTCACATGATATCTCCCCTGACAGAACATAATCATGAACATTACAGCAATAATAATTAGCATTTGTATAATTCTTTAAAGTTTGCAAATTTTTTTTACAAATATTACCTAATTTAACCCTCACAAAACGCTCAGAAAGGAGGTTTATTATCCCCATGTTAGTGATGAGAAAACTGAGGCAGACAAATGTTAAGTGAATTGTCTGGAATCTTACAGCTCGTGAATGTCTGGGGGTATCAGGACTTCCTAAGTCCAAGCCCAATGTTTTCTATCCACTGCACCACCAGCTACCTCAAAGGCAGAAACTATTTCATTTTTGTCTTTGTGCCTCCAGAATCTAGCACGGTGTCTGAAACACAAGAGACACTTCATAAATGCACATATCTATTTATTGCCTTAAGTTGCCATAACTTGAAACTGAACTTTTAAAACATTGTTTTATTTATGGAATAGCCTTATGTTCCCTGTTCTGAATTTTAGAAACATATTGGTAAAATATTTTACATTTCTCCCTTAAAAATAAAATTACTTAAAAACTTGGAAAAAGTGAGTGCCCATAGATTAGAGAACTGCTGGACAAGTTATAGCGCATGAAAATGATGGAATATTATTGCACTGGAAGGAAATGAGTAATATGACGAATTCAGAGAACTCTGAGAAAACTTATACAGTCTGATGTATCGCAAAGGAAACAAAACTAGGAGAATAATATACATAGTGACTTCAATAATGTAAAGGAACACAATATTAAGAAGCTATCAGACTTGATTAACTGTAGTGACTAATCTCAGTTCTAGAGATGATGAAGCACACCTGCCTCTTCTTAGGAGAGGGATGGGAGAATATGATGCAGTGTGCAACTTCATTGGTTCAATTTACCAAAGTGATTTTGTTTGTTACAAGGGAATGTTCAATGAAAATGATTGGATGGTAAGAATGAAAGGCATCAATAAACTTGATGTAAAAAAAAATAAAGTTGCTCATGACTAAGGTGAAAATGTACTTAGTAGGAATGTATGTGTAGAACCTATGTAAAAAATTGTATGCTGTCTCGGGGAGGGAGGAAGTGGAGGGGAAGGAGAGGGAGGGAGGGGGAAAAAATCTAAGATGTGGAAGTGATTGTAGAACACTGAAAAAATAAATAAAGTTTCTTTTAGTTTGTGTCCCCCTAGCTCTGTGTGTGTGTGTGTGTGTGTGTTTCTCCATTGGGGTATAAAGAATGTTCTTGTGTCCATCAGTCCTGTGTGTTTCTCCATTGGGGTATAAAGAATGTTCTTGTGTCCATCAGTCCTGTGTGTTTCTCCATTGGGGTATAAAGAATGTTCTTGTGCCCATCAGATCCTCATCTCAAGCACCTTTAAGGATATTTCTCTTTTTTAGAAGGATAAAGTTATTCTCAGGAAAGGACTAAATTGGAAATCATTTCAGTGAGGACAGAATATGCTTACTTTAACCCAGAAGCCTTTTCGGTAAAAGCTAGCTTATTCAAGAATCTCCCTTTGAAAGAATTTTGAGGGTTATGACAGAAATTTGGAAAAATGTTGTGAGAATATCCTTATCCCAAATGCCCACATCTTTGAAAACACTCCAGAAAATTAGATGTGCCAAAGATAAACCCATCAGGAAGGCCAAAAGAAACCAAAATTTATTCTCAAATGCTAAGTAGCAGCACAGTTGCCCCTTCTGTTAGATTTAATCAAAAGGTTTCTCCATAAATTTCAATTTGACTCATCTTCATTTGTAAAAGTGAAAACAAATCTGAAAAACAAAATCAAGGTTTTATGGATCACAGATGCAAATCACAATAGCCTCATATGTGAGTTCTCATCCATAAAAGGTCTCTCACTCATCCCATAAATAATGCAGTGCCAACCACTAGCTCATAACCCAGGACTCTTTGCTGTAGCCTCTAATTTCTTTTTATCAAGATGCCTAAGGTATAGCATTCCACTGTGTAGCACAATTCTTTCACTTTTTACTTTTTTTGAGAGTATAGACACTTGATCGTGGAGATACAGTCTCTTCCCTGTTTTTATCTATGCCAGATAAAATTCCCAAAAATTGCTTTAAAAAAGGTTTTCCTACATCCAAATACATGAATAGCATGTACATTCCACATTTCATATCATCCTCCAACTATTCAGGTTGATACAAACAGTATAAACCTCAGTTAAAAGGAGAATTCTTTCTTTCTCTCCCTCCTTTGCTCTCTCTGTCTCTCTTCTCTCTCTCCTCTCTAGTCTCTCTGTATCTCTCTCTATCTTCATCTCTCTTTCTCTGTACATATATATAGATATATAGATATAGTTACAACCTCCCTAAAATCCTGCTCGGATGCCTCATTATGGCATAGCGGTGACTTGTCCTGGGCTCTCAGAACCTATAACAATGAAACATAACTTCTAGTAAGTGCTAAAAAAAAAAAAAAAGGTGACTTCCTAACTTCAGAATTTTAAAGCCCTAGAGAGATCTTTGTCTGACTTCTTTCTGTGTGCTATGTTCAGTTCAGCATTATTTTAAGTGCCTACTATGTGCCAGATATAATGCTGGTCATCGGAGACACCAAGACAAAAGAAACAGTGTTGGAACTCATGAGCATACATTCTCCTGCACAGATATGGAAATACAAAGAATATACAAATTGGTTTCAAGAAGAAGACAGAATTACTAATTTGAGGTCAGAAAAGTAAGAGTAGGAATTGAAACTGCATAAGAAAAGAACGCAATGTCTACTTGGCAGAAGAGTTTTAAACTGCCTTTTTCCAGTGCTGCCTTATCTAGTCACCACTTACAGCAAAGATTTTGACCACTATTCTTGATCATTTCTCTTTAGCTTTTGAATCCATGTACTATATAGAAATGATAAAAGTAACCCTAGGGCTGACTGCGACCATGGAATGAGAATAGTGGGTTTTGTTGTTTGAGGATTTTTTTTTAGCAGATGGAGCTAAAAATTGGTGGAATCCATGTAAAATTAAAAGGAGGAGCTATATAAGAAATGATGAGCAGGATGCTCTCAGAAAAACCTGGAAAGACTTACATGAACTGATGTAAAGCAAAAGGAGTAGGACCAGAAAAACACTGTCCACAATGACAGCAATATTATATGAATAATTTAGTTACTCTCCACAATACAATGGTCCAAGACAATTCTGAATGACTAGATGATGAAAGGTGCTATCCATCTCCAGAGAAAGAACTGGAGGACTTGAATGAAGATTGAAGCATACTTTTTCATTACTTTCATTAATTTTCTTGGGAATTTTTGGTCTGTATTATCTTTCACAGCATAACATATAGAAAAATATTTTTCATGGCTACACATTTATAACCTCTGTCAAATTGCTTGCCTTCTCAATGCAGGGGAAGAAAAGGGAGGGAGAGAATTGGAAACTCAAAATTTGAAAAAAATCAAATTACTTTTACATATAATTGGGGAAAAATAAAGTATTAAATGAAAAATTTTAAAAGAAGAAGCTTTGATTGATATTAAACTAAAACTTGTTTACCTTTTTTAAATTTCATATCTCAACCCCTAAAATTATTCCTTAGATAAAAGTTTCCCAAAGATTCATACCTACAAGCTTTCATTATAAATAAAATTTATTCTTCCTCCAACAATTAAAAAAATAAGATGTGGTCTGAATTGCCCCAATATATTAAAATATTGTTTAATTAATTTTTTTGAGTTACATAAATTGGCATATATAGGGCATCCCAGAAGTCTTAGTGAATTTTTAAAATTAGCTTAAATTGCACTTAAACTTTTGGGACACACTGTCTTTTGATTTCTATGAATCTACAATCTCATCCTTGTGGACACTGCTACCACCAGTATGCATCACAACCCATCTATACTCATCTATCTTGTGTCCTTGTTCTTCCACAGATCACTTAGGATGTGCATAGAAGGATGTCCTCTAGATTCTTTAACATGTGGATACTCATACTATACTGGCATAGCATATGTCTAGGTATTATTTCTCATTCTTGCTACAGGATTGGTTCATCTCCTTTTCTATTTAGAAATATTCTAGATTATTCCTCAATTATTTTATTCATTGAATATAATACTTTTATTTTTTGGAGGGGGAGGGTTGGTCTGTGTTTTTCCTTCATAGCATAACTTACAGAAAAAGTATTCTTCATGACTACACATATATGACCTAAGCCAAATTGCTTGCCTTCTCAATGCAAGGGAAGAAAGGTGAGGGAGAGAATTGGGAACTCAAAATTTGAAGAAAAAATTAAAATTGTTTTTACATGTATAAGCTCTCTACTCGGGGCTGAATATTTATTTATTGAGTACATACTTATATGTACACTTGTCTCCCCTTTGCAAGTAGGGATCGTTTCATTCATTGTATCCGGGTCACTAGCACCTAGCATGGTGCTCATCACATTTGCCTTGCCCTCTCACTCTCTCCCCATCAAGAAATATCAAGCTGCTTGACTATTCCCAAGGCGTGGGTGAGATGGGAGTTCCCAGCTCTATTCCTTCTGATGAGACAGAGGATGGCCTGGCCCTACCATCTGCCCTAACACTATCTCCTTCAACCCTCTAGATCTCTATTTCCTGCAGTGCCAGGCAATGTCGTCTTCAAATTAAAACATAGTCATCCTTTCTCATCCTTTGCAATTTCTATCCCTATTCCCTCACTAGTCCTCTGTATCTTTGCTGAGGTCTTCCTCTGGGTTCTTTTGAATTTTGTGATGTTCAGGTGACTGTGGCCTGATCTAAGGTCATAGTTGTATGCGAGTAGAAAAGCAGAGGTCAGATGAGAAAGGTGTTGTAGAAATAGAAACATCAAGACTTGTACTGGCTGGATATGTGGAGTGAGGGAGAGTGAAGGGTAAAAGAAAGATGAGGTTAAAACATAGAAGAATGGTGGCATCTTCCCCAGAAATAGGAAGTTTGGAACAAATGGGTGAAAAAATAATGGGTTCAAGTTTTGAACATGTTGAATTTAACATGCATCCATCCTAAACTATCTGAAAAACAGGTGATATGTGGGATTGGGATTCAGTAGAGAGACTGGGGCTGTACATACATACATAATCTGTACATACATACATATATATATATATATATATATATATACATACATACATAAACTGTGACTTATCAGAATAAAGATGATAGTCAAACCCATGGAGCCGATGAATTTCTGTGGAGAGCAAAGAAGAGAAAAGGACATAGGAGGGAGTCTTGGGGAAAACCCCTCAGTTAGGGGGATTGATATAGATGAGAAGACAAAAAAAGGAAACAGAAAAGGGGCATCCAGACAGGCAGCAAGAGAACAAGGAATAAGTAGTGTTCATGGAAGCCCAGAGACCAAAGAGAATCCAGAAGAGAGGACAGTAAGCCATATCAAATACGGCAGAGAGGTCACGAAAGATGAGGAGTGAGAAAAGACCATCAGAGCTGACAATGAAGATATCACTGGCAATTTTGGAGAAAGCAGTTTCCAGTGGAATGAGGAGACTGAATGTCAGAATGCAAAGGCAGAGGAGAAAAAATAGAAATAATTAATAGAAAATCTTTCCAAGGAATTTAGCTAAGAAAGGGAGGAAACACGCAACATGAAGGCTGATAGGGTCTAGGAAAGATTCTTTAAGGATGAGGGAGATGATACTCCAAAGAGATTGAAAAAAGAGGAAGACACATATGGACAAAAAATATTTTTGCCACGGTAAAGAATTATAAATTGAGAGGATACCCATCAATTGGGGAATGACTGAAATTTATGACATGAATGTGATGGAATTCTATGACAAAGGGGGTTGTTTCAGAAAAACCTGGGAAGACATAATATGAACTGATGCAGATTACAGTGAGCAAAACCAGAAGGGAACAGTTTACACAGTAACAGCAATTTTGTAAAGATAATCAACTGTGAAAGACAATAATCCTAAACAATTCTAAAAGAAATACGATAACAATGCTATCCACTTCCAGATAGAGAAGTGGGGGATTCAGGAATATTTTTTCTCTTTCTTTTTCTTGCCTCCCCATTTCCGTCCCTAAACATGAATAATCCAGAAATGTGTTTTGTATGACTTCAAATTTATAATGGATTTTGTATTTCCTGTCTTCTCAATGGCTGGGGATGGGGAGAGGGATCAAATTTGGGAATGAAAATAAAATAAAATTCAACAGCAAAGAAAAGCCAGAAAAACAAACATGAAGCAGGGCTTTGAAATCTTTGTGTTGATTTTCTGTCTTCTCTGCTCTGCTGGCACTTCTCCTGCTTTACCCTAGAGAATATACACCTACACCTAGTTCATCTCTACCTCTGCTCTTGTGAGATGCCGCTCTCAGCTGCTGAGTTGACTGTATCCACAGTGGTGTTAAAGCAGCTAGAGAGGTTCGAATAGATGAAAACCTCAGCATCTTCATAGCATCAAGTCCCTTGACCTCACTTGTCCCCAAATGTAGCTTCCAAGCTAGCACTATCTCAAGCCAAGTTCATTGGGACTGGGGCTATCACTGTGGGGTAGCTGGCTCTAGAACTGAGCCTGAGATCATATTTGGAAGTCTCATCATTGGTTATGTCAGGAACCCCGCCCTGAAACAGCAGCACTTCTCCTGTGTTGTCCTGGGATTTGCCCTCTCTTAACCCATGGGGCTCTTACCTGGTGGTGGCCTTCCTCATCTTCTTCACATGGGATGGAGCCATTTCTATACCCTAATATTTCCATATATTCCTACGTATCTTCCATGTCTTGTCCAACCTGTGTGTACTCTCCCCTCTCCAGACAGCCCTGGAGAAAACCATTGGTACATAATTTGGCAGAAGGAACACAAATACTGTATTAGTAAGCTGGAGGCAGGGAGGAAGTTATACATTGAACTTGTTATATACTTAAAAGGAAGCTTTATAGAACAGAGATACAAAGTTTTATGTACAATCCTCTTTTTCTATTCCACTTCTTTACATCTGTTTTTTTTTTAATTTGGTGTTTGCTAAGTTCAGAATAAAAATATAAGCTTTACTTTAAAATCAAAAGATCAGGAGCATCTAGGTGGAACAGTGGATAGAACATTGGCCCTGGTGTCAGGAGGACTTGAGTTCAAATTCAACTTCAAACACTTACTAGCTGTGTGACCCTGGGCAAGTCACTTAACCCTGATTGCCTCCATAAAATAATAAATAAAATTTCAAAAATCAAATGTCTGACTCTTGACAAATCAGGAGACTGATTTGGTTAATAAGTATTGTATTGCCAATTTTCTGTATGCTATATTCCTACTTTTTCCACCTTGTCTTTTTGTAGGAAAAAAAAAATGTGAAACTCAAATGGGTGTTTTTAGCATGCATTGCCTTTCATCCTGGTTGTTGTAGGATTGTCTCTTTGTCAACAATGATAGCCCTGGATAAATTGAATTTGAGGTTTTTCTTCATTGAAAAAAGTTTTCTCTTTGCCCTCTGGCCTTCTGCTGTGCCTTTTGCTCAAGAAAAGAGGAAGAGGCTTGGGGGTGGAGCCAAGATGGCAGAGTAGAAAGACTCACGTATGCTAGCTCCGAACCCACAGCCCATATATTTCCTGCAAGAAGAACTCCCCAAGAATTCTGGATCACTGCAAGGCGCACAGAAACACAGCGGAAGAGATTTCTGTTCCAGAGAGCCCTGGAGAGTCGTCCCCAGGGGTCCGTCACGCTCCGGAAAGCAGAGTCCACCCCTGTGCTGCCCTGGCTACGCAGCCAGTGGAGAGGAGTAGATCTGAGCAGGCTTCAGGGACGGAATCTCTGGCGGCCACGAAGGTCCCTCTGCTCACAGATGCTACAGGTCAGTGAGAGAGACGTATGGGCTGGCCAAGAGGGGAGCAGAGTGTCTCTGTGGCTCAGGCCCCCTCAGGAGGAAGCGGCGGAGGCAGAGACAGGGGTAGGAAGCAGTGGAGGCAGAGGCAGAGGCAGCAGCGGTGGCCCGGGATAGCAGGCAACAGCAGGCAGAAGTTCAGGTCTCTGCATAAACCCCCTGAGGGAACTGAGCCTGGGAGGCAGCCCTGCCCCCACCCGCTCCATTACTGAAGGTCTCTGCATAAACCCCCTGAGGGAACTGAGCCTGGGAGTTGGCCCTGCCCCCACCTGAGCACCAGAACTTAAACTCACATTGAATAGCAGCTGCTCCCGCAGCGGAAAGCCTTGAGGCTGGGGAGCAGCATTTGAATCTCAGACCACAAGCACTAGCTGGGAGGATCTAGGCAGGGGTGAACAGGAATCTCAGAAGTCAAGTAACTGGCTGGGAAAATGCCCAGAAAAGGGAAGAAAAATAAGACTATAGAGAGCTACTTTGAGGGGGTGTAAATGTTCCCGCCTTTCAATTCTGATGATGAGGAAATATTCTTACCATCAGGGAAAGATGTGGAGGTCGGGAACTCTGTATCCCAGACATCCTGGGTGGATGTCGGGTGGGCTCAGGCCATGGAAGAGCTCAAAAAGTATTTTGAAAGTCAAGTTAGACAGGTGGAGGAAAAACTGGGAAGAGAACTGAGAGAGATGCAAGAAAAGCATGAAAAACGGGTCAATACCTTGGTGAAGAAGACCCAAAAAAATGCTGAAAAAAATAACACCTTGAAAAATAGGCTAACTGAATTGGCAAAAGAGGTTCAAAAAGCCAAGGAGGAGAAGAATGCTCTCAAAAGCAGAATTAGCCAAATGGAAAAAGAGGTTCAAAAGCTCACTGAAGAGAATAGTTCTCTCAAAATTAGAATGGAACAGATGGAGGCTAATGACTTTATGAGAAACCAACAAATCACAAAAAAAAAACCAAAAGAATGAAAAAATGGAAAAGAATGTGAAATATCTCATTGGAAAAACAACTGACCTGGAAAATAGACCTAGGAGAGACAATTTAAAAATTATGGGACTACCTGAAAGCCATGATCAAAAAAAAGAGCCTAGACATCATCTTCCATGAAATTATCAAGGAAAACTGCCCTGATATTCTACAACCAGAGGGCAAAATAAGTATTGAAAGAATCCATAGATCACTGCCTGAAAGAGATCCAAAAAGAGAAACTCCTAGGAACATTGTGGCCAAATTCCAGAATTCCCAGGTCAAGGAGAAAATATTGCAAGCAGCTAGAAAGAAACAATTCCAGTATTGTGGAAATACAATCAGGATAACTCAAGATCTAGCAGCTTCTACATTAAGGGATCGAAGGGCATGGAATAGGATATTCCAGAAGTCAAAGGAACTAGGACTCAAACCAAGAATCACCTACCCATCAAAACTGAGTATAATACTTCAGGGGAAAATATGGTCTTTCAATGAAACAGAGGACTTTCAAGCATTCTTGATGAAAAGACCAGAGCTGAAAAGAAAATTGGACTTTCAAATACAAGAATGAGAAGAAGCATGAAAAAGTAAGCAGCAAAGAGAAGTCAGAAGGGACTTACCAAAAGTGAACTGTTTACATTCCTACATGGAAAGACAATATTTGTAACTCTTAAAACTTTTCAGTATCTGCGTAGTTGGTGGGACCACACACACACATACACACACACACGTACATGCATGCATGCACACACACATACACACATGCATGCACATACAGAGACAGAGAGCACAGAGTGAATTGAGTAGGATGGGACCATATCTTAAAAGAAATTAAGGTAAATGGTGAGAGAGAAGTGTAGGGGGAGGAAAGAGGGTGAAATGGAATGGGGTAAATTATATCTCATTCAAGAGGCAAGCAGGAGACTTTTTAGTGGAGGGAAAAAGAGGAGAGCTGAGAAAAAAAAAACAAGAAGTTTACCCTCATCACATTTGACTAAAGGAAGGAATAAAATGCACACTCATTTTGGTATGAAAACCTAGCTTACAATACAGGAAAGTGGGGGAGAAGGAGATAAGCAAGGGCAGGGGGATGATGGTAGGGAGGGCAATGGGAGGAGGGAGCAATTTGAAGTGAACACTCGGGGAGGGATAGGATCAAAAGAGAGAATAGAAACAATGGGGGGCAGGATAGGATGGAGGGAAATACAGGTAGTCTTACACAACACAACTGTTATCGAAGTCATTTGCAAAACTACACAGATATGGACTATATTGAATTGCCTGCCTTCCCAAAGGGAATGGGTGGGGAGGGAGGGATGGGAAGAATTTGGAACTCAAAGTGTTAGGAACAACAGGTTAGTATTGTTGTTGCTACTAGGAAATAAGAAATACATTTAATGGGGAATGGAAAGTCATCTGGCCCTACAGGACAAAAGAGAAGATGGGGACAAGAGAAGGGAGGAAGGATAGAAGAGAGGGTAGATTGGTGATAGGGAAAATTAGATTGCTTGGTGTATTGGGGTGGGGGTAGGGGAGAAAAGGGGAGAAAATTTGGCACCCAAAATTTTGTGAAAATGAATGTAAAAAGTTACATAAATAAATTAATAAAAAAAATTAAAAAAAAAGAGGAAGAGGAAGTCTGTGGAGAGCAGGATTTCCATCTCCAGTCTTTAGAGGTAAGAAATATACTGAAATGGGGCCTTCCATCTGATCGTTTGACTGTATGCCTTCCATCTTTCCTCCAGTCTGTTTTGGGAAGAGAAATGGTGCCTTCATCTCAATGATGAACATTCTCATACCCTACACATCCCAGTGATTTTGAACCCCTGTGGGTCCTCATCCAAATCCCATTCACCATCCTCTACAACCCTATGCCTTTTTCCCCTCCCCATCAACCTTCCAACCCCAAAGTTCCAAACAAACACACCAGAATGCCTAGTCCATAAGTGACAAACTTCCCTTTATCTTAAATCTTTTACTCTCTCTACTCTTCTGTCTTCTAGCTGTTACTGAAACCTAGGTTCCTCCCTGAAGAGTCAGCTTCCCTGGCCTTTCCAGCACTGGCTGCTTCACTCATTCTTATCAGCTCACTAGTTGAGGTAGGGAGTTGAAATGAATGAATACTCCTAGCTCCCCATTGCCTTTTCCAGGTTCTCTCCCTACCTTCTTTAGTCAGTAACCTATCTGCCTTTGAGATTCATGGTGTTCATCTCTACCACTCAATCAAAATCCTGGTAGCGGCTGTCTACAGATGTCCAGATTACTCCCTTTTCTTCTACAATGAGTTTAGTAAGTAGTTCACAGTTTTTCTCTCCTCTCTAACTCTTTGTCCATACTGTGACTTCCAATCTCAGATATCTTCCAGGTCTTCTTTTCTGCATTAGCCACTCTCTCTTCTTTTCCTTATCTTGGTCCCTTTGTGAACCAATTCAATTCTACATTGTCTTCTTCTCTATTGGGTCCCTAGTCCCCACCTTTACCATCTCAATGATTGCACTCTGCCAAGCCTCAGTCTCACTCCCACCAACCACCACCTTCACTCCTACACACAAGCTGCTGAGCAAAGGTGAAGAAAATCATACAGTCATTCAGACTGGATCCACTACAAGTTTATGTCACACAACGTAAACTGGACCTTCACCACTGCTAGGCAACTCTACTATACCTCCCTCGTCAACTGGCTGTCTCCACCTCCACAGCAGCCTTTCCAAATCTTTTCATCCTCCCTCAAATTTCCTACAGTTCCACCTATCCCCATCTTCTCAGAAGAACTTAGCCTCATATTTCACTGAAAGAATTAAGGCTATTCACCAGGAACTCCTTCATCTCCCTTCTCCTTTATTTCATATCATTCATATCCCTTCTGTCACCATCTCCTCCTTCATTCCTATTTCACTTTAGAAGTAGATTCATACTTTACTAAGACTAATTCCTCCTCCTGTTGAAATGATGCCATCACATCCTGTGTCTTCCAACAGATTGTACCCACTGTCATCAAAACTCTATCACTTATCTGCAGTCTCTTCCTATTGACTGGTTCCTTCTCTACTGCCCAGTCTATAAAAAACCCTCTCTTGATCATTCCATCATGGCTAACTACTGCCCCATTTTTCTTCAGCCCTTTGTGGTTAAACTTCTTGAAAAGGTCATCTATACTAGGTGCCTCCACTTTCTCTCCTCTCATTCTCTTCAGAACCCTTTACCATCCAGCTTCCAACCTCATATTCCACCAAGAGTTCTCTCTCCAAAGTTACCAATGATCTCTTAATTGAAAAATCCAATAGTCCTCTTTCAGTCCTCCTCCTTCTTGATCTCTGCACAGCCTTTGACCCTGGTGGCCACTTCTCTTCTCCTTTTTGCTCTCTTCTCTCTAGGTTTCCAGGACCTCACTCTCTCCTGGTTCTCCTACCTGTCTGACCACTCTTCCCCATTCTCCTTTGCTGCATCCTCATATAGACCACACCCTCTAATCACAGATAAGGTTCTATTCTGGGCCCTCTTCTCTTCCCCTTCTACACTACATCATTTGTTGACCTTATCATCAAATGAATTAATTAAAAGTCAAGGATTCAATCACTGTCTCTTTGCTGATAATTCTCAAATCTACCTATCTTGTCCTAACGTCTCTGCTGACCTCCAATGTTTAATCTCTGCCTTTCCCATATCTCAAACTGGATGTCCAAAGTCTACTTGTAATTTTTCCCTTGTCTTTTATGTTTCTAGGAAATTTTCTTTGCTACATCATGGTGACATAGCCTTGGAAAAGTGGGGAAAATCATATCATTATCTCCTTCATGACTTTTCATTAACTGCAATTGAACACAGTAGTTAGAGCACTGTATATGGAGAATAACAAGTTCCTTATAATTCTTATACCTTTTCTCTTTGGTGTATTTTTCAAATTTATTTCTTTTCAATTTCTTTCAAATTTATTACTTTTATCTCATTAGATTCCAAATCTCTCCCTTTTAAAAGAAAATTTGAGTAATCTTCTGGGGTTTTTATCTACTTCCACTGTTCTTCCTTTTGTCTTCCAGTAAAACAATTCTACTTTTCATTGATTCCACTGCTATTTTTTAATTCTCCACATGAATTTCTCAGCTGTCATTTCATCACTTTGTCCTATGCGTTGACTCTAAGCAGCTTTTTGTTTATTTCCTTTTTGTAATTACTTTTGCTAATTCCATCTCCTCTCTTAATTCTTTCATTGGCCTGGCTATCTATACTCTTTGTTTCTGGTACAACTCTCTAGTATATTTTTCCCCTGGTATTTTTAGTCCCGTATCTTTTAATCTTTAATATGTTATTCATAGTATTGTATTTTTTGGTTTTCGCATTCTTGTTAGTGATTATTAAGATTACCTTTTGAGGATTTCTGATAGTTTTGCTTCTTTCTGGCGTTTCTGCTGTCTTTGAGTGGAATATTGAAAAGGTAGGCTCCATTGTGATTTCTCATTCTGCCCTATTCACAGAAATAGTATAGACTTTTAAAGGAGACAATTTCAAACCTCTCTCACAGAGTTGCCAAGACAAGTATAAAATAGTACTTGGTCTGTAAATGTATCGTTATGCTCATAGGATTGAATGCTGCATAAACCACCAAATAAAAAAGATAAAAGTCAGTGAGAATTGAAATGCACATGTGAGTACACAAACCTCTCCTTTTGGAGGTGAGGCAAGAAGAGGAAGGATCTAACCTCTGGATATGCCCTTTCCTTCCTTCTGTGCTCCTCTGGAATACTTCCATGCTAGAACCTTCTGAGTCTAGTTGTAGACTAATTCAGTCATCAATTTCTGCTTCCTCTCTGCCTCTCTTGACCTGGAGATGAAATAATTTTCTTCCCCTTTTGTATGTGCCTACTCTACCAAGAATCATTTCACAGATAGGAAAACAAATCATAAGGATCTGAGTAAGACCACATCCCTCTCTATAAATATCCTGCTGCCCACTGCTCATACTGCTGACCTGGCCTAATGCATGGAGAGGTATGTCATCAACCAAGTATGTCATCCATAAAACTGGAAAGAGTGATGAGAGTGCAATATAACTTGGAACTGTCAGTTCCACCGGGTAGCATACTACAAGATCAATCTGAGTTCCTACTAGGCCCTAACAATTGAGACCTGGCAATATTGCTAACTTCAACCCTTTCCTTCCCTTCCCTTCCCTTCCCTACTTTGGAAGTGTTGGCCAATGACCTAATTTGGACGATGTATGCTTTCCTAGCAGTGTCTTTCCGTGGTTGCCCCCTTCTTCCCACTCTGTGCCCCCTTCCCTAGGTGTCCTTCTCCAAAGCCCCAAGTCTTCCTCATGTGAGAAGTCACACACTCAATAAAGTCTTCTTGCCTTTAATATCACTGATCATTATTCTTCTTCAAAGCGCTCCTTTAAGTCTCAGAGCACCTACAGTGAATTAGAATGAGAAGAGCTATATACAGAGTAAGGAAAGGAAGCAACTCTATGTATTTTACCCCTAACCAATGAACTGTTTTCAAAAAGTAATGCCTGAATAACTGAAAGGTCATTCTCTGCTAGAGAGAATCCATTCATTCATCTCTTTGCTGTTCAACATAACTATCATTAATATCTTTTTTTTATTGTTAGAAGGCAGAAAAGAAATGGAAAAAAAAACACATTCTATTTGCAAATAGAATGCTATACATTGATTTCCTTAATCACTCACATTCACATCACATTTAGAATGACCCTTCATATTTCATGGCAAGGTCAAAGGCGATAAACACAGCTTCCTAAGTGATATTCATCATTGACTTGATCTGGCAATGAGATAATTTCTTTGCCCTTCTGTAAGGGCATTTTTAATATATATATATATATGTTACATATATGTATACATGCATCTTAAATATATTCATATACACATATATTTTTTCCCTGGTTTGGCATATAAAATCCTTTAGAATATGATTCCAAATCATCTGGACTAATTTCATAATATTCCCCTAATGCATTCTGCATTCCAGGTCAGGTTGATGTTTCTCGAATAGGACATCCTATCATGTTCAGCTAGGTGGCTTGGTGGATAGAGCCCTGAAGACAGGAAGACCTGAGTTCAAATTCAGCTTCAGACACTTACTAGTTGAGTATCCATGGGCAAGCCATTTAATTTCTATTTGCCTCAGTTTTTTCACTTGTAAAATGGGAATGATAAGAGCACCTACTTCTCAAGGTTGTCATAAAGGACAAATGAGATATTTGTATAGCACTTGGTATAATGTCTAAAACATAATAAGTACTTAATAATTTGTGTTTTCTCCTTTCCTTCCTTCTTCCCACATTCATGTCTTGGACCTGCACAACCTCGTGATAAGTAGGGGCCGGAATTAAAGCAGGCTAAGCTTCTTTGGGTCACAGATGGGTTTTTAGGGGCTCACTTTCCAAGTAAATGTTTAATAATAATGGTTGGTTGCCAAAGGTGCTATGACAAACGGCAGAGAGTGAACGGTGGCAACCTGCCTGACAAGTTATATAACAGGCCCAAAAGTGACTAGTGAAAGTAGAGTTAAGTGGGGCATGGACAAAGTACTCATTATATCTTTACCTTCTTTTACATTGTCTACATTTTTCACCCAAAATCCTTTGGTGGGTCACATGTTGTGCAAGCCTGTCTTTGAAGATGCTTCGCTGCAAATCTAGAACATGTTCTCCATTGATCATCACCTCTCAGTGCCCCTAGATCCCTTCAAGGCTCAGTTCAAAAATCACCTCCTACAAGAGATGGTTCCCTGATTCTTTTAGTTTTTAATGACCTTGCTCCAATTACCCTTCATTCATACTGTGTAATATATGTGTGTATGTATATACATGTCTATATGTGTGTGTGCATATATGTGTATGTACATATGATAAATATAGATATAGTTTCTGCTTGCCTGAGAATATGTTGTTTTCTTCCTGGGGAATATAAATTCCTTGAGGTCATAAACTGGTTTTTGTCTTTGAAACCTAGAACCCTAGAATTCTAGATTTAGAGCTGAAAGGGACCCCAGAAGCTAACAAGTCCAATTCCCCTCATTTTACAGCAGAGGAAACTGATCCCCAGCATCTAGCACACATCTTGCAACAACTAAGGTGCTAAATAATTTTATTAGATTGAATTGTTCAGTGATGGTACTCAGGTCCCTGCAGAGTAACATTTTCACACACACACACACACGCACACACATACACACTGAATTTTTAAAATTAATCAAAATCTGCAACCTCTGTTTTCTATGATGTTACAATGAAGAACATTCAAGCCAGAAAGAAACTTGGCAATCAACCGAGACCCAGAAAGGTATAATACCTTGCTCAAGATTATAGTGCTAGCTCACACAGACCTCCTTATTCTCAGTCCTGTGATCTCTCTGCCATATCACACTGTCATCCTCTTGTTTTTTAACTCTCAAATTCTCTTTGTTCATGAGACTACATCTACCACAACTGTGCTTGGAATAATCTATAATGAAATTTTTCATTGTTATTGTTGTACGACATCATGAAGGTGACTCCATGATATGCAGAGGAGGCAGGGCTGTGCCAAGTCATCAGCCTCGCTTTCTCCTCCAGAGCCATCTGGGCCCAGTGACCAGACAACTGGAGATGACCCCAGCAATGAAATTATTTGCAACAAAGGCAAAAGATGATTCTGTCCCTCTTATAGCTCTTCGCACAGTATGTCTACTACATTACCAATGACCCCAGAATAGCGAACATGTCTGCTGATTTACTTAGGAGACAAATAGGAAACCTAGACTTACGATTGTAGGCTGTCTTCTCTTGGTAGAGACATGATTCCTTTTGGAAAACTTGATATTTGTCTTGCCATTGTACATGGATCTTGAAGCCTGCCTGCCTCGTTGTTCTAATAACTCTGATTTATATAGAACTTTCAGGTTTGCAAAGCACTTTACATAGGTTATCTCATTTTATCCTCACAACAAAGCCTGGGAGATAAGTGCTATTATTACCCGCATTTTATAGATGAAGAAACCAAAACCAGTCCAATGTCACACAGCTAATGTGTGGCGCTAGTCAAATTAATTAATTGTCTGAGGCAGGATATGAACTCTTATCTTTCTAATTCCAAGTCCAGTATTTTATCTACTGTGCTACCTAGCTGTCTTTAAGAAGGAGAGACACCTAGGTGGTGCAGCAAATAGAGCACTGGCCCTGAAGTTAGGAGGACCTGAATTCAAATCTGACCCCAGATACTTACTAGCTTTGTGACCCTGGGCAAGTCACTTAATGAAGGAAGGAAGGAAGGAAGGAAGGAAGGAAGGAAGGAAGGAAGGAAGGAAGGAAGGAAGGAAGGAAGGGAGAGAGACAGAGAGAAATATGCTATAGGATCTGAGATAAGGTCATTTCAATCCTACTACCAGAGTTAAAATGACCCACATTAAGTTGCAATGGTCAAAAAGAAAAAAACAGCAACACTCTGAAACCAATCTGGTGATAAGTCTTTCTAAGATGAGCTAAGCATATTGTCCATTATAGGCATGGTGTTTAGCTTCATTCTTTCTGGCCTGGTTGAACTCTTCCATTGGAAAAGAGACTTAAAACCCCAGGACCCCTTCCAAGCATCATGAATCATTAGAGTGGACTTTGGGTGAAGTGTATGTGTATGTGCATATATGTATATGTGTGTGTATATGCACACACAGATACATATGTACACATATATTCATACATTTACATCATTTATATATGTGCATATATATGCCTTATAAATTAGAAGAGATTTTACTGTGTCAATTTAAAATATGGAAAATTAGGATCATAGATTTGGAATTGGTATTAGTTAAGAAATGATTTTTTAATCTAAAAAACCCAACCAAATCAAATCTCCTATGTAAAGCACCATTAACCTGTTACCATATGGCTATAATAATTAGATTTTTGTCTACTTTTCCTTTTCAAACATTTTGTCTGTGGTCTAACTTTTCCACTATAAAAAGCAAAAAGGATTCCTCATCAAGTGAACTTTCAAACTGCTGCATTCAGCAAAAATGCAAGAAATATTCATTTAGAGAAGGTCTCACCAAATGAATTAAATGCTAGTCAAATGTGTTCAAGCAATCCCTAAGGAGCAAAAGAGTGTTCTATGTTTCCATTTGCATACATGTTAAGGGGGAGCATGGACAGAAGGGCTCTCAGTCCAACCAACACATATGATCAGGGTTCTACCACTGCCCATCACTAACAAGATGTGTCTTCCTACTTGAGAGAAATAGTGTCAACAGAAAGGGTATTTCATTTGGCAAAGGAGAATGCACTAGTGTGAATTCAGAAACAGTTTCTTTAATTGAGAGGATCAATTAAATTCAATTCAAAAAAACACAAGTTCACAGATCCTGTTATAAAGTCCTTTACATACACACATATGTGTACATACGCACATGCATATATGTAACATTTTGTTATTTATATATTTATTAGATATTATAGTTATAATTTGTATAAAGAAAATTTATAATTTTAATATAATTGGGTTCTTTTGTAATCATCTGTATTTTATTCATTTAAAGACATTATTCTGAGAAAGGGTCCAAAGACTTCACCAGAGTGCCCAAAGAATCTATCACAAAAAGATTCAGAACCCGCCTACCTTCCTTGTGCTCTGTATTTATCTTTCATATAACAGTTAATGTATCCATCATTTTCCCCAGCTCCTAGAGAGGAGGAATGGTTTTTGCTTTCTCTGTGTAGCCCCAACACTTGGCACAGTTCCTGACACATAGTAAGCAAACACTTGTTGATCGATTAAACACGTTGTGCCAAGAACTATGGTAAGCTATGAAAATAGAAAAAAAAAACTAATCCAAACCTGACCTCAAGGCATTTATATTTTGCTATCAAGAAGCCATTTAAATATTAGATATTAGGCTAAATAAGTGATTTATTAAGTATTTATTATGTGCCAGCTGTTCCATTAAAACTCCGGGAATGCAAAAACAAACAAAAAGAAAGACAGTTCTTGCTCCATGGAGCTTACGTTCTTAAGAGAGAAGACAACATGTAAAAGAAAGCTGAAAAGGGCAAAGGAAGAAGAAAAGAACTTAGGTGAGGTGGAAATGTAGTCCAGAGAGTCAGGAGCTGAACCAGTAAGTCATGAATATGGCTGGTTACATCTTCAAATGAAGGTTCCGAAGAAAAAGGAGGAGCTCGCCAAATGAAGGAACAGGAGGTAGGGATAGAGACGACTCCAAAATGGGAAGGCTACTGTCATATCAACTGCTTGCTAGCTCCTCATGGATCTGCCAGGACCTGTGGTGTTATGGATGTGGGTGCTCCCTGCACCAGCAGGTTTCAGCACCTCTATGTGGACAGCCTCCATGATCTTCTGTGATTGTCTATTTCCTTAAGACCAAGCTTTCAGCAATGAGCTCTGAATTTAAGCTGTGAAATAATAGGATTTAGCATGGCAAGGGATCTTCAAGGCCGCCATTTTGCAGGTAAGGATTGGTGAGCATAAATGACCAGGTCAGGGTCACATAAGCAGTAAGTAGCATAGCTCAGACTTGAAGACAAGTGTTCAGACTCTGACTTTCTTGTCTTTTCAACTATCGCATGCTTTCTTCTCCTTGACCTTGATCATCTTTAGGCCTTTAAAATCTCAAAGTCAAAGAGAAAATGGAGAGAGGCAGGGAGTGAGGAGTACAGCATCATTATAGTGGTGGAATTTTCTCCAAAATGATTTGTTTTCTTATTATTTTGCCAAGCAACAATATAGTCTCAACTCTTTTTCAAAAGAAATGACCATAACACTCAATGGTGTTTTTAGATCTGAAAATTGAAAATTCACATTTATTTTATGAACCTGTAATAAATGTGTATTGAAGTTCATCTTGAAAACTGAGCCTTGCTTTTTCCCATCAACTAATAAAACAAATCATGGTTTAAGACAGTTTTTATTTTCACTCCACTATCACAGTAATATATTTTACTTTTAAAAAGAGAACTCTCCCATATTTGTACTTTATGCTGTCTCTCTTTGAAATGTGTAGTTAGAGAACCTACCCTTAAAGGTAAGACCATTTAAATTGATTTCAAGGAAAACTACAGTAGGCAGGATGCTGATCTTGGACTCCATCAGGAACTCCATGGGACTCCTTGGAACTCCAAGGCCAATTTCATATGGAATACAGAGAAGCATGAAAAAACTTACATGAACTGATGCAAAATGAAATAAGCAGAGCCAAGAAAACAATATACATGACTACAATCTTCACAAAGAGATTCACAGTTCCACACATAATATTTTTCTGTGTTACTTTTATACAGAAATTTTTTTGTGGTTCATCAAATTCAAAAGTAAAAAGTAAAAAAAAAATCAATGAGAAGAAATACTAAAATTGGAAAAATAAATGAAATTTCTTCTTTCAAAATCAATGGTCAGGTCAGGTCATAGAGACCAAAACCCATCTATGCTTACCCAATGGCATTCTTGTTCATGTCTTCTTAAAATAGAGGTCCTTAATCTAGAGCCTACGAGCTTCTTTTTTTAATACATTGATAACTGTATTTCAAAATAATTGGTTTCCTTTCTAATGCTGTTTCTTTTATTTTATACATTTAACAACATTATTCAGAGGAATCCATAGGTTTCATCAGACCACCCAAGGAGTCTCTGACATATAAGAACCTCTGTTCTAAAATTTATTCATATGGAGTCTACAAAGTGTGCTGGGGACCTTCCCTGATTTCTCTGGACATTGAAATTGTGCTGCTGGAACATTCTGTTATCCTTAATCCTTGCCACATATCCAATCCATCTTCTCATCCTATCAAACAATTCTTTGATGATGCCTTTTGCTTTATTTCCTGGCAAAATCTAATGGCTCATCGTGTGATGGAAGTGACTCTAGATTCTCAAAGCTTATGTCACCAAAGCACAAGTTCTGCCAGGTTCTACCATGCTGGGAAGACTCCAAGTATGGAGCTCAGTAACAGATCAAGTCATTTCTGAGAATCAGCTGAGCTAAGTACAGAAAGGGATATCACTATTACATTGGCAATCTAATGATGAATTTTATTTTTGATCATGGTAATTCATGAAACTGATGATGCAAAAAGGATAATGAAACAAAATACCTTAACACTATATTCAAATAAATCATAAAAGCAAAGTACCCAATGTTAGTGGAGAGGGGAGGTCAAAGTGGAAGAGAGATTGTGAAGGAGGATCAGTAAGACATGGCAGTTGATAGGACATGAATGAAATGAGGGAGTGAGGGAGTGAATGAGTGAATTAAAAAAGCACTTATTAAGAGCTTACTACTATGTGATAAGGATAAAATGAAGGAAGAAGACTGAGGTGATTTAAAGTTTCCAAGCCCGGTAAATGGCAGAAGTCAGGAGTGACCTTGTAGCGTATGCCTACTCTCTAAAGGTTTACTGTCAAAATATCCCTTTGAAATCTTAGAAAATTAGAAAATTGCTCTACAGGACCACTTAGAGAACTACTATATTAATAAAAATAGCATTGATATAGCATTTTATAACTTTACAATATAACTATATATCATATGTAGCACTTTAATATGCCCATCTTACAATAATACTGTGAGGAAGTAAAATATTATTATCTCCATTTTACAGATGGGGAGATGGGTACTTGGAGATTTTGTAAATAGCTGATGGTCATGTATCTAATAAATATCAAAATTGCTCTTTGCACTTGGGTCTCTTGGGACCCAGTTCAGCATTCATTCTACTATAGCTTCTCTTAAATTAGCTCATCATAGATTGTTTATATTAGACATTTTCTCTTCTGATACACTGAACTTAAAAGACTCAATTCAAAACTCCACAATTAGTTTCAGTTCCTAATTTTGGAATCCCAGGTAGCCTTACAGAAAACTTTTTGAGGGGCCCCATGGAAGTTCAACCTTGCACTCAGTTCAGAATTTGGATTATTATGTTCTTTTCATAAATCTTTAAGTCAAATCTCCTTTCTTCCTTCACATTCTAAGTGGGCTTTCACTTCATTAATTATGAAGAGGGCTCAATATTCATTTGAAAAGTCTACAGGATAAGGTAGGCTCTATCCAGGTGAGTATAGTTAGGAGAAACAGGAAATTCCATTGTCTCCTCCCTCCCCTGCCTAGTCCCCATCATAGACAGAGCCCTCTCCAGTCTCACAGTGTCCAGAGAGAGTCTCCCCCAATGAGACCAACTCCTCCAAACAAACCACACAAGTTGCTCACTGGATTTGCCTTTAAAAGTTGATTGGAGGATGTGCTTCATGGTGTTTGCCCTGGGTTTGGCCACAAGCCTACCTAGTTACAGCTCTGTTGTAAGTCAATGCAAAAAATTAATTCATTTGATTTTTTAAAAAATCCATTTGAACAGAAATATACAGGAACTCATCAATTGTATAAAATGATGTGCTGTTTTTGAATGTATGATGTAATCTATATCCCACTGCAAATTTAGCCTGCAGGAGACTGCCAGACCCTCTAATAACCTCTACAAATAAACCATTAGCATTGTTTTTCAAATGTCCTTTGCCTTCTCTTTTCCTAATCTTATCTTCAATTTTTATCTTATCCCAAGTTTTAATTTCTCCCAACTCAGGCTTTTATTTATAATTAGATTTCCACTTAATTACAAAGCAATTTGGAACACTTGTGTAGAAGATAATATGCAAAATAAATCATTACATACACATCTGCAATGAAGCCCCTTCCATACATCCCAACTTTTAATTTGAGCATCTGTGCCAGCTGATTTTCCATGTCCCAGAACGCTATCTGCAGAGATTTCCTTAACAATAGCTCAGGCTTTTTAATGGCATTCACTAACTTAACAGGGAAATTTTTCAGCCAAATTTTTAGCATCCATTCTCAATCATGGTTTACTCAATTTAGATTAATATACAGCAATAATGCCTATTCTTTTTAAAGTATCATTACCCACTAAGACTTCTAACTGATGTGTTCTTAAACCTGCCGTCATCTTGGTAATACAAATGCAAAGAAATAAAAGAAGACAAACATTATCCATTTCCTTCCCTGCCTTTCAATCAGTAACAGAAAACCCAGAAATATGTCAGAAATAATAGAATGTCTGCAAAAAGGGAATCAAAAGGGAAACAAAAGCTTCAGAGTTTAAAGCAAGATTATTTCTGATCCAATTCAATCCAGAAAACAAAAAATGAGTAGGAAATTCCTTGACACCCTAGTAACACATTTAATGGTAGAATATTTGAGATGGAAGGAATCTTAGTGACAATTGACCTCATTGTACTGGTGAGGAAACTGAGGCCCATGGAGGTCATGTGATTTACCCAAAATCATCCAGCTAATAACTGAGAGCACCATCAAATAGTGAAGTAAATGGCATCAAACTTGGAGTGAAGAGATCTGGACTTGAATTCTAGTTCTCACTCCTGCTAACCAATACTTGTGATCAATCTCCTTCTTTGTAAAGTTGGAAAGATAATATTTTTCCTGTTGACTTCACAAGGTTGTTGTGGGGAAACACATATTATAAACACAAGCCTAGGTTTCCTGACTCAAATTTCAAGACCGTTTTCAATTTGCCATACTATCTCTACAGGCATATGTGCACATATTTGTACGTATAGTTATGTATGTAGATATAGGTACTTGAATATATAGACATCTAAATATATACATATGATGTTGTTCAGTCATTTCCATCATGTTCAACGTTTTGTGATCCCACTTTAGAGTTATCCTGACAAAGATACTGGAGTAGTTTGTCATTTCCTTCTCCAGATTATTTTATAGATAAGGAAACTGAGGCAAACAGGGTTAAGTGACTTGTCACACAACTGGTAAGTGTCTGAGGCCAGATTTGAACTCAGGTCTTTCTGACTCCAGGCCCAGCACTCTATTCAGTGAACCACTAGTGACCCATGGTGGGATGTGTGTGTTTGTGTGTATGTGTGTACACATACTTGTGTTTATATGGTGCCAATATTATCCCAAAAGTATTAAGTTAATTAAGACATTTGGGATCCTTTAGATATAATTTCTTGGTCCATGGGTCCAATAGGATTAACAGCCTCAATGTTTTTCATAATTGTTGCCAGTCAGTCAGCACACAAGTATTTCCTAAGAGCTTACTCTGTGGGACTGCCAGTACTGAGAGGGGAATA
This sequence comes from Bettongia penicillata ogilbyi, assembly GCA_023548195.1. Classification (NCBI taxonomy): domain Eukaryota; kingdom Metazoa; phylum Chordata; class Mammalia; order Diprotodontia; family Potoroidae; genus Bettongia; species Bettongia penicillata. The sequence goes on from JAJHZJ010000024.1 coordinate 8,428,880, forward strand.
AAAAGGAAAAACAATAAACAATATTCTCTTGTCTTGGAGAACAAACAAAACAGATTGGGTAGTAAAGGCTACATATGAGATAAATCTCACATTAACCAAGACCTTCAGATCCACTCTCTTCATTCCGTGACAGAGTTTAGCTCTCTGGCATTCTGAGGATCACCTATTTCCATGCCCTGGACCTCAGACAAAGTTTTGGAGCGTGCAAAGTTTGTCTTTAGTGTCCCCAACTTCCCAGTTTTGCACCCTCCTCTGCCACCTCTGGGAATGCCCCCTTTCCTTCTCACTGCAGTGTCTTCATGCTTCTGACAAAACCTACTCTCCAGAAGTTCATTCACACTAAAACGGCCATATCTGGTATGTATCCCTCCTCCCAAGTAGGTTTAACCTTAAGCCAGACTTGTAGGTTTCAGGCAGTAGGTAGGGGCCAAAATTAAAACAGGCTAAACTTCTTCAGGACACAGATAGGTTTTTAGCAGTTCACTTTCCAAGTAAAGATACAGTTAATGTTTAAACTAAAAGCAAACAAACCATATTTTTAAAAGGGAAGATTTCAATTAATATCAGCACTTATTAGTTAAGATTTTTATTTAAAATGAAATCATATTAATGTTAAAAATATTGTTACTTTGCTAAGTTGTACAAGTTTTAATATATTTTTCAGGTTTTCTTACTGTTTACACTTAGTAAATTGGACATATTACACCTCTTGTAAGCAATATATCATACTACAGAATCACATTGGAAATTAACTTCTTTTTTTCTTATATTAAGGTTTTATTTTTTATTTAAATTTATTTATTTGTTTTCAACATTCATTTCCACAAAATTTGAGGTTCAAAATTTTCTCCCCATTTCTCCCCTCCCCCACTCCAAAACACCAAACATTCCAATTTCCCCTATCACCAATCTGCCCTCCCTTCTAAAATCCCTCCCTTCCCTTCTCTCCATCTTCTCTTTTGCCCTGTAGGGCAAGATAACTTATTGTACCCCATTTCCTGTATTTCTTATTTCCTAGTAGCAAGAACAATACTCAGCAGTTGTTCCTAAAACTTTAAATTCCAACTTCTCTTCATCCCTCCCTCCCCATCCATTCCCTTTGGGAAGGCAGGCAATTCAATATAGGCCATATCTGTGTAGTTTTGCAAATGACTTCGATAATAGTCGTGTTGTGTAAGACTAATTATATTTCCTTCCATCCTATCCTGCCCCCTATTTCTTCTATTCTTTCTTTTGATCCTATCCCTCCCCAAGAGTGTTGACTTCTAATTTCTCCCTCCTCCCACTGTCCTCCCTTCCGTCATCCCCCCCCACCCTGCTTATCCCCTTCTTCCCTATCGTAAGATAGGTTTTCATACCAAAATGAGTGTGTATTTTATTCCTTCCTTTTGTCAAATGTGATGGGGGTAAGCTTCATATTTTTTTCTCTCACCTCCCCACTTTTTCCCTCCACTGAAAAGTCTTTTACTTACCTCCTTTATGAGAGATAATTGCCCCATTCCACTTCTCCCTTTCTCCTCCCAATATATTTCTCTCTCACCCCTCAATTTCATTTTTTTAAGATATGATCCCATCCTATTCAATTCACCCTATGCTCTCTGTCTCTGTATGTGTGTGTATGTACATGTGTGTGTGTGTAATCCTACCAACTACCTAGATACTGAAAAAAGATTCAAGAGTTACAAATATTGTCTTTTCATGTAGGAATGTAAATAGTTCAACTTTAGTAAGTCCCTTATGATTTCTCTTTGCTGTTTACCTTTTTAGACTTCTCTTGATTCTTGTGTTTGAAAGTCAAATTTTCTTTTCAGCTCTGGTCTTTTCATCAAGAATGCTTGAAAGTCCTCTGTTTCATTGAAAGACCATATTTTCCCCTGAAGTATTATACTCAGTTTTGATGGGTAGGTGATTCTTGGTTTGAGTCCTAGTTCCTTTGACTTCTAGAATATCATATTCTACACCCTTCGATCCCTTAATGTAGAAGCTGCTAGATTTTGTGTTATCCTGATTGTATTTCCACAATACTGGAATTGTTTCTTTCTAGCTGCTTGCAATATTTTCTCCTTAACCTGGGAACTCTGGAATTTGGCCACAATGTTCCTAGGAGTTTCTCTTTTTGGATCTCTTTCAGGAGGTGATCAGTGGATTCTTTCAGTATTTATTTTGCCACCTGATTCTATAATATCAGGGCAGTTTTCCTTCATAATTTCATGAAGGATGATGTCTAGGCTCTTTTTCCAATCATGGCTTTGAGGTAGTCCCATAATTTTTAAATTGTCTCTCCTGAATCTATTTTCCAGGTCAGTTGTTTTTCCCATGAGATATTTCACATTATCTTCCATTTTTTCATTCTTTTGGGTTTGTTTTGTGATTTCTTGGTTTCTCAGAAAGTCATTAGCCTCCATCTGTTCCATTCTAATTTTTAAAGAACTATTTTCCTCAGTGAACTTTTGAACCTCCTTTTTCATTTGGCTAATTATGCTTTTGAAAGCATTCTTCCCCTCATTGGCTTTTTGAACCTCTTTTGCCAATTGAGTTAGCCTCTTTTTCAAGGTGTTATTTTCTTCAGCATTTTTTGGGTCTCCTTTAGCAAGGTGTTGACCTGCTTTTCATGCTTTTCTTGCATCTCTCTCATTTCTCTTCCCAGTTTTTCCTCCACCTATCTAACTTGATTTTCAAAATCCTTTTTGGACTCTTCCATGGCCTGAGACCATTGAATATGTATTTTGGATGTTTGGGATACAGAAGCCTTGACTTTTATGTCTTTCCCTGATAGTAGGCATTGTTCTTTCTCATCAGAAAGGATGGGAGAAGATATCTGTTCACCAGAAAGTAACCTTCTATAGTCATTTTTTCCTCTCTTTTGGATATTTTCCCAACCAGTTACTTGACTTTTGGGTCCTTTGTCAAGAGTAGGGTATACTCTGAGAATCTGTAAGATCTCAGTTCCTCCAAGGTGGCACAATCAAGCGTGTACACTGGTCTGGGAGCAGAAAGGGATTTTTGTGCCCAGAATCTTAGCAGTTTCCTCTCCACAGTCACCTGGCCTCCAGTTCCACCAGCTCCCTCAGGGCCTCTACACAGGGCTGAGGTAATATTCAGCTCCTCAGTGCCCACAAGGGTTTTTACAATCCAACAATGGATGGGGACTGCTGTAGGGGCTGTGGGAACTGCTACCACCTGCCCCATGTGGCCTCTGCAGCTGGCCACTGCCTGAGACTGGAGCTATGGAAAGGCCCTTCTTCCTTCCTGACCAGATGAAAAAAACCCGTCACTGACCTTTGGCATCTGTGGGTTGAGGGATCTGGGAACCAAAGCGACTGGAGATTCCACCCCTGAGGGCTGTTCCCGAGCCACACTGCATGGCAAAGGCTGGGCTGGACCCCGCTCTGTGTTGGGTGCAACAGACATTTCCCATGGGCCTTTCAGGTCACCCTGGCCTGGAAATCTCCTCCATTCTATTGTTCTCCACTTCTGCTGCTCCAAAATTTGTTGAGAGTCTCTCTCTACAGGTATTTTATGGGTTGTGTGGGGAGAGCCTGCGTTTGTGTGTCTTTCTACTCCACTATCTTGGGTCTACCCCCCTGAAATCAATTTCTTTAGAAATCTGAAAACTGATCTTAGTAGCTGCCTCATTTTCTGAGTTTACTTTCCTGAAAAACTGTTGTTCTCCATTGAGATTTTTAATTTGGACAGTGTAATTTCTTTTTTATTGATATCCAATTTGTTTGTCAGGATGTTTTGATGTGAAATGGTGATGAAGATTGTATTCCTTCAGAATGACTATTCTCAGCAAACAAGGCACAATATTTTGTCTCTCAAGTAATTAGACAAGTATCTGTTTGTCCACTCCAGATTAAACATTCTATGTTCTGATTTGATCTGCCATTTCTTTTTATGAAAATCTTTAATGTTAGAACCAAAAAATCTCCACAACTGCTCACATACAAAGAAATACCGAACTGAGTGTCTAACTTCGGAGAGAGCAAAAGACACTCGGGTAACTTAGAAGGTGACCATATAGTGAAAGAGGGGAAGAAGGCTTCATATTGCTGTCTCTCATCACACAGAGGGCATCAGCTGTGCTGATACGTAGCTGCACTCCTTTTGTCCCTGCTTGACACCAATAATGACCAAAAACACAGAAAAGATATGACTTTTTCTCCTCTCAGACTAGAGACAGACTGACTATGGTTGGTTGCTGAGGGTTACATAATAAACAGAAGAGTGTGCAGTGGCAATCCGTCTACCCATCACAGGTATGATAGTGACTAGGGGATGATGGGTTAAGTGGGATATGAACAAAGTATTCATTGCATCTTTAATTTCTTTTATTTTCTCTACATTTTTCACTGGCAACCCAAAATCCTTTGAAGGACAGCTTGTGACCCAAGGGCCATATGTTGTCCAGACTTGCTTTAAGTTAAAGGAAATCACTCTCCTATGGTAGCCTTTCAGACAACAGTGAGCCTAGGGGTGAGAGTGTGGGGAGCAGGATGGCTTTGGAAATGAGATCAGACCATTTAGTCTACCTGGGCACAAAAAGCAGCTCCAGCCTTCCATTGTAGAAGCAATTCAGTCCCTGACTCTCTGCAAAGGATCATAGATTTCAAGCCAGAAGGGGCACTAGAGATCATGTAGCACACACACACACACACACACACACACACACACACACACACACACACACACACATTATTTTACAGGTAATAAAACTGAAACTAAAACATCAAATGACTTGTCCACAGTTATTACCAGAACAAGGATGTTTGTGAAGGCTACAGAAAGACGTTTATCATAGTTGACAATCCACTTTCATTCAAGAATTAACTACACACACACACACACACACCAATTACTGAATTGATCTTTAAATTTTTGTAGTCAACATTGTAGCAATACAAATAACAAGTGTAACAGACTGCCACGCATCATAGTGGATTCCCTGTCACAGAAATTGTTGAAGAGAAAACTCATTGTTCATTATCAATTGGTAGCGTGTAAAGAGCCCTCAACTTATAATTATGGAATTTGATTTTGAATCCCAACTGTACTACATGTTACCTATGCGACCTTGGGCAATCACTTAAAGTCTCTGGGCTTCTGTTGCCACATTTGTGAAATGAAGGGTTTAAACTCTCAGGTTTCTGAAAGAGATCTGATTTCATTGTTGTAGGCAGATCTCTTGGGAAGCTCTCTCTTCTACCAATGCAGATCAGCAGCTTATCTGCAACTTAGTCTTATAATGGCAGGTTTAAGAACACACCAGTTAGAAACTGAGTAGGGTAACAATAGGGTAACTTTCACTTTTCCTCCCCATTTATTATTCAATCCTTTAAATTTCTCTAGGGACAGTGTGCTGGGTTATTCAAATTATCCTCTGATTTCTTTAAGAAGGATCTCCAAAAGAAGGAAAACATGGTGGAGATAAATGATGAGAGCATGGAGATTTTATAGCCTTCATCCTACAAATTTTTAACAGTAGAAATGAACAAGGAAATCCCTTCCACAAAAACTTCATGCCTCAAAGTCTCTATAAAGATGAAACCCACTCCACAGGAAATCTGCATTTTCCAACCATTGGTACAATCAGTGATATATTTCATCCAATATTTCATTCAACACTTTTTCAGCCAAACTCTTGAAGCGGTAAACAAGAAGGCAAATCCAACACAAAGGTGAAGACAGTACTTTCACCTTTCTGAAAAAATTAATTTATTCCAATTCTTCCTGAGCTAATGTATGATAGAGCCATTATCTTGCTAAGCCATAAAAAAAGGTCTCTGATTCAATCTATTAAAAAACCATGATTACTTTCACTAATGCAATGAACGAGCATTCATTCTTAATCTTCTTGTGTCATGGACCTCTTTGGCAGTTTGGCAAAGTCTATGAACCCTTGCTCAAAATTATGGAAGGTTCTTAATTCATTAATGAAGTAAATGTTAAATTTCAGTTAGAGGTTATTACAAATGAAGATGTAATTTTTTTGCTAACCAAATTTACTGACCCCCTGAAATCACAGACCCCTAAATTATCTTTGAATCACAGGTTAAGAAACCCTGTCATAGAGGCAGTATGGTATAGGGGAAAGAATAGTGAATTTAGAGTCAAATGATCTGGATTCAAATCTTGCACTCTACTGACTACTTGTATTACCTTGGTCAAGTTATTTCCTTCTCAGTCCTAGTTTCCTCACACTAAAAGTCAGAAGGTTGGACTAGATGACCTCTGAGGTCCTTTCTAACCTTACATCCAGGTGGCAAAATGTATGTAGTACTTACACTTGGAGTCAGGAGGACTGGAGTACAAATTTGACTTCAGACACTTAATAACGTTGTGGTTCAGGGTAAGTCACTTAACCTCTGTTGGTCTCAGTTTCCTTATCTGTGAAATGAAGACAATAGGAGCATCTCAAGGTTTCTGTGATGACCAAATTAGATAATATTTGTCAAGTTCTCTGCAAGTCTTAAAGAGCTATCATCATCACTATCACCATTATCTAACATATTCAAGATCCCCAAGATTCACCAATTAAACTAGACGTCTGCCCACTCCCACACATCAAAAACATGTTCAACACCTTCTTCCACCACCAGGACTTATCTCTTACAGTTCCCTTTGGCTTCAAGAGACTTCCACATCCTCTCTCTTTAGCTGTCCTTTAAAGTCCAATTCAAAAACTAGCTCTTCTCCGATCTCCCCACTGCTTATACGTTGTTCTGTTTGTTCACTTATTATGTGTTTACATGATATTTTGAATTATAGTTTCATTCAATCTCCCTGTTAAACACAAGGGTGCAGGAGGGGCTCTGTCCTATCTGGCCCACCTCCCCAACACATAATAGACAGTAACAATTATCTGTTAATAAAACTGAATTATACATATCTAATTTAACATCTATATATATGTGCATTGTATGTGTATCATACATGTAAAATAAAATTTGTAAATATTGTAATATATATGTATTATGTACATGTGTATACACACAGACATATGAAATAAATATAAGCTTCTCACAGAAAGCAGAGAGAGACTGTAGGAAGGATTTGGAGGTTCTCTCTCTCTTGGGATTAGAATGACACAGCAGGAAAAAATTCAATTTCATTCCATTCAAAAAGCATTATTATAATATTTCAATTAGGTGATATAAAAGTAAAATCAAATATTAAGTTAGTTAAATTTTTAAATTATGAGGATATAATGTACAATTCTAGTAATAAAAATCTAATTCTAGGCCAAATAGCCTGTGTTGTTATACCTATGGTCTGGACTAAAGCCCTTGAGGACCAGGTTTAGGCCTAGGGGAGTCTTCAAGGACTAGATTCAGTCCTGGGAAATCCTGCCCACCAAACAAAAAGAGGCAGACTTTTATTGAACTATTGACCCATGATCCTCCTCCCCCACAGCTTCAGAGAAAATAACAAAGTTTAGGTTTGACTACTTTGGAGGTAGCTCCGTGAAGAGAAAGCTGGGCCTAGAGTTCAAATCTGGCTTCACACACTAGCTATGTGACCCTGGGCAAGTCATTTAACCTCTGTTTAATCCACTGGAGAAGGAAATTTTTGCCCAGAAAATCTCATGGGCCTGAGGTCACAAAGAGTCAGACATGGCTGGACAGCAATGCTTTGCTTAGGTTTGGGTCTCCCCGAAAAGGGAGTGGGTAAGGGTAATGGTACTCAAGAAAGAATATAAATCAGCCGTACAACATCTGTCAATTTCCTGCATGCAAAAGAAATAGCAACAAACTAAAAAAATTTGAAGATCCCAACACTCGCTTGACGAAGACTTCAAACAGAATACAATATCTAGTGAACTACTTCTATACTTTACAGGAAGTGGAAGCTAAAATATTGAAGCATGAAGCATTTTGCTGGACTGGAATGGAATGGGCATTTTACAATTTACCTCATTGTCCAAATGATTGCTTCCAGGTGGATGTTTTCTGGCAAACCAGACAAGGGGTCCAGAGTGAGGGGCTCGTCCTTCACCTAGCTCTCAGCTTCTCCTCCAAGAAGCATTGGAGTAGAGGGAAAGGGGGCCCCTCGTGCACTGACTGAGGAGCAAGGACCTCCTCCACAACGTGGCCTATGAGATGGAAAATGTTCATCTTGGGACTAATTGATCACTTGATCAGAGGACTTTTCTCTGACTCATTCACGATGTCAGATACAACAACAGTTCCTCCTTTCTTTGGAATTCAAGAAGACTTTAAGATTTCCTTGGTCTGACCCTAAAGGTTATATTCAATGTGGGCTTCAGGAGCCATATTTTTACTGTAACCAGCCCGAAGGGCCTGCTTCAGGTCAGTCTCCTATAGACCAAAAGCTAATTTCTTAGTGGGAGGGCCTCTGGTTTTCTGCTCAGTGCTGTCAAGGTACTGTTAGGAGACCCTATTTTCCACAGCTAAGGCCCAGCAAGCAAGCTTTGCCCTGAGCGAAACGTAACGAGAATCCCCTCATCCCCATAACCAGCAACAATCCCTCACACTCACAATTGCCAAGTGAATTGAACCAGGTGCCCAGATCTGCTCCAAGCCATGTTAACCCTCTTTCCATGCCCTGATGAACAACCACAAGGCTTAACAACCCTAAGGACTTGGATGCTGTTTACCCAAAAGCCAAGAATGCTTGTGTTATAGTCAAACCATTCATGACTTTCATGCTTAAAAACCCTACCACAAAAAAAAAAAAAAAACTACCCTGCCACAAGCGAGTGAACTCCACTTCTTAAGAAAGGGGACTTCACTTGCAAGCTGTTTCCCTGATTTCTGACTCTTCTATCTCTAGGCTGCTCTGTTCAGCTCTGGCCAACCAGAGGTTAGAGGCCAGCTCGGTCTGATGGACTCTGAAACCCTAAGGATAGAGCATTTAAAGAAATGTGAACAATAGTAACTCAGCTGAACCCTGGAAAGGGTGATAAAACCAATACTCTTAGCAGGAGTGTGCTGTTAAATGTTTAACAATCAGATCTCTGAAAAAGTACAATGGCTTTTTTAATTTAATATGCATTATAAACGTTTTCTCCATCCTTTCTTAAATCTAGGCAATCAATAAAATAATACAAGCTGTGATTGAAAGCACCTGTCCATTTCCAGGGTATAAACGCTCATATTGGAAATCTAACTTGATTCCTTGGGCTGGCTCCAGTATACAGGCATACCTCAGAGTTATTATGGTTTGGGTTCTAGACCACCTCAATAAAGCAAGTCACACAATTTTTTGGTTTCCCAGTGCATATAAAAGTTATGTTTACACTGCAACAGTCGAAGTGTACAATAATATTATGTCTAAAAATATGTCACATACTTCAACTAAAAAATTTTTTTTTGCTAAAAAGAAATCTTAAACTTCACCTGAGCCTTCAGGGAGTTGTAACCTTTTGCTGGTGGAGAGTCTTGCCTCTGTGCTGATGGTTGCTGAGTGATCAGAATAGTGGTTACTGAAAGCTGGGATGGCTGTGACAATTTCTTAAAATAAGACAGCAATGAAGTTTGTCCCATAGATTGACTCTTCCTTTCTTTTGAACACCTAGCAGTCACTGTAGAATTATTAACTGGTCTACTTTCAATTTTCATAATTGCATCTCAGGGAATAGGAAGCCCTGGGGAGAGGGAGAGAGAGAGAGATGAAGGATGGCCAGTTGGTGGGGTAGTCAGAACATACACAATTTTCATCAACTAACATAGCCATCTTATATGGACACAGATCATGGCGCCCCAAAGCAATTACAACAGTAACATCAAAGATCACTGACCTAAGATCACCACAAAAGATAGACGAATAATGAAAAAGTTTGAAATACTGAAAGAATTACCAAAATGTGACACAAAGACACAATGTGAGCACATGCTGTCGAATTTGCTCAACACAGGGTTCCCACAAACCTTCAATTAGTAACAAAAAAAAATATCTGCAAAGCCCAATAAAAAGAAATAAACCTGTTCTTCTGCTCATAGCTCAAGTAAAAGGCAAACCAAGATGGACTGTTTACCTATTTTTTTAATTCTTTAATAATATAATAAAACTTACTTTTCTAAATCTTTCCATTTCTCTTTTTTCTCCACCTCTATCTTTCTCTGCCTACATTTTTATCTCTCTTTCAATGTTTTCACTTTCACTCTCAGTGTTTCACTTTTCTTGTATATTTCTCTTCCCCTTTGTTTTTCTCCCTTTCTATCTCTCCCTTCTCTTTTCTGTCTGTCCATATGTTTCTGTCTCTTAACTGTTTGGCTTTCCCTCCCTCTTTTTCTTTTTCCATTTTCTCCTCTTCCTTTCTTGTCTGTCCTCCCCATCTCTTCTCTTTCTTTAAACTGGACATAACATGTAACTTAGAGAGGGAGAAAGGCAAGTTGCATTGTGTGTTTTATTTATATTTAATTGTGAAAGCAGGTGAATTTTATATTTTTCTAAGAGAAAAATAAATTTATTTAATTTACAGAGGCCACTCAAATGAATTGCTTTCCCCTTAATCAAAAGCTCTCAGCAAAATAAAGATATTTCTCCTTGCAGACTTCACCATGTAAAAACCATATAACCTACTGACCTTAGATGGGCTCTGCATAAACTGCATTGACAGATGCCAAATTTCTTGATAATAGCCATAAAGCTGATATCTCATATCCAATGTTTGTTCCAGATGGGAGGACAATAGTCTCGATAATTTTTTTTTTACAGAATACCAATAGTTTTTCATCAACACTCCATAGACAAATAACTATGTTTTAGGGGGAGGGGAATTATTACTCAAGGAAAATATTTGATTTCCTTGAATCAATGTCTCTGAAGGATTGTTTAAACACACAGTGTTACTGAGTACAACATTTCTCTGACCTCTTCAGTCCAAATGCCTGAATTTGGATTCCAAGACACACCAAGTCATTCTCCAAAAGGTCAAGACTGACATGTGGACTGAATGTCTTATTCTTATTTCATCTAGATGTGACAGTATGGCATAGGTTAGTCTACCTGATGATTTTTCGAGTCACACAGGAGGTTTATAATATAAAAATGTGAAGATTTCTTTTCTTTTAAGGATTTCCACAAAAAACCCTAGAAATTAGCTCTGTGAATTTCTGGCTCCAGGCACTTGAAAGGACAGTATGCTGTTTTTCCATTCTCTATAGCTCTTATTCGCCTGGTTCACAATGAGTTGTGGTTCTTTCAGGGAATAAGGAAGTGATAATTCCACAACACTCTATAACCTAATCAGATCATATGTGGAGGATTGTGTTCAATTTGGGGTATTACAGCTTACAAAGGGCAATAATAAGTTGGAAGCCATTGAGAAGAGGTCAAGCAGAATAGCTAATGGACTTGAGACCATGGGACATTAGGACTGATTGAAGGCCATTTAGCTTGGATAAGAAAAGACTTGGCAGGGTATTATGGCTGTCTTTAAGTATTTGAAGGGCTGTGATGCGGAAGCAAGATTAGATTTTACCCCAAAGGGTAAAACTAAAAGCAACTGATGGAAATCATAGAGGCAAATTTAGATTTACCTTATTGGAAAACTTCCTTTCAATTAGGGCTATTCAAAAGTATAATGGGTTGCCTTGGGAGGTAGTGGGTTCCTCATCAACAGACGTCTTCAAGCAGAGGCTGGATGGGAACTTTGGTGGGGAGGGGTTCAGATTGGGGGTCCTTTGCTATCACCTAAAAAAAATTCCATAGGCTTGTCTACTCTGACTTCCCTTGAAGTTAAAACCTTTATTCTGTAACTTGCTTTATAGCCATAGATTTATTACCAGATCACAGTCTTCTGTGCTGAGAAAGAGTCACTTAAAACACAAAGTACTTCTTGTTACAGGTATGCAATTTCAGTTGCTTAAAACATATAAACTGAAGCTTTTCTGTGTGCCATTTGAGGGCAACTTCAGTAAGACTCATCTTTCTGAGTTCAATTCTGGCCTCAGACACTTACTGGCTTTGTGACCCTGGGCAAGTCGCATCAGCCTATTTGCCTCAGTTTCCTCATCTGTAAAATGAGCTGGAGAAGTAAATAGCAAACCTACTCCAGTATCTTTGCCAATAAAACCCCAAATAGAGCCACAAAGGTCAGAAACAACTAAAAAAAATGACTGAACAACATATAGGCCCAGGTTTTGTTGACATAGTAGTATCTGGTATATAGTGGCATATAGAATGCTTTCTGAATGGCTGATCATATACTATAGGATGCCAATTTTCCCCTGGTAGAATGTAGGTTGCTTGAAGACAAGGAATGTTTCATTTTTTTTCTTTGTATCCACAATACTTAGGATTGTATCTGACATACAATAATAGCCACAAATGCTTGATTGATTAAAAATAGATTTTTAAAATAATCAAAAGGTATTGTTCCAGGGCTATAACAAGGATGGGGGCATCGCCCCATAGAGTTTTTTCCCAGGGTAATAAAAATTATAGGCACTGACAGTATTCAATCATTCATCAATGTAAAACAATTGAGTTTAGCACCTTGTTAACAAGAATAATTAGGGAAAATAGCAAGCTAGTAAATAGTACCTTCATCCCCCACAGAAGCACCATAAGTGAATTCCTTACCATCCATACCTTACCAAGAGTTTCTATCCCACTACTGGAAAATGTCCTTAAAAGTTGATTTGAGGATATATTCCATCTCCTGTCTCCATCTGTCTCAGAGGAGGCAATGTTCTCATGGATATGTTCACAGATCCCACTCAAGGATGTCCTTCCAGGCAGCCTATCTAGATCACCAAGCACCAAAATCCCTCCCTGCTCATAGGGAAGCAAGTAATGGCCTCCCTGTTTTTTACCTACCAGTTGATATTTTTTTTTTCAAATTTACTTGCAACATATTTGCTTTATTCTCCAAGAACTAATTCCACAATTTAAGATTTAGTTAACGACTGAAAAATCAATAAGGTGTGTGTCCATCTGCATGTGTCATTGTGATGGAAGATTAACAAAAATATTTACCTTTCATAGACTTCCTTCAGTTCGGTTTGGTTTGGTTTGATTTGAAATTCACAGTCTCTTCTCTGATGCTTGGACTCATTTAGATTCTCTTCCAATACATGTCCATACATAAAGATGAAAAGTATAAAACCCTTTTATTAGAGGTATTGATTTTAAATTTAAAACTGTTGAGAATAAATTGCTCGGTTCAGAAAAGCCAGAGGGGAAAAGGGGAACGAGGGAGTTCCATGTAAATAAGCCCTCGAAGGTCTCGTCATTCTACTGTCATTTGCCTTGCCATTCTCATGCATTTCTAGGAGTTGGGATTCTTGTCTCTGAACCTCAACCCAATGAAATAAAGAAATCTGCAGCATGGTCTTCTCTCAGATCAGGTTACAGGTATAATTGCTGCATGCTCTTCATTCCTTCCCTGAATGTACTGCCAAATAAACAAAGGAGAATAATCTCCTCCAGAAACTGGAACAGATAAGGAGAAGGCACACAACAGCTAGAAGGTGAAGTCACTGGGCATAAGAGGGGAGAATTCTGTGGCATTCACTTTCAGAGAACTCTTCTCCAATCCCCCAAAATTCCATTAGCAGGAAAGATTCTCTCCTATCCAGTTCTCTAGGAGAGAATATTCCTCTTCCACACTGAAAAGAACAGGGAGGAGATATATGATTTCATTAGTGTATGAAAATCTTGGAAGAGGAAACTCCCTTTCCTAATGCAGCTTCTGTCTCAGAAACTTGCTTGGGACACTGAGTGGATATTTAACTTGGTCATGGGTCAGAAATGGACTTGAACACAGGTCTTTCAGACTCTGAACCCTGTTAGGGCCCAGCTCTGGACCGTGGCCTCCTGTGAGGGTAGTTGAGACGCCTGGAGGTGCTAACCTGCCCTTAGGGTACTGGGAACGCCTCGGTAACAGCGCTGGCTCCACCCACGGGGAGGAACATGGGAGGAGCTCGGGCAGGTAATATAACCTGGGGTAAGGGGCTTGCTCTCTCTCTTCTCTCCCTGCTTCAACATGTAAGTAATAAAGGCCGTGCATCTATCACTCGGGTGCTCTGTCTAGTCATTATTTCCCCTCCCTCACCGGAGGGGCCGGAGACGTCCGAACACCGGGTAAGGTAAGTATCCAGGCGAAGGTCAGGGTAGCAGACCCTGACGGAACCCAACTCTACTCACAAGCCACTCCTGTTTCTCACATTTAAAAAAGGAAACTCATGGTTTATCTCTAAAAGACATCTTGGGACATGGGGCAGAGTGAGGGAAAAAAGAAGGGAGGGGCCAAATTGGACGCAGTCACATTACGCAGAGATAAAACTGAATACAAAGTTTAACCAAAATGCATTTTAACCTAAAATGTATCAGAAATGATAAAGCAAACTAAGGCCTTATTTAGCAAGCACCCTTAAGAAATATGACCTGAGTGGAAACCCTCAACCCACCATCTGGCTCCAAACTTGGTTCATATTATTACCCTTTTACACATTCCTCTTTTGTTTTCTCCGAGGCTTGGTTCATAGCACCCCTTCCTGGGAGCCTTCCCAGATCCCTTCAGCTGTTAATGCTCCCTCCCTACTCACATGATCTTGTGTTTACTTGTCCGTGTATATGCTGTATGCCCCCACAATAATGACTAACATTTATATGGCACTTGAGTGTCTAGAGGGAACTTCACATACATCTAGGGTCAATTAGGAAATCCTCTGCTGTTCAAAGTCTTTACAAGCTAAACCTCTTACCTTTCTAGTCTTTTCCTATCTTACTCATCCACAAGTACTCTATGATCAAGTGACTCTGGATTCCTTGCTGTTCCTCTAATAAAATGCACCATCTCCAAACTCCAGGCATTTGCACTGGCTATCCCTCATGCCTGGGACACTCTTTCTCTGCATCTCTGCCTTCTGGCACATTCCACAAGAAGCCTTTCCTGATTCCCCCTTAATGTCAATGCCTTCCCTCTATTGAATATCTCCAACTTATTTTGTCTATAGTTTGTTTACATACAGCTATTTGCATGTTGTCTCTGCCAATGGACCACAAGCTCCTTGAGAACAAGAACTATCTTATGCCTTTCATTTCCACAATCCTTAGCAGAGTACCTGGCATACAACAAATGCTTAATAAATGCTTGTTGGCTGACAACTGAAACTCACAACAAACCCTTGAGGTGGGTATCAGTTATTATTATTTCTGTTTTACAAATGAGGAAACTAATGCTTAAAGAACCTAAGTTATTTGAAGAATTAATGGAGGGATCTGAACCCATGAGCAGTGGACAGAGCAATGGGCCTCGAATAAGGAAGACTCATCTTCCATCTGACTTCAGACACTTACTAGCTGTGTGACCCTGGACGAGTCATTTAACCCCATTTGCCTCAGTTTCCTCATCTATAAAATAAGCTGGAGAAGGAAATGGCAAACTATTCCAGTATCTTTCTCAAGAAAACCCCTAATGGGGTCCCAAAGAGTCAGACACAACTGAAAAATGACAAACTTGCTCACTTCAAATCTAGCAATTTATCTGCTAACATAATGCTACCTCTCAAAAGCAGGAAAACTTTGTGGGAAGAGTACAGGTATCTTTTATGTATCTCCAGCACTTCACACACAGTAGATGCATAATGAATATTTATCTAATTGAATCTGATAAATTAATTATTCAAGTTCTTGAATTGCCCATGTGCCTTTTTAAAAACTTTAACAGATTTATGGAAAACTTTCTTTTTTTTTAATAAAAATTTATTTCTCTAACTTTTTACATTCATTTTCACAAAATTTTGGGTTGCAAATTTTCTCCCCTTTTGTCCCCTCCCCCCACCCCAATACATCGAGCAATCTAATTTTCCCTATCACCAATCTGCCCTCTCTTCTATCATCCCTCCCTTCTCTTGTCCCCATCTTCTCTTTTGTCCTGTAGGGCCAGATGACTTTCTATTCCCCATTAACTGTATTTCTTATTTCCTAGTAGCAACAACAATACTAAACAGTTGTTCTTAAAACTTTGAGTTCCAAATTCTCCCCATCCCTCCCTCCCCACCCATTCCCTTTGGGAAGGCAGGCAATTCAATATAGGCAATATCTGTGTAGTTTTGCAAATGACTTCGATAATAATCGTATTGTGTAAGACTAACTGTATTTCCCTCCATCCTATCCTGCCCCCCATTGTTTCTATTCTCTCTTTTGATCCTGTCCCTCCCCGAGTGTTGACTTCAAATTGCTCCCTCCTCTCATTGCCCTCCCTTCCATCATCCCCCACCCCGCTCATCTCCTTCTCCCCCACTTTCCTGTATTGTAAGCTAGGTTTTCATACCAAAATGAGTGTGCATTTTATTCCTTCCTTTAGTCAAATGTGATGAGGGTAAACTAATTGTTTGTTTTTGTTTTTTTTCTCAGCTCTCCTCTTTTTTCCTCCACTAAAAAGTCTCCTGCTTGCCTCTTCAATGAGATACAATTTACCCTATTCCATTTCACTCTCTTTCCTCCCACTACATTTCTCTCTCACCATTTACCTTAATTTCTTTTAAGATATGGTCCCATCCTATTCAATTCACTCTGTGCTCTCTGTCTCTGTATGTGCGTGCATGTGCGTATGTGTGCGCGTGTGCACACATGTACGTGTGTATGTGCATGTATGTGTGTGTAAGTCTGTGTGTGGTCCCACCAACTACCCAGATACTGAAACGTTTTAAGAGTTACAAATATTGTCTTTCCATGTAGGAATGTAAACAGTTCACCTTTGGTAAGTTCCTTATGACTTCTCATTGCTGTTTACTTTTTCATGCTTCTTCTCATTCTTGTATTTGAAAGTCAAATTTTCTTTTCAGCTCTGGTCTTTTCATCAAGAATGCTTGAAAGTCCTCTGTTTCACTGAAAGACCATATTTTCCCCTGAAGTATTATACTCAGTTTTGATGGGTAGGTGATTCTTGGTTTGAGTCCTAGTTCCTTTGACTTCTGGAATATCCTATTCCACGCCCTTCGATCCCTTAATGTAGAAGCTGCTAGATCTTGTGTTATCCTGATTGCATTTCCACAATACTGGAATTGTTTCTTTCTAGCTGCTTGCAATATTTTCTCCTTGACCTGGGAACTCTGGAATTTGGCCACAATGTTCCTAGGAGTTTCTCTTTTTGGATCTCTTTCAGGTGGTGATCTATGGATTCCTTCAATACTTATTTTGCCCTCTGGTTGTAGAATATCAGGGCAGTTTTCCTTGATCATTTCATGGAAGATGATATCTAGGCTCTTTTTTTGATCATGGCTTTCAGGTAGTCCCATAATTTTTAAATTGTCTCTCCTGGATCTATTTTTCAGGTCAGTTGTTTTTCCCATGAGATATTTCACATTCTCTTCCATTTTTTCATTCTTTTGGTTTTGTTTGGTGATTTCTTGGTTTCTCAGAAAGTCATTAGACTCCATCTGTTCCATTCTAATTCTGAGAGAACTATTATCTTCAGTGAGCTTTTGAACCTCTTTTTCCATTTGGCTAATTGTGCTTTTGAAAGCATTCTTCTCCTCATTGGCTTTTTGAACCTCTTTTGCCAATTGAGTTAGCCTATTTTTCAAGGTGTTATTTTCTTCAGCATTTTTTTGGGTCTCCTTTAGCAAGGTACTGACCCGTTTTTCATGCTTTTCTTGTATTTCTCTCATTTCTCTTCCCAGTTTTTCCTCCACCTGTCTAACTTGATTTTCAAAATCCTTTTTGAGCTCTTCCATGGCCTGAGCCCACTGGACATCCACCTGGGATGTCTGGGATACAGAGGTCCCGACCTCCACGTCTTTCCCTGATGGTAAAGTCATCAGAATTGAAAGGCGGGAACATCTGTACCCCCTCAAAGTAGCTTTCTATAGTCTTATTTTTCTTTCCTTTTCTGGGCATTTTCCCAGCCAGTTACTTGACTTCTGAGATTCCTGTCCACCACCACCTAGATCTGCTCAGTTAGTTCTTGGGGTCTGAGATGCAAATGGGCTTTCTGTGGCAGGCGTGGCTGCTATTCAATGTGAGCTTAAGTTCTGGTTCTTGGGTGGGGGCAGGGCCACCTCCCAGGCTCAGTTCCCTCAGGGGCTTTATGCAGAGACCTTCAGTAATGGGGCAGGTGTGGGCAGGGCTATCTCCCAGGCTCAGTTTCCTCAGTGGGTTTATGCAGAAATCTTCAGTAATGGCCCTGAGCTCCTGCCTGCTGCTCCAGGAGTTCCGGGCCCCGGCTGCCTCTGCCGCTCCCTCTGCTGTTCCCTCTGCCACTGCCTCCCAAGGGGGCCCGAGCCACGGAGACACCCCCGCTCCCCTCTTGGCCAGCCCAGATGTCTCTCTCACTGACCTGTAGCGTCTGTGGGTAGAGGGACCTTCGTGACGCAGAGATTCTGTCCCTGAAGCCTGCTTGGATCTGCTCCTCTGGGGCTGCGCCACCAGGGCAGCACAGGGGTGGACTCCTTGGGGACGGCTTTCCAGGGCTCTCTGGAATGGAGATCTTTTCCACTGTGTTTCTGCGGGCCTTGCAGTGATCCAGATTTTGTGGGGAGTTCTTCTTGCAGGAAATATATGGGCTGTGGGTTCGGAGCTAGCATACATGAGTCTTTCTACTCCGCCATCTTGGCTCCACCCCCCTGGAAAACTTTCTAAAATGTATTTTAGAGTTTCCTACCTCCTCAGATAAAAAAAGACTTTTTCATGAATAAATCAAGAATTCAAAGTTGAAAAAAAGTATTATTCTACAAAATTCTCTCCAAGAGTAGCTACAATTCAGGGAAGAAATGGGGGAAAAAATGTGCCATCAAATTAAAATTTCAGAGTAAACATTCATGAAATTGTAATGAATATAGGTGCTTAATATCTGCAGGATTGATTTAAAATGCATTTCCCTCTGTATCCAATAAACTTTCATCACATATAACCAATTTGGAATTTTCAGGTCTGAAAAGGATGTCCAATTTAGTTAATTTTGAATGTTCATTATAATTAAGTCATGGCAACAGTAAAATGTTGAAATGAAGAATTTACAATACTATAAACACTACCCTTAAATTGAAAATATAGCATCTAAATGAGACAAGCAGGTCTCAAAATAACATATCTGTTTTTCTTCACTGAATATTCTCAACATTGTGGTACACAATGCCTGGCACATAGCAAGCACTATAAAATGTTAGTTGTAGACACTCAAATGGAGCTGGGATCTCATCAATGTAGACATTCCCTACTACCATGTAGATTGTAGTCCAACCACAGTGAGCCATCCTATCCCTTTTTGTCCATGTTTTCCCATGTTTGCCACAAGGATCCTAT
The DNA here is from genome assembly GCA_023548195.1 of Bettongia penicillata ogilbyi. NCBI lineage: Eukaryota > Metazoa > Chordata > Mammalia > Diprotodontia > Potoroidae > Bettongia > Bettongia penicillata. The sequence continues at coordinate 8,448,098 of JAJHZJ010000024.1, forward strand.
ACCTTGGGGATCTTCCTTACTTTCTCTTGATATCATGAGGATACCACAGGAGTACACAAGCAGTCTCAGATCACATGGCAAATGAGTAGTATGTTAGTTAATGTTTAATTACAGGCTCTCAAAAATAAAATGTGCACAAAACACACTACTTAAATGATAAACATTTTCTCCATCACTTTCTTAAAGCTAGACAGTCAACAAAACAGTAAAGCAAACCGTGATTTGTCATATTTGCCAATATTTAAGGTTTAAATACTCACACTGAAACTTCACAGTTGGTTCTCCTGAGTCACTTTCAGTTGACTCCAGTGCATCCCTGTGACCAGGATCCTCTGTCCTGCACATAAAAATTACAGGACTCATGAAAGAACGTCAAAGATCACCTAGCATAAACCCTTTATTTTATCAATTAGGAAACTGAAGCCTATATAGATTAAATAATTTGACCACGGTCACACAGATAGTGACTGTGAACTCTACCCTTGTCAAGATCAGTCCTGTTTCCACCACACCACACTACTCTTTCGATTCTTTTCTGTTTTAATGTGGCAGTGTCTTTTTTGCCATTAAAATCTAAGGCTCAACTTATACGCTAAGAATCAATTAGTACAACTCCACTGACACAGATTATTGTTCTTCAGTTGTGTCTGACTCTCTAAGACCCCATTTAGGGGTTTTCTTGGCCAAGATACTGGTGCCATTTCCTTCTCCAGCTCACTTTACAGATGAGAAAACTGAGGCAAACAGGGGTAAGTGACTTGCCCAAAGTCACACAAGTAGTGTCTGAGGTTAGATTTAAACTTGAGAGTCAGCCTTCCTGACTCCAGGACCAGTGCTCTATCCACTGCACCATCTAACTTCCCTAGCTGACACACATTACAACTTTTCTATGACTTGGTAGATGATCTTAGAGAGTTGCATGACCAAAAAAAAAGGGAGAGAGGGAGGAAGAAAAAAGTATTTATTAAATTCCTACCATGTCCCAGGAATTGTACTACAAATATCTCATTTTATTGTTTGCATTGAGGAATGGGGTAAGAAAGATGATTTATGCAAAGAGGAAAATAACTGTTTTTTTCCAAATTGAAGCTTAGGATTCTCATAAAGTTCACGTATAATATCCCTTAAAACTTCCACTTCATAAATAGGAAAAGTAAAGCAAACAAAAACCAAATAGCAGTGAGTTACATTTCAGTGGAACCCATTGCGACAGAATGAGGCCAGCTAGAAATGCAGCTGCTTCAAGTATTCCTGCTTAAAGTTATATGAGTGAACTTCTAAAGAGGCCTTGATATTCACCTGCATGGCCTTTTCCTGTTCACAGATCATCAAAATGAATTTTTTTTCCTGCAAAATTGTTTCCTTCCACATGAGATAAGTCTTAAAAGGAAAATGCCCTGTGACTGTTAGCTCTTGAAAATTTCCAAAGATGACAAAAAAAAAGGAGTTTTACCAACTTCAGAAAAGGCTAAATGTGATCTTCCCCCAATGATGCTTTGTTGGGAACCATGTGAAACTGGGTCCTTTTCAGGGTTTGTTTATTACTCATCTCAATAAAGCTCAACTGAAAATTCTGTTATGCACTTGTAGAAAATATGAATTGGGAGCCAAACTTGAACCTTTGGTGATCCTGGGTACCTTGTTGAGGTAATGTTGAGTATCTCTGCCACATTCCTTTCTATCTTCCATCTCTTACCTTGGAAAGTCTGATCAAATCAACATTACTATTGTTTCTGGAAAAGACATATCAGTCACTTGCCCCATGACTCCACTCACCATCTCTCTGATTTTTAAAACTAAAATATTTTTCCCGGGACAGGGGTGGGGAGTCAGGGCAAAGCCAAGATGGTACAGTAAAAGCAGGGACCTGCTTGAAGTCTCCCCCCACTCCCTGCAAATATGTGTAAGAAATTATTCTAAATAAATTCTGGAGCTGCAAAACCTACAGAATGATGAAATGAAGCAAATCTCCAGCCCAAGACAACCTGGAAGGTCAATGGGAAGCATCTATAGCACTGGGTTGGGAGCAGAGGAGAGTGAAGTCTGATGTGGGCCTCATTGGCATACACAGGGCCAGAGCAGGCCTGAAGGGACTAAATAACTGGCAGCTGTGGTGGTTTCCAGACTTCTCAACTCACAAACAGCAAAGACAACATAGAAGGTCAGTGGGAAAATTTAGTCAGACCTGAGTGGGGAAGGGGCATGGTTCAGCTGGAGTCTGACCCCAATCCTGGGATGGAGGAGGAAGCAGTGCCTACAGGAGCACCAGTTGCAGTTTCTGGAGCTCTGGGCCTGCAGACAGTGAGAGATTGAGCAGATGTCACAAAACCCATGAAGCCTGGGACAGTACATCCACTGCCACCCCTACATCCACTGAAAGCAGAGAATTACCTTGACAAAGAATTAGAAAGTCAAGCATTTGGGTGGAAACATGAGCAAACCGAGGGGGAAAAGTCAGACTATAGAATCTTACTTTGATGATAAACATCAAAACATACAACCAGAAGAAAACAAAGTTAAAGCTCCTATATCAAAAGCCTCCAAGAAAAATATGAATTTGTCACAAGCCATGGAAGAGCTCAAAAATGATTTTGAAAATCAAGTAAGAGAAATAGAGGATAAATTGGGAAGAGAAATGAGAGAGATGCAAGAAAATCATGAAAAAATAAGTCAACAGCAGCTTGCTAAAGGAGACCCAAAAAAACAGATTGAAGAAAATAACACTTGAAGAAACAGACTAACCCAAATGGCAAAAGAATTCCAAAAAGCTAATCAGGAGAAGAGTGCCTTAAAAAGCAGAATTAGCCAAATGGAAAAGGAGGTCCAAAAGCTCACTGAAGAAAAAAATTCCTTCAAAATTAGAATGGAACAAATGGAAACTAATGATCTTATGAAAAATCAAGGCATTATAAAACAGAGCCAAAGGAATAAAAAAACAGAAGACAATGTGAAATATCTCACTGGAAAAACCACTGACCTGGAAAATAGATCCAGGAGAGATAATTTAAAAATTATTGAACTATCTGAACATGATCAAAAAAAGAGCCTTGACATCATCTTTCAAGAAATCATCAAAGAAAATTACCCTGATATTCTAGAAACACAGGGTAAAATAGAAATGAAAAGAATCCACCAATCACCTCCTGAAAGAGAATCCAAAAGGAAAACTCCTTGGAATACTGTAGTCAAATTCCAGAGCTCCCAGGTCAAGGAGAAAATATTACAAGCAGCAAGAAAGAAACAATTCTAATATTGTGGGAATACAGTGAGGATAACATAAGTGCTAGCAGCTTCTGCATTAAGGGATCAGAATGCTTGGAATATGATATTCCAGAGGTCCAAAGGATCTCAAATTAAAACCAAGAATCATCTACCCAACTAAACTGAGTATCATACTTCAGGTGAAAAAATATTCAATGAAATAGAGGACTTTCAAGCATTCTTGCTGAATAGACCAGAGCTGAATAGAAAATTTGACTTTCAGATGCAAGAGTCAAGACAAGCATGAAAAGGTAACAGGAAAGAGAAATCATAATGGTAAAGTTGAACTGCTTACATTCCTACATGGAAAGATGATGCTTATAATTCATGAGACCTTGTTTAGTATTGGGGTAGTTGGAGGAAAGATAGATAGATAGATAGATAGATAGATAGATAGATAGATAGATAGATAGATAGACAGATAGACAGATAGATAGATGACACAGGGTGAATTGAATATGAAGGGATGATATCAAAAAATAAAATTAAGGGGAATTAAGAGAGGAATATATTGGGAGAAGGAGAAAGGTAAAGACAGAATAAGGTAAATTATTTCACATAAAAGAGGCAAGAAGTAGATTTCACAATGGAGGGGAAGAGGGGGAGGTGAGAGGGAATGAGTGAAACTTACTCTCATTGGATTTAGCTTAAGAAGGCAATAACATACACACTCAATTGAGTACTTTACCCTACAGGAAAGTAAGAGGAAAGGGAATGGGAGTGGGGGGAATGATAGAAGGCAGGGAAGATTGGGGAAAGGAGTAGTCAGAAGCAAATACTTCAGAAAAGGGAAAGGGTTAAGTTGAAAATAGAGTAAGCTGGGGGCAGGATAGGATGGTGAGAGATATCTTCAGTCCTTCACAACATGACTTATGGAAGTGTTTTTGTGTAATTACACATGTATATCCTATATTGAATTGCTTGCCTTCTCACTGAGAGTGGGTGGGGAGGGAAGAAGAAAGAGAATTTGGAACTCAAAGCTTTAAAAAACAAATGTTAAAATGTTTTTACATGCAACTTAGAAAGAAGATATATAGGGGTACAGAAATCTATCTTACCCTCTAAGAAAGTAAAGGGGAAAGGAATAAGGGACGGGGGGACAGGAGGGCAGATTGGTGGAAGGAGTAATCAGAATGCACGCCATATTAGGTGGGGGAGGGGAAAGATAGGGAGAAATTTTGGATTTCAAAATCTTGTGGAAATGAATTTTGAAAACTAAAATAAATAAAATAATAAAGAAATGTAAAGTAAAATAAATAAAAATGGAATGAGCTCTTTCAAAAAAATAATATCCTTCCCTGGTCATCACTCCACTAATGATGTCATTCCTCCCCTCACCATTTAAATGTGAGCTTCCTCAAGGCAGTTATATAAATTTAAGAAGTATTTGGTAGTATTTTCTTACATATTGGTGCAAGCCAATATTTCACAGTGGCCCATGCAAAATCCTAAGTCAAAACTATGGCAACATTCCTTTCCCTGAGAAATAATTGTATAACACATTAAGTTCTTATACCTCAAACTTTGAGTTTACATCTTTGTATTCTTTATTGATACCACTTGTTTGAGAGTTTATTTTCTTGGTTTTAATAAATCAACAAGCATTTATTAGGTTACAGTCATTGTGCACTAGGGAGACAAAGCAGAAATGAAAAAATTCCTGCCCTAAAGAAGTTTTATTTTAACATCGTAATCACTTCCCAGGATTACCACCTTCACCAAACGGAATCATCCCTTTCCTTAGAGAAGAAAGGAAGGAAGGAAGGAAGGAAGGAAGGAAGGAAGGAAGGAAGGAAGGAAGGAAGGAAGGAAGGAAGGAAGGAAGGAAGGAAGGAAGGAAGGAAGGAAGGAAGGAAGGAAGGAAGGAAGGAAGGAAAAAATAGTTGAACAAAATTGAGCTAGAAAACAGCCGCATCAGGCAGTTTACGCAACATCCTTTGCCTATAGTCTGCTATCTTTCTGTAGAGGGGAGGAACATGTGTCCCATCATTTGTTTTCCAAAATCAAGATTATTGACTTCAACTAATCTGAGCTCAGCTACCTTTTTGTTTTGTTTTCACTTATAATAATGTGATTGTTGTGTCTATTGTTTTACTTTACTCATGTTGCATCCATTTATACAAATCCTCCCAAATTTTTTTGGAATTGAGAAGATGTAACAACTAATTGGATATTGGGGGATGAGGGTGGGTGGGAAGGGAAGAAGGAAGAGTCCTCTGACTCACTGTGTTGCTGTCTCTTACCCATCTTCAGGGTTTATGCCTCAACATTTAATACGCAGTTACTAACATAATTCAGTACCTAAATGAAGAATTTTTAAAAGGGAAGTTGGGAAGACCTATATTTTCCAATATAGAATGAAGTGAACAAAACTAAGAGGACAATTTAGACAATGACAACATTATAGAGAATATTCTGATCAATACAAAATGAAACACGATGCCCACCTCGAGTCAGAGAGAGAATGGACTGAAAATGCAAGACAAAACATATTTTTGACATAGTCATTATGCAAATTTTTTGGCTTAACAACTAACATTTGTTATAAAGATTTTATTTTTCATCTGTTTGTTGTCTAATGAGGGTAGGTCGATGGAAGAAAGAGATAATAAATGATTATAAAAATATTTAAAGAAAATCAGGGAGAGAAAATGATCAGAGAAAAGGAGGTGTGAGAGAATAAAAACAAACCTATCAGTAAGGGATGGTGAAAAAATACAATATATGTGTATGAATATATGTGTATCTACAGTATGTATCTACATACAGTATATTCACATGTATGAACACCATGCTCACATATAACTCCATTGCATATCTATACATATCAGTGGTATGTGTGTATATTTTGAAGCATGTTTACATATATGTATAAATGTGCATAATATATATATATATGCATTGTTTTATAAAATGAGTGGGAATCACACCTATGTCCTGGGGTTGCTGTATCAAATGACAGAATAATTGTAAAACATGGCACATAGTAAACACTATATGTTAGCTGTTATTATTATGTGTGTATGCATTATGTAGTCAAATATATGTATATATATTTGTATATATGTATATATATACAAATATATGTATATATATGTATATATGTGTATCTACATACACATATATACACTTCAATATATATACATATGTTCACATATGTAACTTCAGTGTGCATAGTTGTGTTACTTTTCCAGAAACAACAGTAATGTTGATTTGATTAGGGTTCCCAAAGTAAAGGTGGAAAATAGAGAGGATTGTGGCAAAGACACTCAGCATTATCTCAGCAAGGTACCCCTGATACCAACAGTTCAAGTTTAGTTTCTAATTTAAATTTTCCAAAATTACATCACAGAATTTTCAGTTGAACATTAGTGAGATGGAATAGCAAGCAAATCCAGAAAAGGACCCAGTTTCACTGTTGGTACAGCTCAGAGCTACTACTTGTCCTGGTTCTAATCCATAAAAAACATTTCTTAATGTTTATTTTTTCTTAGGAAAAAAATGCATTCAGTAAAGTCTGTATTCAGAAATGGAAAAGGCAAATGTGTTGGGATTCTTGCCCAGTCCTAAAATCCCCTGTAGACCTTATACCTGGAAATTCCCTTCGCTTTAGAATGCCTCAAGAGTGAACTGAGCCTCCCCAGACACTTAAGCTCTCTTAATGGGGAGCCAGGGAACTGAAAGCCTGAGTATAGTGGGCTAAGAGAAATGCTAAGCTAAGTGAGTTGCATTGAAAGGCCCTCATATTTTATGGGTCTGAACTTACTTTTGGAGCTTCAGCGACAACAGGATCTTGTTCATTAGCAAACTAGAGAAAGGCCTGAGGACTCTTCTTTTTCCCTAATGTCAAAGTGAATTATTTATTAGCTCAATGCCTATTAAAAAACTCACATATACCCAAATAACACCACCAGATTATGGCTAAATAATCTGGATGATTGGGAGGAGAACTGAATTTAACCTCCAAATTGATATGGTTCATATTACTAGAGAGACAATTAAATTATGGTTTCATATAGATGGAGTCAGGAAAGCCCTGGGTTCTAATTTTGCCTTCCACACTAAATAACCATTTAATTCCTCTGATTCTTGGTTAACTCAAATATAAAGTGTACATTTTGGTTAGAAAAGGAAAAATAGAAAGGTCTGGACCTCTGATTTCATCAATATAGAGAATTTCCATTTTATCATGGAAAATACACCAATGCAATTCTGCAGTTCTTCTGTAATTTATAGCCTTAAAGAGTTGGCCTGAGGACACTGAGAGATTTAATGACACAAATAGAATGTGTCAGAAATAGGATTTGAACACAAGTCTTCATGCATTCAAGGGCATTCTATCCACTCTGTCAAAGAAATCCACTCTCATATGTGAGAAAAATAATGCATAAAGTTTAGTTGTTGAAGTCCCCACTTGCTGAGTCATTGCTTGAACAAAGTTGAAAGAGAAAAATGTCAGTGGGAACCAGTGAATATTGTGTGGCTACATTTTGTTTTAGAAAAAGTGCTCAAACTCTGTGCCCCTTCCCTCCTAGGCTCTCAGAAAGGGATATGTTGAGGCTGAACTTCTTAGGAATGAAGTTTTGTATCCATTCCAGTATCCTCTGGGAAGAAAGCAGAGCAGATGAACCTGATCGGGACAAGAGTCTCAGGTTCTAGGTCACCAGATCCCTGCTGGTCTGGCCTGCGCTGGAGGGTTTGCCTCCCTGGGAACTCAGCTGTTGGGAAAGACTGCTAGCACTGGATTTTCCTTGGGCCTCGATTTGGGGAAAGAGAGGAGGAAAGGCAGTCAGAACCAATGAAGATAAGTTAACCGCTGTCTCGGTATTCAGTCAACAAGCCTTTAATGAGTGTTTACTATGTGTCCACTGTGCTAAGAGCTGGGGGATACAAAGAAGCAAAAACATTCATTCAGCAAGCATCAGTGAATTCCTACTGTTTGCAAGGCACTGGAGGTAAACAGACAGCTCTTAGAGAGCTTGTCATCATTATCTGGGGGGAAAAAACACATAAGCAAATAGCATTTATTGATTTCGTTTATTCATCAAGCACTTATTAAGGTTTACTGTAGGCAGAGAACTGTGGAGAAGCAGATACAAGGTTTAGGGTAAGATAAGATGTAGTCTGTGCCTGCCCTCCGTAAGCTGCCATCCAGTCTAGGGAGAAAGCGCCAAAGGAAGGAGAACTTCCCAGGGGAGCAGTAAGGAAGTTTCGTAGAGGAGAGTAGGCGGTATCCAGATGGGCATTCCAAATGCCAAACTCGTACCCCAACAGCCCCACACCCCTTGCAGAAGGAGACCTCAATGGAGGCGGAAGTTTTCGGCTAAGGGTTCTGGAGGAAAGGGGAGGGGCGTTACTGCGGCTGGAGGAGTGAGTTGGCCGGCAGCCTGACTTAGGCCTGGGGGCAGTTGGGGGCGAAGTCGGGGGCTCCCTCCTCGGGTCCAGGCGGTGGTCCCCGAGGAGCAGGAGAAAGATCACGGAGAGGGCAGACGATGGGATGCTGGCCCGGGAACAATGAGGCCGAGCAGGCGTGGCAGACGGGCAGACCCCAGCGCTGGGTTCTCCTCTCCCTCTCGCTCCTCCCCGAGGCCTCCGCCGCCGGAGCGTCCGCCTCCCCACTGTCATTTTGCCCTGTCTGTCCCTACTTGGTTGCCTAAGGCCAGTGGAGCACAGAGGAGGGGAAGGAGGATATGGGGGGTTGGGGTTGGGGGGAAAGATGGGGGAGGGGGAGAGACACAGGAATGGAGAGAGTGGTGTCATGTCTACCAACCGAGCTCTTTCCTGACCCAGCCACTCATCTGTCACCACTGTCTCATTCCTGTTATTTACATCTGTCTTTAGCATTCTAATTACTCGCTTTATTACTTTAGCCTGGAGGAATCCTGTAAAAAACAACGGAGATGAGAATCCAACCACACAATAAAACTGCCCAAAATCCCCACTGCACATTATACAGAGCACTTGAGAATATTTGTGCTGTTATATGACCTCAATATGTCCTTAAATTGATCTTATTATATCTTTCTTTTTGCCTTCGCTTTCTCCTCGTGGAGGTAATGAAGTCCTTTAAAGGTGCGCAGTTGAAAAATAAAACTGCTGGTACAAATAATGTCTGTGTTTAGGGAGAGCCGGGAAGGGCGCGGGGGTGGGGGGGAGGGGGAGAGGTTCCTCTGGAACCCTCCAGAAGGGGCTTTGGGGGAAAGATGCTTTTTGGGACTCGCAGTACTGAGCGACAATATCCCATCCTCGCTGCCGCTCACCCCCCTCCCCACGTGTTATTTTGCCGTAATCTAATGACAGAGAAACCCTCCCACCCGTGCTAGCACAGGGGCGACCGAGCCTTGAAAATTTAGTGAGAAGAATAAAACGCCTAATGTATTTCATTACCTTGCATTAATCTCTGTGTCCCCAAGAGGCCTTAGGAGGGGAAATGAATTAAGAGGAGAGATGGAAGTGGGGTTCAAAGATCATAGATTTTTTTAATAATGTAAGATTCAGAGGGAGGAAAGGAGAAGCCTGGTAGATTTGGTTAAGCTCTGGCCAGCGCGGTGCCAACCTGGAGGCTTTTGGGTAGATGGAAGATCTGAACCCAGAGCCAAAGGTGCACCAGGTTGAGGAAAGCTGGAATGAAAATGCGGGCTCCTATTACTTATTCCTGCTAGAAGGATTCCTATTGCACTCAGTTGCAATTTTCTGGGCTGCTAATGGTTTTCTTTATTGTGTTATACTAACATAATCTTCTCCAGAAAAAAAAATGACAGAATATATGGATTTTTAGATAAATAAAAGGAGTAATTTATTGGCCTTTATACTCTTCTGATGGAGTGGTTGATAGATAATGTAATAATATGTACATAATTAATCGGGTTTACTGTACCTCAGTCAAATTATGTTCACAAAGATAGTATCTCTCCTTCTCTGTGCCCAGCGTTTCTATCTGCTCACATCCTTCTTGTCCCCTGTGGAGAAGAGGACAGTGAGTGGGGTAAAGGGTGGGGGTGGTAGGTGGAGATGCCGGCATGAAGCAATCGAACCACAAAACTTCAACGCTGTTGAAGAAAAAAGGGTCCCGCCAAGTCCCTTCCCATTCCCCCACCATCCCGAAACACACACACACACACACACACACACACACACACACACACACACACACACGCTGTGTTAAGGGTGTAGGAGGGCCAAAACCAATATATAGGCCCAGTAGAAAGAAACGATTGACAGAAAGTACTACGGGCAAGGCCTTCTCCCTTAAAGAGGGTCCTTGAGAAATGAATGGCCATGTAAATAAGGTGATCTCAAAGTTAAAGGGTTAGTCCCTCCTTTCCTTTACCTGTGATAAGTGTTTTTTTCAGAGAATGGACTTCGTAAGGTTTGTTCAGCTTTTTGTTCAGAAGTGTCTGCTACGTCAAAATAAAATATACTTTTTTTTTAATTAATGGTGTAAACCAGAGTTTGGGGGAGGGGACACAAAGTTCTTTATAGACAGTAGACCTGCTTGCTTGCCAGGAAGTCTGTAAACTGAGGGCTTGGAGGAAAATCATTTCCTAAAAACCAAAGGCCCTTTCCACCCCTTGCCTTGGCTCCAGTCGGTTGTCCATTCAAGGCATGGCATGCTTGCTCTTCCAAACTCATCTAAATTACATCAATAACAGGGCGCACTCTTTAATGAGCTCTCAACTTTAAAGACTTGAAGGATATTAACAAGCCGCTTGACAAATGGTGCTTAGAAGCACATTAAAGACGCTGCTAATGGAGCGCATAATGACGGCTAATTTTCGATCAGATATAAATTAGAGCCCCAACAGTTATTTGCCTTAAGGACTTTATGTAAATGATTCTGTTCTGTATAAACTGAAAGGCAAAGAGAGCCCCGCCATTTTGGCAATCTTGGTGCTTATGATTAATAGATCTGCAGCAGAACTGGGCAAGACAACTGATGACATTTCCATCTAAAAGTCAGTGTGTTTGGGTAGTAAATAAGAGATCTTCAGGAGACAGCGTGTGCCTTATCTCTACTGGATGGGGTGGGGGTGGGGTGAGGTGGAGACAAAAACGTCCTTGGAACCTTTTCTCTGAGGTTGAGGAGATTGTTCAAAGTCCAGGTCCATACTTTTTCTGTCCCCTACACTCAAATGCACAATCGAATTGCCCTTCAGATCAAATACACCTCTCTGCCACCCAGGCTCACAACCTCTTCGAACTTCTCAGGGTCACCCTCAAGGGCACGGTCAAAAGTGACTTTACAACCTCCACATAGTGGAAATCCCTCACTTGGGATATTTCCAGAGTTTTACAGTTATGGTGAATTAGTTTCATCAGATCTCCTCCATGCGTTAGCGAATACCGATGATCTTTCTGCCACTATGGGAGAGACAGAGAGGCAAAGACAACAGACACAAAGACTGGTAATTAAATGCAGCAACAAGGTCTGGAGATAGCACAATTTACAAGAGAAAGCCTTAGAGATTATCTAGTTCACTTTACATATGAGGAAACTGAAGCCCAGGCACCTGGACCCTGACTTGCCAAAGTTTGAACTTAAAACAAGAGGCAAAACTGTGAACCTAACTAAGGGAACCTAGGTCCTCCACTTTCAGAACCTATGCTCTTAATGCATCAACAGGCTCCTTCAGCACCTAATAGTTCTTCCTGGAATGTAAACTATTAAAATTTCTCAAGAGGGTAGCATTTTGGTTACAACTGTTGTTAACACCACTAACCCCAAGCATTCTCCAATTTAAAAGATGTTTCTGAAGTCACTGGAAAAGATGAAGGAAAAAGTTCTAGCATTAAACAAGTCGCTTCTTCATTCAGCCAGCATTACCCATTGACTGTTGTCAAGCCTTCTGTTGAGGAAGAAAGAAGGGGAGGGTTTGCAACCCACAGAGGCTGTTACTTCCCCAGATCTCAAGTTCATCACCTACACCTGGATACGCATTCAGGCAATGGGATGAGGAACCCAACTTCTTTGGAACTAGAGGAGGCAGCGATTGCAGGGGCAGATCCTTACCCTGGAGCAGGAAGGGAAAGAGTATGTGTAAGAACAAGATCTGGAAAATGTCTCTGCCTTCCTTCCTCTCCCCTTTCCCAAAAATCCTTTCTTCAGGAAAAAATGCATACATTAGCGCACATATCTAGGTGCAACGTTTTCTGCTTCCTAATTCTAATGAATATAGATTTCAAGAGATAATATTTGGTAAATATCAAAATACCTAGGCAGGTCTAGTGAAAAGAGTGTTGAATGTGGAGGGAAGAGAGATTCCAGTCTAGGACTCCAGTCCAGGAGGGCGGTTCAAATCCAGTTTAGGATACTCACTAGCTATTTCACCTGGGGCAAGTGATATAACTGCAGTTTCTATATCTTGAAAACATAAATATTTCTGCCGAAATACTCACCTCAGAGGATTATTGTAAGGATTAGGGGAGAAAGCACTCTGTAAATATTAAAGCATTCTACAAAGGCCAGCTTTGTTAGTACAAATGAGGAATGGCCTCATAACTCCTAGATAATGTTTCATGTGAATATTGAAATTCTGTCCAGAAAAGTAGACTGTTTCTCTTAGCTTCATTAAGATTTCCATATTGGAGAGGTTTCTTTGACTTGTGCCATTTGAAAGGCAGAGGAGGGGGAGGGAAAAGGAGAGGGAATGAGGCAAGGGGGTTGACCATTAAAGAGATTTTACCTAGACTTATTAAATCATCTTTTTCTGGAAGTAAACTGATACTAATGGTTGTACAGCTGGAGTAAGGTTACTTCTTACTGCTATTACTGAGTTACAGAGTAAATTCATAGTGGGGGCAAAAAATGAAATTCTTCCAATTTTATCTTAATTATCTTTCCCTGTGATTCTCTCTACCTGTGTGTGTGTGTAGTGTGTGTAGTGTGTGGTGTGTGTGTGTATGTCTTTGTCTTTACCTCTCTTTCCTCTCTGCCTCTAACACACACACACTTGCTGAGGGAGAAGTTGGCTTTGTCAATTTGGGATTTGCCAAAGACCCCCGACTTCCATGGGTTTCTTCCTTTTGGGTCCTGTCAGGATCGAAAATTGGAAAATTGGAATGATTAATTGAAATGTGTTTTTCTTTGTCTGTATCCCTTTATACTGAACAGCAGAGACTACTGGATCCCTGGAATCTCAGTACTAAAGTGTGTACCTTTGGCAGAACAGACAACCTTAGTCTGAGTCACTCTGGCCAAACGGAAAGGGACATAACTGCCAAACTAGTGACCTTGCTATTTTCTGTCATTTCTGTAGCTTTTTTTGGCTAGCCCACAGTGCATGGCATGCTACTTTTCCTTTTCTCTCTGGAAAGTACAGGGTGACCAGATCTACTCTCCTAGGCCACTAGACAATGACTCTTCTGCATAGGGGTTATCTACTTCTGGAATACACTATGAGTATTCTGTATCCAGTACAGAGGAAGAATCAGAGAAATCCAGTGAATCAAAAACATGGAAAGGAGAGGCAGCATCTTGGGACGATATCCTAATTAACAGCCATTTGAACTCTACAGAGAAGTGGCAAAGCAGAAATCCTATGTAACTAGTAGTTCCCTATCTGAAAAAAAGGAACTTTTTTATTGGAAGTTAGAAAACAAATAAGAAATGGATTGGCAAATTTTTAAAAAATCTTAAATTGTAGCTGAGTGGTGAAAAAAGCATCACTACTGGAAAGATCTTTTGACTTGGAACAGGGGATCTGATATCAAACTAAGTTCTGCTCTTCGGTTTCAGTGTAACCTGGAGTTAGTTTCTTTCCCTCTATGAGCCTCAGTCTTCCATATCTAAAATGAGGAGGTTTAAACTAAATAATGCCTTAAAGTCTCTTCTAGCTCTAAGTCTTATGAGTTTAAGAATCCCACAGTCCTCAGAAACCTACAGTGCTTGTCACTCAGGGCGAACAAAAGACAGCTTTAACTTCACAGAGAGAAAAGGTTGCCTTCCTTTAAAATTCACATTTCTATAGTACTTCAAAGTTTGCCCAGCACTGACCTTCAAATAAATCCGTGAGGTAAAGAGTGCAAATATTATTATGCCTATTTTAGAGATGAGGAAATTTAGCTCAGAATGGCTTAATTGACTAGACCA